>BROG01000547.1:35000-507091 GCA_030159075.1 Atrina japonica
CAAAATTTTTGATGATGTGAACTTCACATTCAACAATTTTTGAGGGACTTTGGTGCTGATAGGTTCATTCGTGTTTCACAAACACATCTTGTTTCCTCTTTGATTTCATTTGAATTTGACTATTGATTCGCAGCGTGTGTGATTGATCAACAGAAAATACATACTACTGGATTTTCAGAGGTCCGTGTTTGGCTAATGTTCACTAGATCTGTACATTGTATCCTGGACATTCTGACAATTAATAATTTGGTATTCGTAATTTTCTATATTTACGTATCTGCCCAGTCATTCATATTTCATTTTTGGATCACTTAATATCAGTGATATAATTCCTTAGTACTTGTGAAGTTTCCATTTCATTGCTGGATCAGTAATTTGAATAGTAATATAGAGTTATTTCATACTTGCTCGGGAAACCGTCACACAATTATCCGAGGCATCAGAGAAGTCGAAGGAAAAATTTGACCCCATGCCGCTGGGTTATTAGGTAATAATAGTTGCTGATTACTTATATAATTTCCATTTGGTTTTTTTTCTATCTTGTTGAACGTTCTGTCGAGTAATATTTACTACAATAGAGACATTAACGGCTGACAGTACCGTGTTATAAATTGTGGGCAGTGCTATGAGCGCTGAGTCAATTTGGTGAATGCCATAAAATGTTTCTTGCATTTCCTGACACATAATCTTAATTTGAAATTTCACTGGAAGAAATTTGGCCCTCAACTGTGGTGACGTAAAACTTACTACCAGCAGCATTAAAATAGTTATGTTTAGTCTACCGGGTATTCAAATGATTTAGTTCAGACTACCAGAATTTATTTGTAAAGTTCAGATTAACAGTGTTCAAATGGTAAAGTTTAGAGTACCAGAGTGCAAATGATTAAACTCAGTCTACTAGTTATCACATAGTTAAGTTTAGACTACCAGTATTCAAATGGTTAAGATCAGACTACCAGTGTTCAAACAGTTGGGTTAAGACTACTAGTATTCAAATGGTTAAGTTCAGCCTATCAGTGTTTAAATGGTAAAGTTCAGACTACCAGTATTTAAATGGTTTAGTTCAGAATACCAGAATTAATTGGTAAAGTTCAGAATAACAGTGTTCAAATGATTAAGGTTGGACTACCAGAGTGCAAATGATTAAGTTCAGACCACTTGTATTCAGATGGTTAAGTTCAGACCATTTAGTATTCAAATTTAGACTACCAGATTGCAAATGATTAAACTCAGACTACTAGTTATCAAATAGTTAAGTTCAGACTACCAGTGTTCAAACGGTTAGGTTAAGACTACCAGTATTCAAATGGTTAAGTTCAGACTACCAGTATTCAAATGGTTAAGTTCAGACTACCAGTATTTAAATGGTTTTGTTAAGAATACCTGAATTAATTGGTAAAGTTCAGAATAACAGTGTTCAAATGGTTACGTTTAGACTACCAGAGTGCAGAGTTCCGGCTACTAGCATTTAAATGGTTAATTTCAGAATAACAGTAGTCAAATGATTAAGTTCAGACCACAAGTATTCAAATGATTAAGTTCAGCCTATCAGTGTTCAAATGGTTAAGTTCAGAGACTACCTGTATTCAAATGGTTAAGTTCAGACTACCAATTTTCAAATTGTTAAGTTCAGACCACCAGTATTCAAATGATTAAGTTCAGACTACCAGTGTTCAAATGATTATGTTTAAAAATATATGAATATATACTTTATTAATCAATCGCAACGTGATACAAAGACTATAAGAAATTGTAAACAAATTTAATAATCTGAATTTAGGCCATCAATTTTCTTGTAGTCATGGTTTGGTAAGTCAAACCTTTTGATTTTCATGCGATGGCAGATAACACACCGAAACATAGTAAAATGTTAAAACGTGTTTTTTTTCCCAAATAATCTTAGTTTTTAAAAAAAATTTGAATTAATCAAGTATATTTTTTTGTATTTTGCGTACAGTATAATCGGTCTATTTAGCATTGCAATAGAACCAATGGAAATATTTGGAATAGACAGAGTTCAGATTGTAGAATTATTTTTGATTAACAGAAGAATAGTATAATATGCTATATTCTAAAATGTGTATTGTACTAAATCATATGGAAAATTCACTACGCACCTAATTGATTTTACCTGGATATAACAAATTAAATATACCATACCTGCACGAACGAATATAACGAAGTCAAGAGTCACTCTAAATGACCATAAACATTTAATGGACATATATTTTGGTTGACTTTCAAATACGACCGGAATACTTGGTGTCCTGTTCTGTAATTATGTGATTAAGAGACAACTTTTAGGTTCGGACTTTGAAATGGACAAGATTTAATGTGTATACATATTTAAGTATGTTGGGATTAAAGCGAATTTCGGTATGTAATCAAGAAAACCAAACTTCTGCGAATTTACATACACTGGAGAAAACTAGATTGAACTTTATAAAACATAGATTCAGATCTAGTATAATTTTATTAATGTGATATTTGGCTTGTTGTATTTATTCTCTGTGGCGATATAAAAATAACACTGACCTCTGGAAATTCAGAGGTGAGATCAGGTGTCATGGAGGAGTAAACATCCCATGTTGACCGGTCACACCCACCGTGAGTCCACAGAAAATTCAAATGAAATAAGTAAGACACAAATCCTCGTCACAATTGGTATAGTTTTACAGTCGATATGGTTTTATCATTCTTGAGGTTCATGACAATATCACAACAATGGGAACATAATTATTCTTTTTTGTAGGTGCGGATTTTATATGATGTTATCATAAATGCCGGTGATCAGGATGGATTGAGGCACTCCATAACAATGACACTTCTCTTTATGAGCCCGTTAGTGAATCCATTGGTATATGTAATATGTAATAATCGATACAGAGAGTACGTGGTGACATCATTACAAACGGCATGGGGTAAAATCACCAGAAGTAAAATTCATCGATCCTTCTCGTCCCGGAACGACATATTGTCTTCTTCCACAGCCAACACAACGCATACACATGAGGTTTGAGGTATTTTTTGATCACCCAGCTGTTATTACCCGAATTAATGACGATGAAGTAATTGTATGAGTATGAACAAACACAATACTTGCTATCATAGATATCGAAGGTGTGATAACTCGAACAGAAACCGTCAAAGCTGTGAAACAGTAATATAAAAGGTTCTGTTTATATCAGTGTTGATTAGAAAGATCCCATCACGATACTGAAATACGGATAAAATGAAACAGTTTGTCTCTTAGGGAAATATACTTCAAACACACGTCGAATTAAATGTGATGAGTCTGGAAATTAGAAATGTATTATGTCAGAACCAATCTGACATTGAATCAGTGAATCGGGTGATTTTTATGTTAATCACTAGCTGCAAGTTTAAAGAAATATATACGTAATACTGAAAGATTATACAAAATATGGAGAATATTAAAATGTATGTCTGAAAGGGTTTTTACTTTGTGTTGAGTTTTTTTTCATTTTCCATAGTTTGTCGACCAGCTAAAGGAGTAGAATATGATCTTTCTATTTTGTTGTACTATTTAATCATCATCATCATCATCATCATCGTCATCATCATCATTTGATGGAAGGTGTTGTAGAATTCTACTATTGCTATGAATTATAACTAGACCTCTTGTGAGGTTTACTCTTACATTGGCTAATATAGAGTCACTATAATGTGCAAGGTCTGACTCAAACTCGAACCGAACCTCCCGATTGCAAGTCCAAGGAATTAATTCTAGTCCAAAAGAATGAATCAAAAAATTCATAGATACATAGGTGACATCAACATGTAATAAAATAAAATTCTATGAATACAGTACTTTTGTAAGGATGACAATTGTAGGATTAATAATTTGTATTATTAGAAGTATTAAACATGTGTCATGTGACATTATATATTTATTTCCCCTATCCTGAGGTAAATTTGAAGATTCATACAACCTAGAAATGTCATATTTCCCGAGGATATGCATCGCCCTGGGGATAGGTGACTTTTTAAGAGAGGATAAATCTTCATTTCCCTCATCATAGGGAACTGAGTTATTCCATTTTTAATTTGCATATAGTTGAATAAAACCGAATGGTGATGACGATATAAAACATCTCATTTATATGCAGATTATCATGTTACCATTATGTACCTCAATTATGATGCTACCAGCGAACAATTAGGTAGTAAATTATCATTAATGTGCCAACTCCATAATCAAAGTACTGAAATGACCGAAATGCGCTGAACATACAGTTTGAGATTTGTTATTCACCGTGAGTGTAGTCAGTTCTCTAGGAGCACATTGGTTATTTCCATTCTATTTGTATACCGAGGGCTTTTTAGCAAATTCCCACACAATGGCTAGTAATTCTGATATATTCCTCTCAATAATTAAATATCTTTATGAATTAATTGAATATGTTTGTTCTCAGATCATCGGCAACAATTTACGGTAGGTGAATTGGATCAGTTCTATAAATTGAAGATTTCATTGGTATGGAATATATACCGTGTATAGCAGTCCTTAATGTTTCATTTTGGGCAGTTGGATTTTTTAAAAACTATTTTCGATTTTTTACTGCTTTTGCCTCTTTTGTATAACTACTACTTGACTATGATTATGTTATTGTTAATCATATTTATAACCATTGGGTCGTTGCCATTGCTGGTGGACCGTTTGAGTCACGAAGAGTATGCATAAACCCAGTACTTGGTATCACAGCACAGTAAAATCTGTCTATTACGAATTCCCTTTTGATAATTTATAGTAGTATTTCGTTACTGGTAGATTTTACAAGTGTTATGATCAATGGCTGACTATTAATATTCCTGGTTTCAACCTTTTATGTTCGCGAAAAGTTACATATACCAATGAAATACACGTAACATAATATAGTAATACATTACAGTTTATTGTATTTCTAAATAGAATATATGTCAATATTGGAAGATTGAATTAAATTATTTGTTACATGAAATAAAAGTGAATATCAGAACTCTATCCCGGCTTGTGCTATAAAACATGGAACAGTGACATGCTCTTGCTGACGAAACACTGCTAGATAAAAAGTTTTAAACAAGGTATCTTTATTTTTCACTTGAGTGTACTGGCTTGTCTTCCATAACCAGCAGGGGATTTTTAACTAGTTCGTTACAGTCAAGAATTCCTTAGATTCGGGTTCGTTAAAGAGAAGTTATACTGTATTTCGCTTAAATAGTACCATTTAAATTCCATACAAGCTAAGATATTCATTTTACAGCGGTACTCTTAGACGAATTTGGCAATATGTTTAGATTTATTATTTGGCCTTGTATGATACCACTTTTTCGTCAGGAAGTATACATTAATATTAAATTCTAGCTCAACTGATGAACTGTTATTGACAGAAACGATCGTCTTGAGCATTTGTTTTGGCCTCTTTTGTAAAACTATAACTTTGGTATTGATAATAATATCCTAACCATATATGATACAGTTTACAGAAATTCTGAAAAGTTCAAGGTCACTAGGTCAACATATTTAGTACTTTTTAAAAATCTTAGGAGAGAGTCCTAACAATTACCATTGCATAGTCGTAACTAATGACATTATGTACATAAATCTATCTATGGACTCAAATCAACAAACATATTGAATAATTAAAATGAAAATATCAGACAAACTACATTTCCTAGTATAGGTCAATCTAAACTAAAACTTGCCCATAATTTTGCTCTGCGCAAGACTAAAACAACAGACATATTATCACTGTACAAATTGTAAAATAAGATAAAATCAAACTGAAAGACCATGCCGTTGTCAAACTTGAACGGTAAATATAAAGATGCAAAGTATGTTATAGAAATAAACTTTTTGTATCAGTAAACATCGTTGTCATTGAGATCCACGGTTTGCGATACAAAATTTGAAAATGTCAATGAAAACAAAGTCTCTAGACCATCTATTAACGACTGTTTACATATTAGTAAAGGAATAATAAATAATGGTCGATTATTCCCAAGTCGTATACGAATTTTATTGAAAAACAAGGATTTGAACATTGGGTTGAAAAATATAGGGTCGAACGAGTTTAAGTTCGAAACCCCATCACTTTTTGACAATAACCCATTTTTAGAAATTGTAAACAAATCACTTAACTACCTCGCTAGACTTCAAAGGTTTATTATATATAGCAGGGACATTAGCATCGATAATTGGATTGAAGTCTGTCTAACAAAAACATTATAGAGCCAGTGGAACTTTAATTCACTCGGGAACGAAGTTCTTGACGCACAATATAAGCGCATCCAACTCGCCATCAGATATGAATTATGTGATTGTCAACATTTTAAAATTCCCGAATAGGCCTGACAACTTCAAATGTTTTATCACATTTAATACATTGCTATATTGCTAAAATTCGATCGAAATATAATATGTTGAAATACTATTCAATGCAATTATCATTTATTGGAAACGATGGAAGAATTATTTGAGTATTAGAAGAGTAATGGACCATTAAATGTGTTGGAGTGTCCGTTCAGGCAAGAAATAAAATAAGTTTTACTCAGTTTCATGATCAATTAATTATTTTTTCCAATTGATATCGGTATCTTCGGACTAGAAATGTGATAAAACTTGGATGTGTAATACAGATTAAATATTTAAAGGGGCGTTAGCTGTCTTTTTTACAGAAAAAAGATATTTTCCATTTTTACTACTTAGATTGATGTACAATAGCAAAAAAAGATATATACATAGATATACATAGATATAGAAATTCTTAAATTCCTACATATTTTGTGAAAATTGCTTGAGAAACCAAGGTTTGGCACTTTTTCACTTGCACTTGATTTATTCCTGTATTCCACCATATTTTAAACTGAAGACCACGCCTTGCATTTCATATAACTATACACCTAGCATCGCATCCAAGCTATTCAATTACAAACAGGTTTTGCAGTGCCTAGACATCAACCATCTTCTACACAACACTGTCACATGTTCATGTGCTTCATCTCCTTTCAAATACAATACTATCGGACATGTCATTACCGGCGACGTTTCTATTGTTGAAAATGAAAGCCTCAAAAATCTTATTTTAAGGGGCCCTAAATACCGGGAAGCCCGTTCCTTTAATTGGCGTCAGAATTTCAGTTTAGTTATGGATTCTGTCGAAGATTATGCCAGACGATGGGCCAAACATGAAGACGTAGAACAAGACACTTTGTCTGAATGGCTGAAAGCCATAGGATGGTTGATAAAATCTCGTATTCGGAAACTTAAAGGGACTATGAAAACACGTTATCCCTCTGTATTTAATGATACATACACACGTAGCTCACTTTCAAAGGACGAGATCCTTCAAAATCACGTGTCCGTATTACGCTCATTTGATATACCTACAACGGATACCGATTTCGAGCTACCACATTTATACTGGATACCTAAACTTCATAAACCCCCATATAAGCAAAGATACATAGCAGGATCTAGCAAATGTTCTACCAAACCATTATCTTTACTCCTTACCAAGATATTGACAGCCCATTAAGGAGAAACTTCAACAATACTGTACAGTTGCTTATTCCAGAAGCGGTGTAAATCAGATGTGGATACTTAAAAATTCTAAACAGCTTTTAGAAAATTTGAAGGCACACAATTTTTCTCGAATTCACAGTATCAAAACTTATGACTTCTCTACTCTTTACACTACTATTCCACATAAAAAATTAAAAGAAAGACTTTTCAGCATCATAGACAACTGCTTTTTCACTAAAGGTGGTACCCGAAAATTTAAATATCTAGTGATTGGATATCAGGATACTTATTTCGTCAAACACCACTCTGATTCTACACATAAATATACTGAAGTTGATATAAAAAACATGCTGGAATTTCTAATAGACAATATATTTGTAATGTTCGGAGACGTGGTCTTTCAACAAACTGTCGGCATTCCTATGGGAACCAATTGTGCTCCTTTATTGGCCGACCTGTTCCTTTATTCATACGAAGCAGACTTCATTCAGAAACTGCTGAATCAAAAGAAGAAAAAGTTAGCGGTGTCTTTTAATTTGACATATAGATATATCGACGACGTTTTGTCAATTAATAATGACAATTTTCATACATATGTCAATGCGATATATCCCAGCGAACTAGATATTAAAGATACAACAGAATCAAGTACACACGCTTCATACTTAGACATTTTACTTAATATAAACACAGACGGGAAATTAGCAACTAAGCTATACGATTAACGCGACGATTTCGGCTTTCCCATCGTAAATTTTCCACATTTAAGTAGTAATATCCCTCAGTCACCCGCATATGGAGTTTATATTTCACAAATGATCCGATATGCCAGGGCGTGCACAACATATGAAGATTTCATATACAGGGGTAAACTACTCACTGACAAATTATTGACACAGGGATATCGAAAACCGTGTTTAATGTCAACGTTCCGCAAATTTTTATGGTCGGTATAATAGTCTTGTTTGCGACTACTCTGTTTCACTAAGTGAAATGTTGAGTTGCCTTTTCGTTGGCGGTTGTTGAGACGTCTGTACCAAATGTGACGAGGATACACTCCTCACTTGTTTCGTTGGATTTGACTGTGGACTCACGGCGGGTGTGACCGGTCGACAGGTGATGCTTACTCCTCCATGGCACCTGATCCCACCTCTTGGTTTCCAGAGGTCCGTGTTTGTCCATTTTTACCGGATTTGTATCTGTGTCCTGGACATTCTATTGATTTATACTTTGGTATCTGAAATTTTTATACTTTACTATTTGTATATGAACAACATACTGGACCTGACCATATTTTGACATAATATATAAGCTATTAATTGTTATTGTTCATCAAGCACAAGTAGTAAAAGTGGAAAAATTCGAAATAATTTGTTTTAGTAAACACAGGTAATGTCTCTTTAAAATACAAAACTATCTGTGTAGTCTCAAACGTTATGAATACTGCAAAGACAATGGATATTGGAAACTGCAAGTCTATTAGAATACAACATATTAGATATAACAACTGTCTCAACTCCATGAACCATTGTGAATCCCAAACGAAATGGGACCAGGGCCCAGGGCCATAAAACTATTCTCAGACAATTTTTTTACTCAATTTTAAGATTTTAGTCAAATTTTGAAAATTTTCTCAACTTGGATAAAGTTGTGGACCATAAAGAAATTCTTAGACAAATTTCTTTCGAAAGTGATAAAATACTTAAATACGGCATGTACTGACTTAAGTAATCCTTAACAGCGAAAATGGCTGCCTCCTATATTCGCCTCGGGATAAATAAACGCAAATGCCATTGGCATTGTCACCCTAGAGTATTTCAGGACATGGTTAATCCTTTGGCTTTGCTTTCGAAAACAACGTTTTATTTGAGCGAAATAGGTTAAAGAGACCAACATTTCTTTTTCGTTTGGCTTGTCTTGGCCATGCGACGTTTGTTTACATTAACAATAGGGACGGTGTAAATTTAGTCCGGCACGTGTACCCCGGTGTATGTTCCAAGTCATTTATCTTATCTAATGAACTTATACTGATTTACTTGTATCTTGAATATCGGTTATTATATACATAATACATATTATATGTATAGACTACTGACTTCGGTCATGTATTGGCATTTTACAAGACGTTTTCAATGTTTTTAAAAAGGTATATATCTATTCCCCCTTTTATGCCACAAAACGTGCTGTCTACTTGATTTTAACACGTTTTATTCCTCTTGGTTGGTTATTAAGTAATTAATAATAGATTATGGTAAGAATAATGTTCAAACATGTGAATCGGGACATAAATTTGGACATATGTCATGGACGAGATTTACACTACCCCTTGACAATCTTTCCTCTGTTGAGAAAATTCTTAAATCGTTTTCACTTTATACTCAGTTGAGATTTCTTAACTTTTGAGAATAAAATTTGTCTCAGAATTTTCATTGTTTATGGTCTCGGGCCCAGGTGTCCGGACCCTGCGCAATGCAAATGATCCATGGAAACCTGTCGACTTCGGTGAAAAGGTAAAGCTCGGTGAAAAGATCATCAGTCAGTTCCAGATCTGATTGGCGAAGGGAATCATTGTATACGGTCATGCTCCAGAATACTATCTACATATCATACAGTCGTGAAAGGGGGACTTCATATTGTCCAACAAGATCCCCGTATCGACCATCAAACTAACTTTGTTACGATTTCAAGCGTCCAACAACCATTGTGTTATGTATCTCCATACGAACATAATGCTGGTAAAAACGAAACACAATATGTATGAGGGAGCCATTCTTGTCAGATATATTAAAAAAGAAGCTTTTATTTCAGGTTGCAACATGACCAGTAGCCAACTGTATTAAACTGAAGGGTGGAGCAAGGCAAATCTTTCATAAAAATACCGTTGCAATTTTGTTTAATTAAATTCTTTTCATTGCAATAATGCCAATTACCTGGATCAAATTTGAATTATCTCTCTTCACCTGTAAGAAATAATTTTCACGTGAAATACAAGTTTTGTATGCCAAATGTTAGATGGTTTTATAGTCCTCTAGACCTATGTTTTTCAGGGAAATGATACTTTTTTTTATCGACGATTCAAAAAGCAAATATTTATAAATTAAAATGTGATTTGAAAATTTCAATCTTGAAGTTGAATTTCTGTTGCTGAAATTCACATATATGTGCTAATTTCCCGTCAATAGAATTTGCTATTAATCATATACTGAAACATTGTGCATTGACTTTGTCTCTAGAAAACCATTTACGACAATATTACGGAATTCCATCAACTCAAACCTTTTCAACAAACGATCGAACAAATATATTACAGTTTTGACCTCATATTGTATCATATGCTATCATTGTTTAATTAAATATAATTGACAACAGAATCAAGCACTTTTACCTGATATACACATGAGCGACAAAGTGGCAGCTTAACTATACGACAAGTGTGATAATTTCGACTTCCCCATCTTCAAATTTCCACATTCACCTCGGACTACCTGCTTACCCCTCCGTGACGCCGGATCCCACATCTGGATTTTTCACGGACCTTTTGTGTCCTATATTCACTATTTTTAAACAGGTTGTAGGATTTCGTTCGGATAATACATTTCTGTTTTATTTACAAGACAAGGTATTGAAACCAATTCCTTTTTTGGTAAAATCTTGTTTTTACAAAAGGTTTTATCCATATAACTTCATCTAATGGCGTGAATTTATCTAGATTCCTGATTCAAAACTCCTTTAGTTTGATATTTACTATTCATAAGAGGAAAATATCTATAATTGAAGATACGTTTAAGATTGCAAGTTTTACCTCATACATCTTTCATATACCATTTTATCTATATATCACATACCATTTTCATTCTGCATTTCATCTTGCTTTTATTGTTATAAACATAATACCAAAGTTACAGGTTTGCAAATGAAATCAAAAACAAATGTTCACGACGATCGTTTCTGTCAATAAGACTTCATAAGGTGATCTCCAGTTTAAAATAGACGTAGAAAATGTGATATCATACAAGGCCGAAAAATAACCTAAATGTATTTATCAAATCCGTCACTCTAAAATGACTTTCTTATATTTTAAGGAGGTTAGAATGGACATCAATAGGTTTCATCCGTCAACCGAAATATTAACCCATTCTACCACAAAGACCATAATAGACTGGTCTTAACAAAGAAAAGAGCATACCACATAGATACTCAGGGTTGAAAGGGTTAAATGTATCTGTACAAATGATGAATAATTCAATTTGTCTTATAAATGTTTATTCATCGTCTGTAAATCTACAAAACTTTGATACTCCTGTAGAAAATTATCTTGAACTTTCGTATTATCAACCAACTATATTATTATCTTTGTCAAATCTGAAACAAAAATATATATAAACATAAGCTTTAACCCATGAAACCTAACACTTATTGCGTCAGCGCGTGTTCGACTCTTTCTGGAATCTAAGATGATTTTGTTGGAAAGTTTGCCAGTTTATGTGTGGAAGGCCAGAATAATTTTATTGTATAGATATGCTATAAACAATCCAACAGAGTTTCTAGTCAAGTTTACTTGTTGATGTGTATAAAAAATTGATACCTCACATGTTCACTTGTCTCTCCGCTCTCTCTTACACACACTTTATGATTTTATAGCAATGAAGACAACACATATTTCTTTCCTTCACCTATGCTATCACCATCATACATATTTATAAGGGTAGTAATCAGAGACACACACACACACACACACACACACACACACACACACACACACACATGATGAGCCAGTTACCACCAATACAGGCGAGCAGCTATGCATATATATATATATATATATATATATATATATATATATATATATATATATATATATATATATATATATATATATATATATATATATATATATATACACTGCTTTGCACTTTAGATTCATTCAAATATCGGACACTGTTCACTTACATCATTTCACATATGAAAGCTTCTTGAGACGAACAGGCCATGTCTATATAGTAGGCGTTACTATCCTTATGATACAGCGCTAGGCAGTTTTCATTTGTTTGTCCTGCCGGTTCATGTGGACCCCTGTAATGAATTATTAAATATACATTGATAACGAATGCATACATACATTATACATACATATATATATATATATATATATATATATATATATATATATATATATATATATAAGATATATATATATATATATATATATATATATATACTATATAGCTGATACATACTAGTACAACGGTAATGAAGAAATTTGGCCATGTAATCAGAATCATTTCAAATTAAGCGGATTTCAATGTAACAGTTCAATATAAGGTGGTTCCATCATTCCGCTTCTGTTTCATATATATATACAAAGCACAAATACAAATATAACAAACTCACCAACCCTGGCTTTGTTTCGAACTATCGAACTACGGATCCAACCGCCTGGCTCACATGCACAAAGCCTTAACCACTCAGTCACCTACACATTCAAAATATTGAATGTTTCGAAAGCGATGTTTTGCCTGTGTACATATTAACTCGGTCTTAGAGATAGGGGTGTAAAGGTTTTATCCTATGTAAATGACAATAGATCTTACAATGCATGTAGTTGAGAAATGAATGTACATATAAAGCACAAACATCATTACAGCATTGAACATTTACTATGGACCTTGGATCAAGGAGGAGGATTCTGATGCATATCTAAAGCACAAATAGAGATATATAATATCAAAAATCTCAGATACCAAAGTATAAATCAATAGAATGTCCAGGACTTATTTCCCACATATTGCACCCTCAGTGACCCTATTTAGAAAATGGATGTATGGATAGATATATATAGATAGCTACATAAAATTACATACATACATACATACATACATACATACATACATACATACATACATACATACATACATAGATGACACACACACACACATATATATATATATTCTAACCAATTTGGATTAACCAGTAAATTGCCGCTGTTTAGCCACCGCCATTCCGCTTCTGTTTCAATATCAGTCGCACCAAGCCAAACTCGTTGTCGACCTTCATAATTGACGATGAATAAAAATTTCATTTAAATTCATAGTTTCTAAGCAGGTCCATGATTAAAAAGGAAAAAATCAATTAAATATCAAATGATATAAGAGTTTTTGTTTTCCAGATAATAAAATATATTCTAGACACAGGTGTATTGAATGAAAGGTATAAGAAACTATAATAATAAATTCACGTAAATGCGTTCTACCAAATTCTAACATCGGTGAAGCTGACATACTTTTGTTTATTAGCTTATAATCACCCGATGTGTGTAAACCCAAAATAACACAGTCGGAAAGATGTCAATCAATATGTATTGCACTCCTTTATCTTAACAGTTATCTCCCTTTGTTGATATTAGTATAATATAGAAAACGTACATAAAAATGAATTGTGCTAGATGCATTAACTAAATTTTAAAGATTGTGTGTTCTTAGAGTATGAACTACATCTTATATCAAACTATTCAAATAATTTCAATTATATTCTAACAAAACACGTGGAAGTAAACTTATTGTCAACAATGTGAAATAAGAGTTTTATTCGATATCGTTAATGCGCTCGTCATGTCCGATGTTTTGTACCGTGTTTTTTCTTTAAATGTAAAGGTGTATTAAAAGTAATGAAAACAAAATTATTTCAGCAATTCACATCATTAAACTATGATGTAAATCTGAGCTGTATGCATTAAATATTGTAGCACGAGTTTCCGCCACAGCATTCTAACAGCCATCCTATGGGCATAATTACAAACTCGGACAAATTACAGGGCCAATATAAAAACACCAGTAATACATTGACACTGGTTATATGTCCTCGGAACGACGGTATGCGTTATTTAGGCGTTTTTATTTTGTTCCAAAACGTCATTGTAATCATCCTTTTGGACAAATTAAGAGATAAGAAGTATTTTTACGAATCCTATACAGCCATTTTACAGGCTTCAAAATAATATGCATGACTTATTAGTAGAAAGCTGTATTTCATCTATTTTGTGTAAAAATATGTTTTTGTTCCACGACAATGAGGTAATACTGATTGACAGAAACGATCGTCTTATCGTAATATGTTGATGTTTTTAATAAGTTTTGTTTAATAGACTTACTGTGGTGTGCATAGAGTTGACCTACTATGAATTGATATTCCTGATCAGTTTCAATCTCAGCTAGTTGAGCCTTGAATGCTCTGCATATAGCCTTAAAGTGTATACCTTACATTTTTACAAAGCATTTTAAAAAATACAAAAAGGTAATAATTTTAATTTTACGAAATAAACAATCTGGTTGAGAATATGACGAAAACGGATTAGTTTTTTGAAAAAGAAAATGTATGACACTTGACCCGTAAGAATGTATCGTTCTATATGTTATTGTTCAGCATAATACAATATTCAAAGAAAAGTAAAATGTCATAAGCAACAGACAAACGTTTAATAAATACATTGACTAATGTAAACTGTATAAAATAATCGAATATTAATTCATACCACAGCTTCTCCCCAGCTCGAAACCTCATTCGTGAAAAGGTAGCACGATTCCATGTGATGGGTCCAACCATCTCGACATTGTGCAGATGTACCTTGAGTAAAGAAAAAAAACACATATAGATGTCTTATGACCAGAGCTTCCATGTGGTATCTTGACTTTTGACCTTTTGACCTTGACCTTGGAATTTGACATATTTCTCAAAAACCTTAACCTGGGCTCTATTTTTTTAAACCATGAGGTATAGGTCTTTGGTCATGTTGATATTTCACATATACATTTCTTATGACAAGAGTCTTGACTTTTGAACTAATGACCTTGACTTTGGACTTTAACCTGAGATGGAGGTATCAAAATATTTACCGTACCTTGACCTTAAAAACCTGACAGCTGTGGGTCAACTCTTGTTTATATTTCTTGTGCTCTCTTTATCGCAATGACAACGAGTTTGTTCGTATTTTAACTTGACCTACATTTATACATTCATTTTTACAATGGATACTCTTAGACGGAATTAGCAACATATTTAGATTTATAATTTTTACAATGGACAATTTTTTTTCTCTTATTGACAGAAACGATCGTCCTGCTCTTTGTTTTGGACCCCTTTGTAAAACTGCAACCTTGGTATTGTTAATAATATTTATAAAAAATCATTCCTTGTGGGCACATATTGGTTTAAAAATATTTTATTTCAATTTTTTCAATTATTGACATGACATAAACAAACAAGATGCAGACATGGGATTAAAAAACAAGCACAATGCTCAGTTCCTCTCCGCTTGTAGGCACATATTCTATATTTCCTTTGGAAAGTCA
Organism: Atrina japonica; assembly: GCA_030159075.1. Taxonomy (NCBI): domain Eukaryota; kingdom Metazoa; phylum Mollusca; class Bivalvia; order Pterioida; family Pinnidae; genus Atrina; species Atrina japonica. The sequence continues at coordinate 50,871 of BROG01000547.1, forward strand.
GATTTTTGCAAAATAGATCTGTACCATATCATAATAATACAGAACGATAACGGTATCATTATAGAATTAAGTTTAACTGGAAAATAAATAGATAAAAAGAGAAATAAGGAAATCATAATAATCATAAACTCTTATTACACATAAAATCAAAATTACATATATAAATAACATGAAAAAGAATATGTGTTTTCTTGACCATACCTATTGACAATGATAGAAGTAACAAAGCCCATACTATGAAGAACATAACCTCTGCTTGTGTAAATCACTTACTTTGTTTGAACTTGAACTGATAACATATCATTGACATACAAACTTTATCTCACTATAATACCTATTATCTCTTCTTAAGGATTGTTTTTTCATTTTTGGATTTCATCGAGTATAAAGGCAATGGATTATGGAAAAAAATTCTGTGCAGCACGATTTTTTTTCCATAATCCATTGCCTTTATACTCGATGAAGTCCAAAAAAAGAAAAACAATCTTTATATTTATATATATTACCATTTTCTTTTAATCTGTAGTCAGCTGGTTATGAAATTCATTCTATGTAATTGGCTTTGCGGTAGGAAGTTTTTCATATAATGTAACAGTTAAACAGCTGTGTGAGACGAGTAGTTCCCCTTTTCTGTCCGGAAATACTAAATGGAATTAAGGTTTATTTTCTTATTTTCATATCATTTTGAAAGAAACTAGTGATATGGAAAATTTTGAATAAGTGTCAGATTTGTTTTCAAGTTATTTTAAAATATTCGTCTGCTTGGTAACCGGAAGGTTAAATGTGTCAGAAGAGAAATTGAAATTGCAAATGGCTGCGCCCATGAGTATGCTGAATAATGTATTTACAACGAATTTTGCGTTTGAATTCTGATAATGGGATATACTTTAGAAAGATTTAGTGTGACTTACAAGAAGTGAGACAGTTAATATTAATTTATGACAACTGAAAGTAGCCATTTTATTTGACATTTTTTACGAAGCAGGTTGGAACCACGATGACTGATTGGTACGTAACCTACGTAAGTAGGTCCAATTTCACACGACCTAATTTCACACGATGCGGGTGACGAATTGTTTCTGATAGGAATATCCAGTGAAGGCAAACAAATCGACTTGTTTATCAAGAGATGCTTGACAAAGTTGCACTAGGCCTTACTTTCTTTCTTTCTGTTGTAACTATGAAGCCAGACGGTGGTATGTGGTTCTGGTCATTACATGACCTAGATATATCGCGATATGGGCCTGTAGGCTGTACAATGTGCTACAGATGTAGTCTCCGATGTGTTTCCGATTTCTTTCTGTGATTTTTATTTGTTTTGTGGTAGGCCTAATGTATGACTTTTAAGATTAAATATATATGAAATAAACATGTGATATTCTATTTTTTATTGTTTCCTTCATGTATTCTTACGCTGAAAAGTAAAGTGGTTAATACTCGGGGCACGCTACTGTATTTACCGGAATATGCAATATATCGCTCTATATACTTGCATTGAAGGAAATTGCAGTCGGTATGTAAATATTACATATTAAATGTCAGGACAAGACGCAAAGATATGACAATGGTATCGCATTTAAATCAATTTTTTGACAGAGAGATGGCATAACGAAAAAATTACAACGGTGCTACATTTTCCTAGAATTACTCGAATTGTTGTGTAATTATCTGCAGGAATTTAAAAGTGTTTTTCACCGAACTCGAGAAATTTTCATGGCACATTTGCGACGGGTATGGCATACTAACATTGGACGTTGACTCCTTCCGGACACCTTGTCCTATCTGGTTTGGGAGTCGCAAATGCTCTTTATGTTGAGACCATTTGCACATCCAATTCATCGTGTTCTAATGGAAATGAGTTTTGACTATCAATTGGTACTTCTTCATTTTTACATGTAAACTTTTGATTACCATACGGATGGTGCTAGTCACTTTCGGTTATGAAAAGTTGCACGGGAAAACGTTTTATTCCTCACTGGATACTCTCTTTTGTATGGTGACAAGTAGGAACAATTACTATAGTCAGAGAGTGTAATTTTGATGCTATGCTTTATTACCTAAATTTTAATCTCTTCCAGGTCACAAGACTCCGCTTCGCCAGGTTATATGGATTTTAGTATATACATATAATGACTTAGTATTAAATGTCAATGGATTCAGGAGAGAGTACACAGACTACTGGAAAATCCAGAAGTTGGATCAGGTACCATGGAGGAGTAGACATAACATAAGCCGTGAGTAAACTGTCAAATTCAAATAAAAACAAATCAATGACGTCACAATCTGTATGGATGATTCTACAACTACTATCAAACAGAAAATTCAATATTTCCGTTAGTTAACCATAGTCATTGCAAACTGGCACATTATACCGACCTATGACCCTTGACTTCAAACTCGATTTTGCACATACCTGTGCCAACGACTTATCAGTAAGTGGTTTGTGTCTGTATATGACACAATTATTATATGTTGAACAAACTTTGGCATATCAGGTCATCTGGGAGATATAAATATTACATGCAGGTAGGGTTTCCGTGGTCGAGCGTTTGGAACAACCCGCCTTAAGCCATTACGTCTCTTACATCTGATCAGCGCAGGTGCAAGCCCCGCTGCAACCGAAGCTGATTTTTGTTAGAAAGTTTGCCATATTACTTGCGAAAGGTCGGTGGGTTCTTCCCGGGTACAATTTTCACCGGGTTTTCTCCTCCACCATTAAAACTGGCCGCCACCATATATCTGAAAAATTGTTGAGTGTGACGTAAAACACTATTCAAAATTTAAAATTTATATGCAGGCGAAAAGGGGGTATCACTACTTAAATGTGTAAAGTTTACTGTAGAAAAGTCGAAATCACCACGTTTGTCATATAGTCTTATTGTTAATTTCCTGTCTATAGGTAAGTAAAATGTCCAAGTCGGATGAATAAAGGAACAGGTCGGCTTATTTGGGAGTGCAGACGGTTTGATGTAAGATTGTTTTGGACGAAATAAATACCAGGATAATCAATTTATTTAACTTTAAGAGAGATAAATCGCATGTATATATACTATGAACTGGAGAAATACAGTGAGTCTACTAAAGCTAATTGGGAAAACAAATGAGTAAGCACATCAAATTTACACCTCTGTATTCCATTGTATAGTATTGCTGAAGTCTCTCCTTAACGGGGCATTAGCTGTGTGTTTTTATTTTTTCAAAACTATCTTCCATTTTACTACTTAGATTAATATACAATAACAAGAAAGATATATATACAGGCATAAAAACTCTAAAATTCCTATATATTTTGTGAAAATTGCTTGAGAAACCCAGGATTGGTGCTTTTTCACTTGCAATTGATTAACTCAACCTTACTATTTGTATATGAGTATTACACTGGACCTAACCTTCTTTTCACAAAATATATAGGAATATATGATTTTTTATTCCTGTGTATAGCTCTTATTTATTATTGTACATCAAGTACAAGTAGTAAAAGTACATAAAAAATGAAATATTTTTGGTAGACACAGCTAATGCCCTTTTTACTGCTGTCAGTATTTTTGTAAAGAGTATATACTCTTGCGTAAACCGGGCTTAATGTATATTTTGTCGAGTTTTACAGTACCTGAAACATTATCTTATCTTTGTTAAAGCATATTATCAAAACTTTATTAATAGAACAGAGTATATCACATCAAGTTATTGACATGTCTCATTACTGCCGCGTCTTTGCCACCATCTTTGCATGCTTTGGACTACCACTGACATTACCTCTAGAGGTAGTTTTGTTTGTTTCCCGAACTGGTTTGATACTATTAGTGACAAATGAGACATCCGAAACTACTTTTAAATCAGTTTTGTGCAATAAATGAAAGGTTTACCAAACTATCTATAAAACAGAACCAGTTTGTTTTATTTTTTCCCGCAAATACGTTTTCTTTACATGGAGACGTATGTTGCTATTATTTTTCGCATGAAAAAGTGAAACAGACTGAAACACTAATGTTACTCGATGTTAGTGATTCGTTGTACAGTAAATTGTTTGAATTTATTGATTAAAGCAATCTACATCTTTTATATTCTAGACAACATTAATGAATCTTGAATTTGGAAAATTTTATCGAAACATTAAACCATTATTGACTCATGGGGTTTATATTCTGCGATCACACACATAACATGTATATAATCTCAAATACCAAAGTATAAATCTTCAGGATGTCCAGGATACATTTCATTTTGATGCCATACAGTTTGAGTTTTATTTTGGTCTTGGTTAGCTTCGGCATAATTTTAAATTGAGATTTATCTCTCTTTGATTTCGAAATTTATTTCATTTTCTTTCGATTGTTTGTTTATCTATCTATCTGTGTTTAACGTCCAACTCAAGAATCTTTCACTCGTATGTAGACGTCACCAAATGCCGGTGAAGGGCTTCAAAGTTTGGCCTATGCTCAACACTTACGGTCATTGAGCAGTGAGAGTTCTTTAACGTGCCGACACCTACTGTGTCATAGGACCTCGGTTTTACTGTCTCATCCGAAGGTCAGGAAACCAACCTGCCGCCGGCTGGACTCGAACTCACGACCTCGTGATCAAGAGTCGAGCACGCTACTAATTGAGCCAGGTCGGTGTCATTTTCTTTAGATCCTGTCAGTACGTTTTATCTAATGGAACATGACATGTTACTTTCATTTCATTTACTTTTTCAGCACACTTAAACTTTGCCATGACCCCAGAAAATAAGGCTTTCGGTAATTAGGATTTTTTTTAAATTATATTGTCAGAACATAAAACTGTTTTTTATATAATGTCAAACTTCTGTTGTACAACTTTTTTAAAATTACATTTAAAGGTGTAAGATTTGAGATTTTTCAGTACGCTCTAGAGTAATTTTGGAAAATGTTAGGTCATTAAAAGGGGCAATTATGAGACGAAATCTAGGTTGGTTGCTAAATGATATTTTTTCAAATTTTATATAAAAAAATTATTGAAAATCTATTGTAGGAATTAATTAGTTCCGTCATCCTTAAAATTATTTGTGCTGTTAATATCTTTTAATATAATTAGGGGAATCGAACAATATAATTGCAAAGTTGCAGCTTGTTGTACAATCAGAGTTCGGAGTGAAAGTCGGTTGCTGATTGTTACAAGTAAAATTGAAGAAGTACCAATCGATAATCAAAAGTCCATTATAACACGACGAATTAGATGTGTAAATGGTCTCAACATGAAGAACAATTGCGAATCCCAAGTCTGGGGGCCTGTTTTACGAAAGGTCGTAAGTCCTAAATCTTAGTCCTAATTGTCATGGAACTGACCGATCAGCGATGCGTTGCCATGGTAGTTAGGACTAAAAGTTAGGATTTAGGACTTACGAACTTTCGTAAAACGAGCCCCAGATGTCCGGAAGGAACATGGAGGAAAATATTTCACTGTCGTTTGAAGATTTTTATGTAGGGAATTCATCAAGGTATCTGCCTCATCTCAATACAGTATTATATATAGGTAATGGGTATTTCCAACGACAAAGTGTAATCTTAACGTTAAACATGATGATTTTACCAACATTAATTTGGAGTGCATTGGAAAAGGAAATAATTTTAAAATCGCAGATACCACAGTATTACTCTTCATGATTTTCAGGAGATACTATTATATAAATCTGGAGAACATTGGAACACCACGGACATCTGAACTTCCACAGATGTGATAAGGTACTATAGAGGAGTAAGCTACCAATGTTGATCGGTCACGCTGATCGCGAATCCATATACAAATTCAAAAGAAATAAGGAAGGAATATATCGTCATCATAATTGGTACAGACGACTGAACACGTTACTCAACATCTCATTTAGTGAAACATAGTAATTGGTACAGACGACTGAACAGGTAACTCAACATCTCATTTAGTAAAACATAGTAATTGGTACAGACGACTGAACAGGTAACTCATTATCTCATTTAGTGAAACATAGTAATTGGTACAGACGACTGAACAGGTAACTCATTATCTCATTTAGTGAAACATAGTAATTGGTACAGACGACTGAACAGGTAACTCAACATCTCATTTAGTGGAACATAGTAATTGCAAACGAAATAAGTAAGGAATAAATCGTCGTCATAAATGGTACAGATGACTGAACAGGTAACTCAACATCTCATTTAGTGAAACATAGTAATTGCAAACTATGTATTTATATCGACCGTAAACATTTCGAACATTGACATGAAATGCGATTCTTGAAAAAATTGTAACAAAATCATCAGTGAGTAGGCTGCTTTTGTAGATGAATGTAAAAAAAAATTCAGATACCAAAGTATAAATCAATAGAATGTCCAGGACATAGATACAAATCCGGTAAAAATGGACAAACACGGACCTCTGAAAATGATCACATGTTGAGCACGCTAGCTTTTACATTAAACTATGACGTATCATAATACAGTCAACCGAGTATACTATTTACCGTTGAAAACATCATACAGATGCCATTAATCATCCATATTTGTGCTTTTATCGTGGAAACCGAAACAAAAAGTACTTCCAGATTATCTTTTATGTCATTTATAAACAAATATTGATGTTATTTGCCTGTTTTACCATTTGTTTTAGGGTTCTTTGAAATAGATAATTAAAGTTAACAAAGTACTTGTTACATTTGATTTACTCAAAACATATTCTATTATATTCTAATGAAAACGAACGACTGTAAATGTCCATGAAATAATTTTAAAATAAAAATATCTTTAATCAAAGCTCTTTGACATCATTGTTTTACTAATAGATGTAACAAAATATGGTACGATCGATGGCGTTTTATGAATTCTTTTGCTCAAATAAATATACCAGAATCAATATATTAAATACCCTCTTCATAATGACTCACTTCTATTTTTTACCTTGTTTTGTGGCAATCCAATTATCTTAAATGAGTAGGTAAACAGATTTTAAATCGTCTCGAGTGTCAAATAAATAATATTCCCATATTTTGATTATCGGGTCCTGTTGAGATCATATCTACATTTTGCATTGCATTTTGCCAACTGAACCGCCAGACGAATGGTATTTGTTTATAAAATCTGTTATTGAGATTTTGGAGTATGCTGAACAATGGATGTGTACTACCCACGGCGTGGTCCACAAAAGACAAGTTCTTCTGTCACCTTAATTCGTGAATTGACAATATTTTGCTCCACCGTATACTAGTATATGGAGACGGCAAAATGACGCTGGAATACTGGAAATGAAATCCACTTCAGTGGATTGATCTTCAAAAAAGAGCCAGTCAACGTTGAAATAAGACAACGAATCTGGATATCTCTTGATACTATATCCATAATACTCTTCATTCTGTAAAAAATTCAATTTAACCCTATAAATACTACAGTAAGCTAGACTTTACTTAAGTCTTCTAAAACAATTATAGTTAATCATAGGAAAAAGTGGTTTTATTTTATAGTTAAGAATACTATAGTAATTACAAGTTAAATAATAGTTAATCAAAGTACATATGCTATAGTAAGCCAAAGTTTTAAAACCAAAGCAGTAAAAGTAGTAGTAGTAGTAGTAGTAGTAGTAGTAGTAGTAGTAGTAAAGGTAGTAGTAGTAGTTGTAGTAGTAGTAGTAGTAGTAGTAGTAGTAGTAGTAGTAGTAGTAGTAGTAGTAGTAGTAGTAGTAGTAGTAGTAGTAGTAGTAAAGGTAGTAGTAGCAGTAGTAGAAGTAGTAGTAGTAGTAGTAGTAGTAGTAGTAAAGGTAGTAGTAGCAGTAGTAGAAGTAGAGGTAGTAGTAGTAGAAGTAGTAGTAGTAGTAGTAGTAGTAGTAGTAGTAGTAGTAGTAGTAGTAGAGTAGTAGTAGTAGTAGTAGTAGTAGTAGTAGTAGTAGTAGTAGTAGTAGTAGTAGTTCAAGAAGTACTACTTAAGTATAAAATCATATATAATTGTGGCGAATTGAAACAAAAAGTATTAAAGTTGTGTGCACGAGTGTCCGTCCTGTCATAACACCCGTGACCCAGGAGTCATCAAATAATTATTCAAGGAATATTTTCACTCTAATCCTTCAAATGCTTTAATCCAAATTTAAAGGTAAAATCATCAATTGTCGTTGAAGTTAAAAAGGTTCGACTTCGACTCGCATCAGCTCGGTGGAATGCAAAAGATCAATGACTTGGATGAACTAGATATTGAGATCACAAATATCAAAGTATAAATCTCCACGATGTCCTGGGTACAATATACAAATCTGGTAAATATTGCACAAACACGGACCTCTAAAAATCTGCAGGTGGCATTAAGTGACATGAAGGAGTAAGAATCCCCTGTTGACCAGTCATACCCGCTGTGAGTCCAGAGTCAACTTCAAATTCAAGCGCAAAATCAAGAATTACGGTAACACTTTGTGAAAGAGATAATTTCAAAATACATGTACAATGTGTTAGTCTAACACTAGTCGCGTATATACAGCTCAAATATAATACATTTAACTCAAAAGCTCATTTTGCGGTATTTAATTATCAAAACATACAAACCTACTTGTGTGTTTACAGAAAGATATTAATTACAGTGATAATGGCACATTTCTAAAGAAAACATTTATCGCCTTCGAACTATTTTTTCATTGTATTGTTCTATAACAGACTGTCGAGTTTTAAAATGGATAAAAAAGTTTGATATGATTTACATTGTATTTAGATAAAATTGAAAGTTTTAAAGGTAAAGTAAAAAGGATAGTTTACTTTCACTGTTCTTTTGTTATGCTAAGCCCAGTACGTAAATATTACTTACATATCTATATTGTATATTAAGTTTTGGTCACGGGTGATTGGAGACATTCGCTTTGTCGGTGATGTGGAAAGTCAAAATTGTCTGAAGTTACTCCCTTTACATAGTGCAAATGAAGAAGTACCAATTAATAATCGAAGCTCAAGTCCATTATAACACTACGAATTAGATGTGCAATGGTCTCAACATGGAGAACAATTGCGAATCCCAAACGGGATAGGACCAGGTGTCCGGAAGGAGTCAGCATCCTCTGATGGCATGCCACACCCATCGCAAATGTCCCATGGAAACCTTTCTAGTACGATGAACGGGTCAAATTCGGTGAGAGGTCAAGTTTGGTGAAGAGGTCAAGTTCGGTGAAAAGCACGATTGGCGAAAGGGAGTTACTATCTGTGGTCGTGCTCCAGAATACTATCTAATATTATGTTTAACAAGATCCCCGTATCGACCATAAAATTCTTAAACAACGATTTCAAGCGTTCAACAACGTAACCTTGTGTAAGTAGTTTATTGGCGGGTCGTTTCACTCTCAGAATAAAACAATCAAAAGAAGAGCATGCCCTGGCATAACGTATAAGTTGTGAAATGAAAACGCCATAGGCGTGGATGAAATATTACTAGTTTATTAGTACTAGTAAGTAGTTTATTGGCGGGTAGTTTCGCTCTCAGAATAAAACAATCAAAAGAAGAGCATGCCCTGGCATAACGTATAAGTTGTGAAATGAAAACGCCATAGGCGTGGATGGAACATTACTAGTGTATTAGTACTAGTAAGTAGTTTATTGGCGGGTCGTTTCGCTCTCAGAATAAAACAATCAAAAGAAGAGCATGCCCTGGCATAACGTATAAGTTGTGAAATGAAAACGCCATAGGCGTGGATGGAATATTACTACTTCGAAATGGGAAGTTCGTGATATGGAAATTGAAATCGTCGCGTGTGTCATAAAGGGAGTTGTGAAGTTGACCGTCCTTTCCAATCGACAGGAGAAATCTAGGTAAGAAGCAGATGTGTTGCTCTCTGTCGTCTCATTTATCTCTAGCTCAACAGGCCGAGGTAATTCTGAAATTCTGAATTATTGATGGACAGGACGTCATCGATATACCTGTAAGTAAAACTGAAACGAGATGCTAACTGTTTGTTTCTTTTGGAGAGCAGAGACTCTATAAATTCCGCTTCATATGAATACAAAAAGATGTCAGCCAAAAGAGGTGCACAGTTGGGACCCATTGGAGTGCCGACAATATGTTGGAAAACGTTTCCCGGAAAAACCACGAATATGTTGTCCTCCAAAAACCCCATCTTGATAATATCGTTCTCAGTGTACTTGTTATTGGAATTTTGTTCCTTCACAAAATAAGGTTCCTCATGACCTAACACTAAATATTTATATCTGCGATTTCCATTTTTGTATACAAAGAAGTTTTGTATAATAGATATTAACCTCTTTTTGAGTTTTTGATGAGGAATTGTTGTGTAAATATGTTTGAAATTTGGAGACTTTAAATGTTAATACAATTCTTTTGAATTCTTTTGGATCCACATCTGATTAACTCCGCTTCTTGAGTAGGCCGTTATACCGTACTACTGAAGACCTTGTTTAATATGTGTAAGACGTTCGGTGAGAAAAATAGATAAAAGCTTGGCGGAACACTTAGATGACCCCGCAATAAATTGGTGTTTATAGGGATTTTTGTGCATCCTTGGAATCCAATAACTGTATGGCAATTCAAGCTCCGCATCACTTGAGGGTATCCCAAACGCTGTGAGAACGGATTTATGATTATCTAACATTTCAGAGGTAGAGAAATCGGCGAGAGTGTATGTAGGGTTTCCAGGAAGTTCCTCTTGTAGAATGCTGAATTAGTATTGCCTGCAGACGAATATGAAGTTGTTAGATGCTTTGTCAGCAGGGACGATGATAAAATTTTCATGGAGACGGGAAAGTTCTCTGACAACCTCAGGATCACGAAAAACTGAATTTTGTTTTGTCTTGACAGAATGTTTAAGTATGTTTAAACCAAGAGTGTGTGTTATATTTCAAGCTGATATAACTTAGAATGTCACAAAATTGTATTTATTTTCTTATCTAATGTTTTTATTTTAAAGATATAATTCAATGCATTGTTCTAAAATTGGATCACCAATTAAAATGCAGGAGGTAAAAAATAGGTATACCCAAGATATAATCTGCGATTTCATATTTACCCTATATAAATCCAATAACGAAAAATGTCGAATTACAATTTTTTACGTTTTAAGAAAAAACAAAAAACAAGTTATGAAATTTGAACCCATCACACGACAATCTGCAAAAAGGCACATATGAAGAATTGGTGATGATGATGATGATGATGATGATGATGATGATGTTTACAATTACTGTGTTTCGCTAAATGAAATGTTGAGTTACCTTTTCATATAAAAAATTTCAGATACCAAAGTGTAAATCAATAGAATGTCCAGGACATAGATACAAATCCGGTAAAAATGGACAAACACGGACCTCTGGAAACCAAGAGGTGGGATCAGGTGCCATGGAGGAGTAAGCATCCCCTGTCGACCGGTCACACCCGCCTTGAGTCCACAGTCAAGTCCAATGAAACACGTGAGGAGTGTATCCTCGTCACAATTGGTACAGACGTCTCAACAACCGCCAACGAAAAGGCAACTCAACATTTGTGAAACATAAACTACATATGCGGGTGACTGAGGGATATTACTACTTAAATGTGGAAAATTTACGATGGGAAAGCCGAAATCGTCGCGTTTGTCGTATAGCTTAGTTGCTAATTTCCCGTCTGTGTTTATATTAAGTAAAATATCTAAGTATGAAGCGTGTGTGCTTGATTCTGTTGTATCTTTTTTTCATCTGTAGCCTAGCAATTGTGACGATGATTTGTGCTTCAATTTGACTGGATACGCGGTGGGTGTGACCGGTCAACAGGGGATGCTTACTCCTCCATGGCACTTGATCACACCTCAAAATTTCCAATCCAATTTCCTGGACTTCCTGAATATTATTACTTTGGTACCTGTGGTTTCTTTTATTAACACATAAATAAATAGTTTACCGTTCACAGATATGTAATTTCTAGTTCGTTGGGATATATATGTATCGCCATTACGTAAGTTTTAAAGTTATCTTTATTTATTTACAAACATCGTCAATATATCAAAATCCAAATACCAAAGTATTTATGGTCAGTAGGTCCAGTAGACAGTATACAGATCTGGTGAACATTGGGCAAACATAGACAACGAATAATCCAAAACTTGATCCTTGGGACATTGGCCAATACTAGATCTCGATGTTCGTCCCCAGAATTCTCAAATTTAAGCATTTTCTAATTCTACCATACAATATATTATTAACTGAACAATTTGTATTGCAGTATGTTCTTATGTTCTATTTAAGACTGACTAAAGGATCTTGGCACTTGATCCCACCTTTGGATTTTCTGTTGTACATCAGATTTTTATCAGATTTGTATATTTGTCTTCTGAACATTCTGAAGACTATACCAAAGTACTGACAACCAAGAGGTCCAAGAGACAGTATAGAAATATCAAAATCACAGTTACGAAAGTATTATTTGCCAAGTGGTCTCACGGACAGTGTACAGATCTGGTGAACATTAGACATATATGAACATCCGGAAAATCAAGGGGTGGGGTCAGGTGTCATGAGAGAGCAACAAATTTTCAAATGGCATTGGCTACTGTGAAGATAAGCTATTTTGGGTTTAAATGGGTTGTGTTGTTTCTAATAACATTTAGAATACAGACTTTGATCACATATAATGTATTGTTTAACTCTTTTCATAGTTATCAGCCCATTGGGCAAACCTGCAGGGTATTGTTCCCACTTTTAGTTAAAACCCTGGTAAATCTAAACGTGGGCTCATTATATGTATTTAAGATGCCTTATGATAATACCTAACATCATGATCATGCTGCCATTGTCACCACAAAAAAGACATGACAATAGTCACAAGAGTTGACTAAAATCATGAATTTTATTATTCCGGCCACATGATCACAGCGTCTCAGAATTGTAACTACGTTCCTGGTCATCTCGAAACTGCACTCACGTGTCCTTTTTATCAATAACATATAAAAAGTATCAGATACAAAGTTATAAATCACTAGGATGTCCAAGATATAGGTATAAATCTGGCAAAAATGGACAAACACGGACCTCTCGAAATCAAGAGGTGGGATCAGGTGCCATAGTGGAGTAAGCATCCCCTGTCGACCGGTCACACCCGCCGTGAGTCCACAGTCAAATTAAGATGAAATACCTGAGGAACGAATTCACGCCATAATTGGTACAGACATTTAAACATCAGCCATCGAACAGGTAACTCAACATTTCACTTAGTGAAACAGAGTAGTCAAAACCGACCGACCGTAAAATTTGCGGAACGTTGACATCAAACGCGGTTTTCGATATCCTTGTGTCAATAATTTGTCAGTGAGTAGTTTACCTCTGCATATGAAACGTTCATATGTTGAACACCCCCTGCCATATCGGATCATTTGTGAAATATAAACTCCATATGCGATAATTGTAGGATATTACTGTCTACTTAAATGTCGAAAATTAACGATGGGAAAGCCGAAATCGATGCGTTTGTCGTATAGCTTAGTTGCTAATTTCCCACGTGACACGTGTTTTAGTTCTTTATGTAAACTTTTCCCCAAATATGATATAAACGATTTGTTACGACGTTGTACTATTTATAAACATAAATGCACGTCAAAATTTTTTTTTTATTTTAATATATGACAACTTGTAAACGAACACTTCTGATGATAATAATGTCGACCTAAATTCCGGATGAAAAAAAAATATTCACAAGTCACTCTACATACAATTATATTGTTTTCTAGTTTGCTATACACTCTAAGACTGTGCTTTCGACGTTAATACATAAAATACAACAATTGTTGTTACCAGGGCAATGGTATTAAATACAATCATGAATTTATCTAAACAATGAGACACTTCCTGCCACGACACATTTAAATCACAGGAAGGTCGACCATGATCGCGACTCTCGCTGTTTCCATTTTTTAGTTTGCCATTCGTTGTCCCGTTCTCATTAATATCATCAAACTTTTCCTCATCTCTTTTCGATTGTTTACAAGTAAATAATCGAACTATGCTTTGGATACATATTGGAACTTTCCTGTCATCTGATAAATAATATATATTTACACACGCGACGGTCATAAAACAACTTAGCGTGCTCATCCCTAAAGCGGCTAGTAAAACATACGACAATGCCGACATTGGCTTTGAGGTCTGTGGTATGGTTTCTCCAACAAGTGTTAAAAATACAGCAAGGGCAAGAAGAATAGTAATTGAAAATGAAACCCGCTCTCCACATTCAACAGGAAGCATAAAGACTAAAATATCCAGTACTACCACACATATCGTTGGCGCTATAACGGTGGCTACCACAAAGTCTGGTCTACGTCTTATTGTGACATTAACTACCACTGTATTTATGGTATTGATATTTACTGTGCTCACTTTACTCGGCAAAAGTTCCCATGTTCCATGACTGTAATAATCATTAGCATTCATTTCATCCGATGCAGCCTGAAGATTGATTTCAGTTTCACCGTATCCCCAGCAATTGAATAGAATAACACAAACTTGTGTATCGAAAGGATAGTACGTTACATCGACGTTGCAAATAGTTGAGAAAATGTCCCCAGGCGACCAGTAAGCAGTGCCATCAAATACAAAGGCAACTGACATAGAATCCCCTCCGACCGTATCTAATTTGTCGTATGGGTTCACAAGTGTAATTGGAGGTGTCCAAACATCAGGTGAGGGGAATCGCAAAAAATATGTATTATTATGTTCCCATGGTTTCCAAGTCATACGATGGTCAATCCAACTGACAATAAGATATCCGGTAACAGAAAACTTTCCATTGACTTCATCAAACTCCTTTATATTTATAATACTAAAAGTCATATTCACTGTCAGCGGTGTACTGGTGTCCGTACTGGGAAGAACATTCTTGTTATAATCTGAATTAAGTAAAATCTTGTATAAACCATTGACATCGTCAAATGTTCCAGCGTTTATTAGAATCACTTGAACAGAACACACTTGTACAATAATTGATACAAGTAAACGAACAAACTCCATTACCTGTTGTTGAACTGACGAATATCTGTAAAAGTATTACGAACTGTTGCAACACACGTTAGAATCTGCTTTACAGTAACTGTGTATGACGTTTAAATGGACACGGAGTAAAGTAATTCTTAAGTTTACCTGTGGATCATTAAAGGTACAATGTATTTACTGACATTAAATTCCACAAAGTGATTGACAGATATTGTCTGATTTACATAAAGAGAAGTTTCGGTTATGACATGTTACACAGAAAATGCGTTATATTCCCCACTGGATACCAGAGGTATGGTGGTAATAGGAACGATGTGTCATCAAGCAGATTTCGCCCAGGTCAAAGGGGCATTAGCTGTGTTTACCAAAAATATGATTTCGATCATTTCTGTAATAAATTTACAATAACATAGAAGAGCTATACACAGACATGGAAGGTCTAATATTCCTATATATTTTGTGAAAATATGGTCAAGTCCAGTGTCGTATGCATATACAAATAGTAAGGTTGACTAAATCAACTGCAAGTGAAAAACTGCCAAATTAGGTTTCTTAAGCAATTTTCACAAAATATACAGGTATTTAAGAATTTTTATCTGTGTATATATCGATTTGTTATTGTACACCATTCTAAGTAGCAAAATAAGAAAGAATTGTTTTTTACAAAACACAGCTAATGTCCCTTTTTTAAAAGGGGGTTTATAAAGACTGGCCCCGCCAGTGTAAACGAATTGGACTTTATTATGACAACAATTTAATGGAGTGAATTCAGCTTACATTGGTGCAAAACAACCGTAGCATTAAACAACTTAAACTAGCCTCAAACAATTTTAAGCTGTTAATAAGAGTGAGCTTTCAACATATGCACTGCACTCAGAAACCTAGCAAATGGTGTGTGATAACACGATTCCAATTAAGATAGTTTAATACCATCGACTTCTTGATTATATAGCTCGCTACGGATATAAATCAAAGCTTGTCCTTGAATACCTTGAAACAAATTATTAATTTTTATTATCAATGCATATTTTACAATTCCACGTGGAAAATAAATCCATAGAATATGTTCCTCCTCAACTACATCGATACTAACGTTTACGAGGTCATAATGAACATCAATTCTTATATAAAATTTTAAATCACCAAAATAATAGGTAAAGTGGCACATCCGGGTCCAGTGTAAATCCAAAACAATGCGGTCTTCTTTCCAAAAATAGATTGTACAAATAAAACATATTACCTTGCACCGACTCCATGCATTACTGAATCTCTGATTTTTGTGACGACAAGTAACCTGTCACTCCTTTTATAATTTGATTTAGACTCGTTGTGTTTGTAAATATGAGTCAATTTACCTTGGTAGACCTGTATATTTCCTTATAATCGATAATCCCTGTAATTATACCTCATTAATAAAACACAGTCAGGACTTTGTTGAAAGTCGTCACGTGTCAGGGAGACTACACTTCATGTCTCCCGCGCGTGCGTCATGTCTCCCTGGCGTACGTCGTGTCTCCTTCGTGCGAAAACCCTTGTAGCTTATTCGACAGCCTTTAATGTTTCTGTATTTCGGTAAACAATTTATTGCCCTGGTTGTAGGGAGACATGAGGATTTGTTTACCAAGGCAAGTCAGTCGGGAAATATGACTTGCCTTGGGTAAACAAATCTCCTGTGTCCCTACAACCAGGGCAATAAATAGAAATTATTAAAGTCATGGTAAAGCCCTCGCTCTGATATTGAGCCCTTGGGCTGATATGATATGTGATATGAATTTTACCATGTTATAATCTATTTATCACATACAAACAGTACGGCTTGCAAATTGTATTGATAAATTTCACTAAAAGTATCAGTTTTACATTACATTTTGAATTGGTTTAAATGAATTAAGCAAGGAATGTTTTCTTCAACAAATTTTAATTTTTCAAAAACTTATGCAATACATAATTAAATGATTAGATTTCTGGACGTTTTATTCAGTATGATTCAGAGTATATAATTCTTGGTCTTTTCCTTGAGTTTCCATCTGGGACGGCAACATGGTCGTTGCATGTAAACACAACATTACCATGTATAGTTGCTCTTGAGAAGAAACCAGCTCCATTAGATGGAATTTTATCAATTGGCTTGATGAAACTTGGTACCTGCATATTATTAGCACTAGTTTTATATTCTGACGTATCTTCAAAGCATTCAATGTCTTGTAAGAAAGATTCTATTAGCAGTAGTTTAGTAGGCCATACAGCCTATAGATGACATAATAAATGATGATATACATATATCATACAGGTAAAGGTACAAGAAGTGAGTACAAATATAGTAAAATACAAAATACAGAGTGGATGACATCAAGTTACAATAATGAATTCACAATAATGAATTTCTAAGGTTTGTGCTGCGTTTAATAAATCTACCTAGGTTGCCTAGTTCCTTGATATTATCTGTACTTAAGACCTGAATTAATTTAAAGACAGGGTTTATGAAAGTAGTACGGTTTGATTAATTGTTTTCTTAAATCGATACATAGAGGGCACTTAAACAGGAAGTTGTTGCGTCTACCTTGTAGACTTTAACTAACTCGGTCAGTCAAAATAAAACCAACAACCACGTTGTTGCCATTACCGGAAACATGCTTTATTTTTCATCATGCGCATACAACAATAATAGGTATACATTGTATACTAGTATTTTGAACCGAGTCCGGATTTATTAACAATCCGTAACATTCCTCCCCACCAAATATGAAAGTCCATGGGAGGATCCAAGAGTTTGAGTGAATAAAATTTTCAAGATTGCTACTAGTTCATGAGTTTACAATTGAGTTAGTGGCAATTTCTTTTTCAGAACATAACTGGAGAATACTGACAATGAAAACTGAAACTTTAGCCTTCCTGGTCTAGATGGATTGCATGGGGATTATTATGTTAGCACTATGCAACCATAAACAGATTCACTTACATCTTTGAAACGATCCGGCAGACCTGCTTTACGTATTTCGTTTTGGTCGGTTCCGTTTCTTGAATCGAAGTGGAGTAACCTGGACTAGACTAACAATGTTTTGACTAGATGGACGGACTTCTGGACTCGAAGTACGGACATCATGACTAGTTTGAATCAGCTTGTGATTTCTGTGTAGAATGAGAAACTTTGGTTATCCAATGAGTGTTTGCTGTACTAATATTTGTTGCTGACTCCTGAATTTGATCAATGTACGTCTCCATGTTTGATTGGGATCCACTTGCACACGGTATGACACTGGTCCCGTTTGTTCGCTGATTGTTCCGGGCATCCAGTTAGAACTATGTTTTGGCGATAGTCCCTAACTATGTCCTGGTGTAACACGCGTAATGCACTTTCCCTCCTACTAGACATTTCGAATTGCTTAGACGTTTTGTTCAGTGTTCGGCTTTAACAAATCAAGTCTCGATGACAATGTACGACCAAGGAATAATTTAGCAGGAGACTCTCCGGTAGTTGCGTGAGGCATTTTCTGTAGGCAACAGAAAGTTTGACAACTTGGTTTGAATGGAACCACTCTCCTTCTTGCTAGCTTTCATAGCAGATTTGAACGATTGCACAAAAACGCTCTGCAAGCCCGTTGGAACTTGGGGTGGTATGGCGCAGAGGTGACATGTTTAATGCCATTGCCTTACGAATTTCTGAAAGTCCATTGATGTGAATTGAGGTCCATTGTCACTAACGAGCACTTTAGGTACCCCCATTTCTGGAGAATATACATCGCAATACGTCAATAGTATGACTTGAAGTTGTTTCACGCATTTGAATCACTCCGGCCATTTATAGTGGGCGTCTACGGCTATGAAAAACATTGAGTGCATAAATGGGCCACAAAGTCTATATGAACACGTTCCCAGGGGTTGGTCGGCCATTCCCATGGGTGAAGGGGGCGGATGGTTGCTCGCTTGTATTCCTGGCATCCAGTACATGACCTAGAAATATTCTACCTATGCCTGGCCACCATACAAAACTCCTGGCCTAGAGCCTTCATTTTTGCTATCCCGATAGGTCCTACGTGCAAGTCATTCAGAACATAGGAACTTTGGGGAAATTATCACACGCATTTAACTAGACAGCTGTACGGTTAACTCATGACTAAAGTATGGATAGAGATCTTTGTTTTCTTGTTTACACTTGATTTTCTCACAGACTCAATGACATGTGACAATTTATCATGTGAGGTTTCCTGTTTTATCCGGGCGCTTGTATGGAAGTTTTCAAACTGTGACATGTACACATATCAAACTAGTATCCTCTTCACTTTCACATTCTTTAAGTGGCAAATAAACGTCAGCATTTCCATGTTTCTTAGTACTTTTGTACATGATTTCGTAGTCGTACCCAGATAAGAATAAAGCGTATCTCTGCATGCGGGCTGCAGAGGTAAATCCCCTTTGCAGGATGGAAAATTGACACAAGTGGTTTATGATCTGTCAATAATGTTTTGTCTTCCATACAGGTAGGTCACCCCACACTATTCCAGGGCTTCACGGTCAATTTGAGAATAAGTATCTGCGGAATGATCGCGAGGCATATGAATGGGTCGTTCAATCCATGTTCACGTGAGAAAGCACACAACCGATGCCGTATGGTGAAGCGTCGCAGTGGGGATCGTACTTGGTTCTCAGGGTCGTAATGTGTAAGAACCTCGTCGGAAGTTATCATCTTGTATCTGAGAACGATTTGTCACAAATCCATGCCCATATCCTGAAAGCAACTGATGTAACGGGTATAATGTGTTTATTTGGCAAAAATCTGGCATAATAATTCACGATGCCCAAAAACGAGCGTAACTCAGATACATTTGCTGGTTTCGGCGCGTTGATGATAGCGTCTATCTTAGCCTGTGTTTTATGTAAACCATATGTCCACAGTACGTATTTCCTTAAAGAATCACATTTTCCTAAGTTAATCGTAGTCATGCAGTCTCTGCAGTACAGCTTCTAAGTTTTGCAACTTCAGTTGCCCCAGTGATTATCATATCTCCATGACACATTTTACACCGGAAATCCTTGTATATATCCTCTGCCAAATGGCTGGCGCCGAGGCCACTCCAAAAACAATCTGTTTAACGATACAGGCCCTTGTGAGTGTTTATAGTCAATAGCTCCCTTGATTTGTCATTCATCTGTAAATATGCATGCCGCAAATCTAGCTTAGTGAAACGCTGACCACCTGATAAAGCGGCGAAAATATCCTCTATGCGGGGAAGAGGATATTGGTCAATTCGAGAATAGGGTTCACGGTCACCTGAAATCACCGCAATCGGACACTTCCGTCAGATTTGATAACAGGTACAATGGGTGTTGCCCATTCACTATACTCCACCTTTGTAATAACTCCATTGTCCACTAGCTTGACAAGCTCCTCCTCTACCTATTGTTTCAGCGCATAAGTACTGGGCGTGCCTTACAAAACTTTCTCCTTCCTTTAGCCTGAATTCCTTTTACGGTTCCCATATCATTTTTGAAAATTAGCTCATTTTCCTAATATCTCACCTAACTTCCTCTTAGCCTCAGTTGAACAGGTCTCTGAAACCTTACTTGTAGCAGTGTTAACCGACATAGATTTTATAGACGGCCAAAGGTAAGATGACTCAACCACTCACGGCAAACAAAGATGGTCCCTCTTTAGGGATAATATACAGGTTAAGTTCTGCATTTTGGTCTGTGTACTTTACGGGCACACGTGCTACACCTAAATAATTCACCTGAATAGGTACGAAACGGATCGTGTCTTCTGACAATCAATCTTGTCAGGGAAATATTCCTGGAATTTTCTCTCCGACATAACAGAAACAGTGTGTCCAGTTCCATGCGAATTTTCCTATCGTATATAACTGGCTCTAAGATCATCAACCTTTTCACACATATTTCCTACTGAATTAACCTGAACCTCTAGTGTAGCCACAAGACTGTCATGTTCATAGCTGCTATCACTTTCCTCCTCTGCTTCTAGATTATGAACACCTTTACTTCTACAAGCCTTCTTACAATGGCCAACTTTTTTACACTTGTAACACTGTTCATTTTTAAGATAACAGTCGTTTGGGTGGTGACCTGAACCTTTACATCTGAAAGGTAAACACCTCTTTGTCTGTTAACTTAATCCGCCTTGTGTACCTGAAAAATAATCCTGGTCTTACGTTTACCTTGTTTACTGCTTACATGCTTAGCTTGCAGTTCGGTTGCATCTCTTGACGCAGTTTGCCTGTGAAATCTGAATTGCTTGTTAATGTCAAGTCCTTCTCAGCTAACATTTATTTTGTATGGACTCACTTTTAACCCACAAACTAGACGGTCACGAATAGATTCGTTCAAAAGTTGCTTAAAATCACAATGTTCTGAAATTTGCGCAACTCCGCGATGTAGTCACGTATGCTCACCTTCTCGTTGGTCTCTCTTATAAGAAAATCGTTCGGATATAACGACGGGTTTGGGGTTCAAGTGATCATAAGAGTCTTAATGAGTTCTTCATATGTGGGTTTCACGCTGTCAAGCCTGATATGTGTTACCCCCTACTAAACTCAATAACGCGGGAACTTTTTTTTCGGGTTTTACCTCATTGCAGAGAAAATACTGCTCGATCTTTCGATGAATCCCATGTTTTCAGTGTGGCTGTCAAATACATCGATCCTTCCTATAATTGACTTCGCCATCCTCGTTGCCAATTGTTGCGTCTACCTTGTAGACTTTAACCAACTCGGTCAGATAAAACCAACAACCACGTTGTTGCCATTACGGAAATGCTTTATTTTTCATCAATACAACAATAATAGGTATACATTGTATACTAGTATTTTGAACCGAGTCCGGATTTACATGATAACAATCCGTAACAGAAGTGAAATTCGTCTTCTATGTCCTTTGCAAAATGTACATAAACGTTGAGATACAGGTTGTTTTCTAAATATACCAGTTTCAATTGCAAGAGTATGTGAGGAGAGCCTGAATTTTACAATGTGTTTTTTTAGATTAGTGGGGATAGGTTTATATAGGTACTTCTGTAGACAAAAATTGACAAGGTGTTTAAACATTTTGAAGATGTTAGTTAGCTAAATAAAAGAAATGATCATAATCTGTCTTATTTTTCAACCTTGCTCTATCTAACCACAAATCATATATTCCAAGAGACTCAAAAATTTGTTTGACAGAGGACAACCAATTCTTACAATTATTAGTTGAATTACATTCAATTGACATATGATCATAACAAGCTCACTGCAATTCTCCGTATCCAGTAATTTCAACCAAAATTTTACAATTTTTAATTTTCTTGCTACAATTAATGGGAAACGACCAAGTTCAAAGTATACCGCAACATTAGAAGAAGATCTCTTTAAGTTCAAAATAGAAAGAAGTGGGTATGAACCCTTTCAATATCTGGAGCAGAGTGAAATCCCCAGATTTCAGATCCATAACAGGCTATACAACCTATATATGTATCAAAGAGAGATAACATAGTTTCAAAATTTAAATCAAAAGGTAAACAATTTTTTCTTAATTCAAAAAACGCTTTTCTACACTGAAGTGCCAATTGTTTTTTGGTCACATTGAATTTATTGCTGTAATTCAAAGTCAATCCAAGATAAGAAAATTTGTCAACAATATCTATATGGGCACTGTCATGAATGTAGGGTTCCGTTTTAATCCAAATATCATGAAGTCCGAGGATTGCCGGATTACCAACTCAGATACAACACCAAGAAATTTTAACAATAAACAAAATTGCCTAAGAAATAAATTATATACAGGAATTGAGAAAAACACAAAATGATAGATTACTGATATTTCGGCTGAGTCTACAATATCACTTCAAACTTGAGTTAAACACTTTTACAAAAATATAATTGTCCCTGGTTTCATTTTAGTCTTTAAAATAAATATTGTAATTTCAGTTCAGTTTCACTGCAAAAGGATATATTAACACAGTAACTTCTCAAATGGTTCTGTAGCCTCTTCACAATAAAAATACTGCTACTGCTGCTGTATATTAGAGTTAAGTAGGAAATAAACGGCACAACACAGATGAAATCTTGACTCCTAGTCCGGCTGGGCCTCCATAGAGTAACGTGAGCTGCTTGCCTGTTATCTGGGCTATTTTATACCACATTTTGAAATTACATTATATACACAATATATTAGGCACTCAGACCTTCATATATTATAATGAAAAAGTACTTACGGTATAGTTTATAAATCTACAACGAAATACAATTCGAACACGTGTAGTGCAGATAAATATGAAAACTTCACTTCACTATATATAAAAGTTACACAAATAAATATACATAATACAGAGTAAATAAATATTATTTACCTTGATATTTGCATGTTCAAATACTGTTTCAAGTTTACGGGTATAATACGCCCACCATTCCTGGTTCAGAACTACTAGCAGACACGTCTGATATATTCAACTGCACGGACAGGAGTGAGGATTATAACAAATGTATTATTAACTTCGCACGGGTAAGTTGCTAAACAGGTTTTGGAAGAAAGTAAAAACAAGGCGGGAAATTCAAATAACAAAAAGAGCAAATCAAGTTCGTTACAAACGTCCCATTCCCAAAGACTAATACCATTAGTCTAACCTGAACTACGAACTTGAAATAAAACAACAAATTTCTTGACTATATACAAAACTGGATCAAATTAGGTATATCATACCCTTGAAAGAAAATCTGCAACAATATTGCTTTTTCCAGCAATATGTCTAACTTTAAAGTTAAACTCTTGTAAAGTCAAACTCCACCTGAGTAACCTCTGATTTGACAGTTTCACTTTGTCTAGCCACTGCAACGGAGCATGATCTGTCTCAACAATAAATTCCCTACCCTCAAGGTACACCCTAAGAGACTTGATACTCCAAAAGATACCAAAACATTCCTTTTCTATAACTGCATACCGTTTTTCTACATCAGTCAATTTCTTACTAAGAAAAGCGATCGGATGACGACCATCATTGAACTCCTGCTCTAAGACAGCACCAACACCAATATCAGAAGCATCTGTACGAAGAAAAAACAGTCTATTAAAATCTGGACTCCTTAAGACTGGTTCTAATGCTATGGCAGTTTTCAAACTATCGAAAGCTTTCTGGTGCTCTTGAAGCCAAACAATACGAGAACCATTTCTCTTCTTTGTAAGATCAGACAACGGAGCAGCTAGATCTGAGAAATTAGAAATAAATTTCCTATAAAAACCAATAGTTCCTAGGAAAGAGCGAACTTGCTTTTTCGTAGTTGGAGTAGGAAAATTCTGAATAACCTGAATCTTACTTTGTAATGGCGACACCAAACCATTACCAACCACATGACCCAAAAACTCAAGTTTCTGACAACCAAAGCTACACTTCTTAGGTTTTGCTGCCAGGTTAGCTAACTTAAGTCTCTGAAAAACAGCCCGTAAGTGCTTCAAATGATCCTCCCAAGTTTCACTATAGATACCAATATCATCAATAAAACACCGAACAAAACCATGCAAACCTTCAAGAACCTTATCCATCAATCTGACAAACGTTGCCGGAGCATTTATCATACCAAACGGCATGACCGTAAACTGAAAATGTCCCATAGGGGTAACAAAAGCGCTCTTCTTTTTGGCGTCATTATCCAATGAGATTTGCCAATAACCTTTGGTCAGATCGATCTTGCTGATAAACTTTGCTTTACTTACCTCATTCAAGAGGTCGTCAATGCGTGGCATTGGTCTAGGGTCAAATATTGTTACACTGTTAAGACTCAGTAATCACAATCACTGTACGTCCAGCATTCATTTTCTTAAATAATGCCACCATTTCTAAAACCATTTTGATGCGTTAACTGTAAGAGACCAGTTGCTACAGTAAGTATATAAAGCATTTAACATATCTTGCAAATTTTCAACTGACTCTGAAAACAATACCATGTCATCTGCATAGAGGAGTAAAAAGAGAGATAGCTCTTATAATTCAGTGGGGCTAGCAACGGAGCGCAAAAACTCAGTTTCACAATCATCAATGTACATGGAGTAGAGAAGAGGCAAAATTACCTATAAAACGTAAAACGTATTGATTCTTGTGATGATCTACTACATGTATAGTGGCCATTATCAGACTGTTACAAGAAGTTTCACTGTTAAACATTTATTCAGCTGCTTCTTTAGGTGATTTTCCACCTGGAAATCTGGACATCAAAGAGGAAATTTCCTGTTGTTGTTTTACTGAAACGGTACTTTATTTATGGACGCAATATCCTTATGGCTACAATGCTGTTGAATAAGAGTTGACAATTTTCCAATGTATGTGAAAACATAAATTAGAATCATGCATACTCAGAAAAAATTGGTTTTTCCTTAATCAATGCAGTAGTTATTCTAAAGACGTTCATAGAGGGGTGCCATCTGAGATCTGTTTCGTTCCACCCTGGATCCACCCCTGATAAACTTGGTAGGGAACTTGATAACTTGCTTAATGAAACATTTCGACAAACTCCCCTTAACGCTTTTGATGTACAAGCCGACAACAATTCTTTAAATTGTTTTCAGCAAAATTCTCTCATGAAACAATTTATTCACTTAATAACTGGTAAAATACATAAAATGTTTTAAAATGTTCATTATATTTAATCAAGAGAAATCGATGAAAGCATATAAAAATGAATGATAATACGTCTAAAACGCATCAAAATTCAATTTCTTATTTCTTTGAAAAACAAACTAGATTTATACATTGATTCAGATCATTCAGATGCTATCTGTTTTGCACTTCATCCTGTAGATCTGGAGGAAAAGATTATCAAAGAGAGGTACCCCTTAGCAGACATATTTCGTTCCACTCTGCATCCATTCCTGGTCCAAAAATACAAACTTTGTAGAAGAACTTGAGTCCTTGTTTATCGAATACTTGGAGTTTTGTCAAAATCCCTTCACCAATTTTGGAAATGTGCAAACGTTTACGGACATATGGACGGACAAACGCCGAACAATCGGTTATCAGAAAAGATGGATACCATTTTGCGTGATCTAAAATCAGATACCAAAGTATTAAACGATAGACACATAACAAACAATGTTACTGGAGCAATGCTAGTGCCAAAAATCATGGATTTCCACATAATTAGATACCAGTCAAATGACGACAAGCTCCGAATTGTGATAAAGTTCCTGACCAACTTCAAAATTGCACTCTGTCAATTCTTCGGAAACCTGTTATCTATAGCATCCGTGTCAACATGGACTTTTGTTTTTTCTCCGTTTATCAAATTTACTTTTTCCACAATACGTTATAAACAAAAAGGACCATAATTTGTCAGCTGCAATATGATACTTTTAATGCATACCACTGTCATTAAACAACCAAATGAACTTACAGGTAACACTGCCAGTAAAACAATATGTAAAATATTTAATAGAATCTAACGTTTGCAGTATAGTGTTACCTACCAATGTCAAAAAGACAATTAGCGTAAGCAGAACAGTTGTAGAAAATGAAATACCTTCTCCTCTTTCTATTGTAAGTTTGAAAACAAAAATACCTAGCCCCAGTACACTTATCAGTGGTGATATTATTGTTGCTATAATAAATGCTGGTCTTTGTTTTATGTTGATGTTTATCGTCATCTTCGAAACAATACGATAGCCCACTGCTGTTACATTGCTTTCTAATTTAACAAACTCTTTGAAATATTAATAACGAGAGCTAAATTGCAGGTGACAGAAATGTTTCACAATATGTCACTCTACATAAAGTACTGTTCATTGGTTTTTAAGATTGCGCTTTCGACGTAAATACATAAAATACAACAATTGTTGTTACCAGGGCAATGGTATTAAATACAATCATGAATTTATCTAAACAACGAGACACTTCCTGCCACGACACATTTAAATCACAAGAAGGTCGACCATGATCGCGACTCTCGCTGTTTCCATTTTTTAGTTTGCCATTCGTTGTCCCGTTCTCATTAATATCATCAAACTTTTCCTCATCTTTTTTCGATTGTTTACAAGTAAATAATCGAACTATACTTTGGATACATATTGGAACTTTCCTGTCATCTGATAAATAATAGATATTTACACACGCGACGGTCATAAAACAACTTAGCGTGCTCATCCCTAGAGCGGCTAGTAAAACATACGACAATGCCGACATTGGTTTTGAGGTCTGTGGTATGGTTTCTCCAACAAGTGTTAAAAATACAGCAAGGGCAAGAAGAATAGTTATTGAAAATGAAACCCGCTCTCCACATTCAACAGGAAGCATGAAGACTAAAATATCCAGTACTACCACACATATCGTTGGCGCTATAATGGTGGCTACCACAAAGTCTGGTCTACGTCTTATTGTGACATTAACTACCACTGTATTTATGGTATTGATATTTACTGTGCTCACTTTACTCGGCAAAAGTTCCCATGTTCCATGACTGTAATAATCATTCGCATTCACTTCATCAGATGCAGCCTGAAGATTGATTTCAGTTTCACCGTATCCCCAGCAATTGAATAGAATAACGCAAACTTGTGTATCGAAAGGATAGTACGTAACATCGACGTTGCAAATAGTTGAAAAAATGTCCCCAGGCGACCAGTGAGCAGTGCCATCAAATACATAAATAACTGACATTGAATCTCCTCCGACCGTATCTAATTTGTCGTATGGGTTCACAAGTGTAATCGGAGGTGTCCAAACATCAGGTAATGGGAATCGCAAAAAATATGTATGATTGTGTTCAAATGGTTTCCAAGTCATACGATGGTCAATCCAGCTTACCATAAGATATCCGGTAACAGAAAACTTTCCATTGACTTCGTCAAACTCCTTTATATTGATAATACTAAAAGTCATATTCACTGTCAGTGGTGTACTGGTGTCCGTACTGGGAAGAACGTTCTTGTTATAATCTGAATTAAGTAAAATCTTGTATAAACCATTGACATCGTCAAATGTTCCAGCGTCTACGAGAATCACTTGAACAAAACACACTTGTACAATAACTAATACAAGTAAACGAACAAATTCCATTTTCTGTTGTTGAACTGACAAATCTCTGTAAAAGTACAACGAAGTGTTGCAAAACACGTTAGAATTTGCTTTAAAATATCTTTGTATGACGTTTAAATGGACAAGGAGTCTAAAATAATTCTCAAGTTTACCTGTGGATCATTAAAGGTACAATGTATTTACTGACATTAAATTCCACAAAGTGATTGACAGGTATTGTCTGATTAACATAACGTGACGGGACAGTAGTTTTGGTCATGGCGGTTTCACAGGATATGCGTCTCACCCCTACGTGATACATCAGAACAATTACTTTTGCTAGTGTAATGTCAACTCTCCATTACATTACCCGAACGTGAACCTTGTCCATGTCAGGAAGGTGAGACCAGCCCCACCATTGCTTATGAATTAGACTATAATGCAATACATGTTTATGTAAGTGAAATCAGCTTCACCTGTGATAAACAACGCAGTCTAGCCTTAACCAAATTAAACTAGCCCAAGTTAGCCTAAAGTTGTTTAAAACAAACCCTAAAATGTATGTACTGCACTCAGAAACCTAGTTTGTTTGTTTATTTATTGTTGTATAACGTCCCACTCTAGAACATTTGACTCATACGGAGACGTCACCAAATGCCGATGAAGGGCTTCAAATTTTGGCCTATGCTCGGCACTTACGACCATTGAGCAGTGTTGGTTCTTTAACGTGTCGATACCTACTATGACACGGGATCTCGGTTTTTACTGTCTCCGAAAGACAGGAAACCAACCTGTCGCCGGCTAGTCTCGAACTAACGACCTCACGATCAAGAGTCAAGCGTGCCACCGACTGAGCCAGGTCCGCTCCTCAGACATCTAGCCAATGGCATGTTATAGAACTAGATTCATCAGATAGATAGATTATTCGACTAAGTGATATCACCTATTCGTTTTGTAAAGTGATACCATCTATTCGAATAGGTGATATCTCTTATGAATCAATGCCAATGAATGCTTCCTACACAAAAATAAAATATATTCCTGGGTCTAACAAAAATATGAAATGTGTCATCTTGGGCATTAAAAATTATTTATTTTTTTGTTTCTTACATTTTGTCCAAAGATTTATATAGGGTCTTTTAAAACAATTTTGCGCTTAAATCGGACCCTAGATCAAAATGGCAGGAGTCGGCGGTATGATTTCGGTGGCTCTGTCTGCTTTGAATGCTGAACTCTGTCCAAATCCTACAACAGACACGGGATATGATTCCGATTCTGCAGCGCTGCGCCTTTATCACGATACCGTAATATCGTCCTTTGCGCTTTGTTCTTCCATAGATATAGGCATATATAATAAATGGTGTCAAAATAATTGTATCATTTGCTCATTATTTCCTTACATTCTTTTCTTATATTACAAAAATGAAAGCTCTGTAGATGCTAAATGTTGTTGCCTTGCAATGAAATATATAAAGATATATAAGCTACCTAAATTTATGAATTTATTGATTCTTAATAATATGAGGCTTTGGTGTTAAATTTGTTATTCATGGACAAAGGTAACGGAAGTTAATATAAATTCGTTGTAGATCTATGTAAACATTCAAGATGAGAATACTTAATTATGTTTTAGAATATGAAAGTAAAACATAAATTCCTATTTTTCATATGTTAATGCTTAAAATTGCCACATCACTCAATGGCAATGCTTTGCCAAAGACCTCATGTCGCATCTCCATTGCATAAATTTTGCGATGTCAAGAATACATAAATTACTAAAACCTTGTGTTATTTCACTTGTATATTTCATTCTTGTTTACAAAGAACATTATGTAAGGTATTAATAAATAAATCAGGCATGAAAAATCAGAATGCAGGCTGAGAAATGGAAGGGGTCTCAAATGTAACGCTTGTTAATAATCACGGACGTTAATAAATTATTAAAAGTAAACGCGTATTTAAAACGCGACAAGTATGCAAGATGTGGGTAACGCGTGTTAATCTCTTAATAGCGACATCATGAATATCTGTAATTACACGGTCCTGTTGTAAATTAAGGAACATTAAATAAGATGACTATTACAGAATAAATATTGTTGACTATTTTGATGTCATTAACAGCTGTCTTTCGCAGCAAAAGTATTTATATCCGACATTTTATAGAGTTGATGTCATCGGTAACGCTTGTTAATGACGTTTTAGCGACAAAATATATCAATGAAAAATAAAACAATTTCATAATAGAGCAAAATTCAATGTTAATGTTTATATATATTCAATGAATGTAACTTCAAAATTCGTATTTTTTTCCCATTTGAATAGGATATATTTAGGAATGACATAGTGGTAGCGACAAGAGATTTTCCTGTGCAAGACCTGAAAGACCACTTAACAAATGCATAGGCATATATATATATATATGACCCTATTTTGTTGACTAAAAACTTAAAATTGATGTCGTATCAATAAATATTAGAAATAGGTTAGATGTTTTAAAAGCGACACAGAATTTCTGTAATTGTCGAAAAAACTGAGAATGACTGTTCAAATAAAAATAGACACACTTGAGAGACATACACCGTTTATGGGACTAGATATATGTCGATAATATACGTAATACTATACCTCTAAAACTTCTGCAAAACAATAAAAATCTAATGTACATGGAATAAATCGATAAGCTGTAATTTCGATGGTATTTGAGAGGGGCACAGTTGGTACGTTGGAAAACACCAGGAAGATGGTATCCACTATACAACTATACAAATGTGAAAGTCACAGATACCAAAGTATTAACCACCAGGAGGTTCTAGAGACTGTATACAAATGTGAAAGTCACAGATACCAAAGTATTAACCACCAGGAGGTTCTAGAGACTGTATACAAATGTGAAAGTCACAGATACCAAAGTATTAACCGCCAGGAGGTTCTAGAGACTGTATACAAATGTGAAAGTCACAGATACCAAAGTATTAACCGCCAGGAGGTTCTAGAGACTGTATACAAATGTGAAAGTCACAGATACCAAAGTATTAACCACCAGGAGGTTCTAGAGACTGTATACAAATGTGAAAGTCACAGATACCAAAGTATTAACCGCCAGGAGGTTCTAGAGACTGTATACAAATGTGAAAGTCACAGATACCAAAGTATTAACCGCCAGGAGGTTCTAGAGACTGTATACAAATGTGAAAGTCACAGATACCAATGTATTAACCGCCAGGAGGTTCTAGATACTGTATACAAATGTGAAAGTCACAGATACCAAAGTATTAACCGCCAGGAGGTTCTAGAGACTATACAAATGTGAAAGTGACAGATACCAAAGTATTAACCACCAGGAGGTTCTAGAGACTATACAAATGTGAAAGTGACAGATACCAAAGTATTAACCACCAGGAGGTTCTAGAGACTATACAAATGTGAAAGTCACAGATACCAAAGTGTTAACCGCCAGGAGGTTCTAGAGACTATACAAATGTGAAAGTCACAGATACCAAAGAATTAACCGCCAGGAGGTTCTAGAGACTGTATACAAATGTGAAAGTCACAGATACCAAAGTAGTAACCGCCAGGAGGTTCTAGAGACTATACAAATGTGAAAGTCACAGATACCAAAGTAGTAACCGCCAGGAGGTCCTAGAGATATAATTTGAAAATATGAAAGTCAGTCACTGAAAAATAAACATCCAAGAGATAATATACAAATCAAAAATATCTATTTTATTAACCCTCAGGAGGTCCAAGAGATAATATACAAATATATCAATCACAGATATCTATTATACTAACCGCCAGGAGTTCCTAGAGATAATATACAAATATATCAATCACAGATATCTATTATACTAACCACCAGGAGTTCCTAGAGATAATATACAAATCACAGATATCTATTATACTAACCACCAGGAGTTCCTGGAGATAATATACAAATATATCAATCACAGATATCTATTATACTAACCACCAGGAGTTCCTGGAGATAATATACAAATCACAGATATCTATTATACTAACCACCAGGAGTTCCTAGAGATAATATACAAATCACAGATATCTATTATACTAACCACCAGGAGTTCCTGGAGATAATATACAAATCACAGATATCTATTATACTAACCACCAGGAGTTCCTGGAGATAATATACAAATCACAGATATCTATTATACTAACCACCAGGAGTTCCTGGAGATAATATACAAATCACAGATATCTATTATACTAACCAACAGGAGTTCCTGGAGATAATATACAAATCACAGATATCTATTATACTAACCACCAGGAGTTCCTAGAGATAATATACAAATCACAGATATCTATCATACTAACCACCAGGAGTTCCTGGAGATAATATACAAATCACAGGTATCTATTTTATTGACCGCGAGGAGTTCCAAAAGGTAAAATGCAAATATAAAAATTACAGATACCTAGAGTATTAACTACGAGGATTGTATACAAATTGACATCTCATTAGTTCGATGTGTCGGTAAACCTTTTGTCTATTTTGTATTTGTAAACAAAAAATACATGTAAACGGTAATGTAAATGTACTTAAAACGTGGAGTACTGCATGAATATTGGAGAAGTAAATTTTCATGTCAGCCATGATGTGGGGTCAATCAATTTCATGTTGGTGTCGATTCTCTCATACTCACGGGTACCGTCCCATAGCTGGCCTCAACTTGACTACGTAGCTTATAACCTAACAATTGTTAGATTTAATCATATTAAGGTTTTAGATATACAACAAGTTTTAATCTAATTACAGTGGTGTTAGTTAATCCATTCAAGGTGTAAAACTCACAACACTTATCTTAAGTCCAGAGCCAGCATTATAACCAGTTACACAGCAATCAGATACAACAGTAAACTCAGAACTTCAAAACAAAAACAGCCAAAACATCACTTTGTACAAATCAAATCCTAGTCCATATTCTATTTGTACTAATTGTACTACATGTTCATGTTGTACTGAATAATACGCTGAGAAAAGACAATAATATTGCCCCACAGCACAGGTAGGGCAGTAAATATACAGATATTATATTTACATAACAACTCTGAGGTAGGTCAGTAATATGACAAGACAACTCGGAGATATGGCAGTTATATTACCAAACATCCCTGACATAGTCGGAAATATTGCCCAATAACTCTGAG
Source organism: Atrina japonica (assembly GCA_030159075.1). NCBI lineage: Eukaryota > Metazoa > Mollusca > Bivalvia > Pterioida > Pinnidae > Atrina > Atrina japonica. Next base: position 83,951 of record BROG01000547.1, read on the forward strand.
ATAGTCAGTAATATTGCCCAATAACTCTAAGATAGGGCATTATTATTATCTGACAAAGCAGGTAGGGTAGAAATATTACCTAACACCACAGGCAGGGCAGTGATATTGTCTGGCAACTCCAATACAAGACATTCATATTTACATGGGTATGGTATAACATAAAACCGTGCTCATTCTAAATGCTTTAAACACCCTTTAGAACAGTGACATAAAACCGTGCTAATTCTAAATGTCTTAAACACCCTTTAGAATAGTGATATTAATCCGTGCTCATTCTAAATGTCTTAAACACCCTTTAGAACAGTGACATAAAACCGTGCTCATTCTAAATGTCTTAAACACCCTTTAGAACAGTGACATAAAACCGTGCTCATTCTAAATGTCTTAAACACCCTTTAGAACAGTGACATAAAACCGTGCTCATTCTAAATGTCTTAAACACCCTTTAGAACAGTGACATAAAAACCGTGCTCATTCTAAATGTCTTAAACACCCTTTAGAACAGTGACATAAAACCGTGCTCATTTTAAATGTCTTAAACACCCTTTAGAACAGTGACATAAAACCGTGCTCATTCTAAATGTCTTAAACACCCTTTAGAACAGTGTACATAAAACCGTGCTCATTCTAAATGTCTTAAACACCCTTTAGAACAGTGATATAAAACCGTGCTCATTCTAAATGTCTTAAACACCCTTTAGAACAGTGACATAAAACCGTGCTCATTCTAAATGTCTTGAACACCCTTTAGAACAGTGACATAAAACCGTGCTCATTCTAAATGTCTTAAACACCCTTTAGAACAGTGACATAAAACCGTGCTCATTCTAAATGTCTTAAACACCCTTTAGAACAGTGACATAAAACCGTGCTCATTCTAAATGTCTTAAACACCCTTTAGAACAGTGACATAAAAGCGTCATTATCACTATAGATGTCGATCGGAGTGTAAGACAGTTGACGTCAAAGTAACAGGAGTAAAGACAGAATATTATATGTTCTCTGTTAATTAGTTAATCTGATAACAGAGAAGTGTAAAAAGTATTCATACGCTACTGTTTTCACTACTGGCATATATTTCATATAAAACAACATTTTCTAAAATATTGTAAAGCCACTTCTTATCGCAATTCAATAAATATCTACCATTAAAAAGAGAATATTTCCAAGTTTCATTGATTTTTGGGTGTAATTTTCCAATGTATCATTTCAAAGATTTGACCATTTAAACAAAGTGAAAATTAGACATCACAATTTTACATGGAATTTCTGTTTAAATAAATAAATCTTTAATTTCTGATTCAGTAAATTAAAAATCAAAATAAATAGTGAAAGTGAATTCAATTATTTTTTCAACGTTGAAAATTCTATTGAAATGCGATAAGAAATGGCTTCACAACAATTTTGGGGGGAAATGTGGTTTTATATGAAATATGTAGTAAAAAATAATAGTATATGAATACGTTTTGCACGATAGATATAATTTAAAGAAATGGGTTGATAGGTAGATAGATGAATGTATGTTTGGGTGGTTATTTCTTGGCAATTTAGACACAATAGGATATAATCTATATTTGCTGGATAACAACACCAGCTTCAAACGCAAAGGAAATAACTGAAAATTCGTGCTATTCAATATTTGGAGAGTAAATAAAATGGAATCAACATGATTTTTTATTTACATTATTTACTTTTACCATTTGGAAGTATTTGCCGAGAGATTTAAATAGCTCCTCCCATGATATTGATTAAACAATTTACCCTTTTTAAATGAAATAGTGTTGACAATTATCTTTTCTTTGATTTCTTTTTGTATTAAAGTACACATTAACAGTCTGTTACTTCGTAAATGTTAATTGAAAAAGTCGATAATCGATTTTGATTGAAAGATTAAAAGATTGTCAATTGGCAAATACATTTTCGCGCAAACTTTCGTCTTTGCAAACGAATTTGTAACTTTTATCTACATCGAATTTAAGCGTCAAATTAAAATGATATACGTTTCAGTCGTTAAGATTTTCTATGCGGTTCGAATAGATAATATAAAAAGATACCAAGGAGTCTGTCGTCTAAAGCTTTTAAACGTCCGGTAAGTCTTATTGGGAAAGTTTTGAAAATATTGCAAGGTTTTTTTTAAGTTAATAGAAATATTTAGTGATACAAATTTATAAACAGAAGCCGGCGAAAGAGCACCTTTTACTTGTATGTATGGCACGCCAAAATCATATTAATTGACCTATCGCCATGTGTCTGACATACGGTTATTCGTGTGATTTTTACGTCATTCGATTGTGATGTCATAATCACACAAGCGTATGGCGGACAATTTAATTGTGATATAGTAATTGAAAAGTTTACCAAAAAGGTGCCGTGTCGGGCATTTGGTGATAGGTCAATTAGTTAATCCTAGTTTCTATCATTATCGTGCATTAACCTAAGATAAATTAGGTTTAACTGAAAAACTCCGACTTCTCTCCAGAAATTCGAATTGCAACGCCAAAATTAAATAAAAGTCAAATAAAAATTAAGTTTTACTAAGAGAAAAAATACACGTTTAACGGGAGAAAAATTAGGTTAATCTATTGTAATAAAATATAATATAAAGTTTAATAAGAGAAATTACTCATTCAAATAATGATGCTGTGAGTTAAATTAAAGTCAAGGTCACAGTGAGTATAGAATTTGAAGTACTTGAGGTGTAAAAGATAGTTTGAGGTTGAGGTTTGGAAAAAAGACTTTAGTATTGTGAGAAAACGCAAAGATTTCGGCTTTCCCCACATTTATGTAGTAATATCCCATAATCACCCGCATCTGGAGTTTATATTTCACAAATGATCCGATATGCCAGGGCGTTTTCAACATATGAATATTTCATATACAGAGGTAAACTACTCACTGACAAATTGTTGACACAGTGATATCGAAAACCGCGTTTGATGTCAACGTTCCACAAATTTTATGATCGGTATAATAGTCTTGTTTGCGATTACACCATTTCATTGAATGAAATGTTGAGTTACCTGTTCGATGGGGTTGTTGAGATGTCTGTACCAACCATGACGTAGATTCGTTCCTCATGTATTTCATTTTAATTTGACTGGACTCATGGCGGGTGTGACCGTTCGGCAGAGGATGCCTACTCCTCCATGGCACCTGATCCCACCGCTTGATTTCAAGAGGTCTGTGTTTGTCATTTTTTACCAGATTTGTACCTGTATCCTTTACATCCTAATGATTTATACCTTGGTATCCGATATTATTTATACTGTACAACAGGAAACTTATTAAGTCACCAGTTATTATTTCAGTGCTGTTATCACGAGATGTTTTGTAGTTACCCAAAGTTTCCTTAATCATGAAATACTTTTCATATATTTTTCAACATGCATGTTACTTCTTTTGAATCTATTTTGGAAGGTATGCATCATATAGTTTTCAGCATGTATTGTTTATTAATTTCGGAAAGTTTGAATCATTTAGTGATCAACAAGTATATGTTATTTCTTTTCAATCTATTTCGGATAGTGTGAATTATACACTTTTGAACATGTATATGTTATTTATTTTTAATCTATTTAGGAAGATGTGAATCATGGTTTTCACATGTATATGTTATTTCTTTTTTACTTAATTTGGAAGATGTGACTCACATATTTTTCAACATGTGTATATTAATTGGTCTTTTTAATCTATTACGGAAAGTTTGAATCATATAGTTTTCAACATGTATATGTTAATTCCTTTGCATCTATTTCGAAAGTTTGACAAGTCTGCATATAGAATCAAAATTGAAAGCATACCATGTGTTTTGTATTTATTAGTTTTTGTATCATAAAATATTTCTATCAATTGAAAAACAAATTTGTTGCATACTTTGAAAATCATATGACTGATCAACAAGATTACGATGCTGACAGGGGTCATGGAAGCTATGGCCCTTGTGACGCTTCAAGCTACCGACATAAACCCATGCAGATCCAGAATGTGTTTGAGCAGCACTATGGCCCTAGAGATCAGCCATTTATATAGAATTTAAAGTTCCATAATTCTGGCAAATATTGATGCTCTGATGACTTCAAGTAAATAAACTACCTTGAATGACATGATTTGCATTTCCATCAAATACAATTCAATTTTTAACATGGGCCGATACTTCAGACACTGGAAATCAGTGCATTATCTACATGATGTCAGTGACAGTGACTGTCTACCTGATAATTACCAATCACCTTCTTATTGACTTAACAATTCTGGCTTTAGTCCACTCAGGTTCAAGTCCCACTGAAACCTAAGCTGATTTTTGTGAGAATATTTGTCAGTTTACTTGTAGAAGGCTGAAGGTTTCTTCCTGGGTTTCAATGTAACTGGGTTCTCTCCTCCTCCACCACTAAAAGCTGGCTGCCATCATATGGCTGAAAAATTGGATTTGGCATAAACAACATTCAAATTTAAATTTAAAAAAAACCCATTTTAGCGGTCATACTTAGCACCTACAACAAATCTAATTTTGTAAACAGGACACAGTACAAAATGTTATTTCAATGCTACAGTGTCATCATTTCTGATGAAGAGAAATATTCGACAATAGGCACTGTCTGAAAATAGGTCCCACACCAGTATCTGGAAACCCCTTTTCTTGTGTAAAACGCAAAACCTTCACCCAGCAACTTCTTTCCTTACGGTTATCACTATCAGTTGTATCTGGAGGCCTACTGATATTAATACTGTAATATGGACTTGGAGACATATTGCTAATATTTGACAATATCAGTCATTGTAATTTTCTCTCATGGTAAAGTGATCATGTTACACATGTGATATCTTCTATAACATACATTTCTTCCCAGAACACCTTTATCATAGATATCAACATCCACTGCTTTCGTTCTAACAATCACTATAAGATGCCATTTGAGACTCCTAATTTGATATCAATGCTGTAACATTGACTCAACAACATCTTCTCTGCTAGATGATAATTGATAGTGATTCTTGCCATGTTTACATGACCATAATGTCTCTAACATGTCTGTCTTTTATGAAGTACATCTCTTCTTATGACATCATTATCACAGACATCAATAGATGCTGGCTGTATCCTTCTGTATTATCTCCCCTTTGTTTAGAGAGGATTTAGGGATTTGATAGAGTTTATAGGATTCTCAAGTTTCTCAGTAATTTTTATCATCTTTGGTGAAACTTCAAATTGAGCCAGCTGCTAACAAAAGATTGTATTGGGAATACTGTAAGTAGGTCACTGTGGCAGACTTGGTTGGAAATGATCCCAATAATTCTGGTGATACAGTACTGTCCGATCTGCAACAGAGAAAAAAATAATAATAAATAACCTAAAGTCCCATAACTCTGGTAAATATTTCTAGATGCGGATCATGAAAGAACTTGCCCTAGATTTCACTGATGTAAAACAACTACTATATACTTGGAAATTTGGTTATTTTTGTCATTTTACGATAGCAAACATATTCACCACTTCTTAAATTCTCCCTAACTCATCAAAGTCTCATCAGTGTCCATGTTTTAATTATCTAAATTGAGAATTTTGTTTTATATTTGCCCTCTCATCTGAGGGCAAATATGGTGCATATCAAACGAGAGCACAAAATTCCAGGAATTAAGTACCACATTTGATTCAAATTTTGGTCATTTTGTTGGAGCTATTTCATCGAAAACTGTGTTAATACAATGTTGGAAATTAAAAATTGTATTTCTGTGTATACATTTTAACCACTTCCCAGTTGAAAAGATGAAAATAAAAACAAGCTTTAGTGTTCTCCAACCAACTTTATAAACAAAGACTCCATGATACAACAGCAGCTATATCCTTTACAGGAGTGAGGTCTCTTTTGTGGAACAAGGGGGAATACAAATTAGGGTCGCTAATTTTCAGTGTGTTTTTAGCTTCAATTCCCTTCTGAAATCATTTTAATACTCTATTTCTGATAATAAATATACCCCGTATTTTTCCTTATTCATCCAGTCTCTTCTATTCTGACCTTTTTGTTTGTTTGATGTGTTACAGGGCAAACTGCCTTCTCTTTTGATTTCATCATACTTCTAATGAAAACAAACAACTGCACATATCTCTTTTTTTGACACCCTAACTGAGTGTAACCAGCCAGCCATGGGTCTTTAACACAAAACGAAGTGACAAACAAATTTATGGAAAACAAATACTTGAAATGCAAAAACTGATGAATTATATATATAATAAGAAATGAACACAAGAGAAATCCAAATATATTTACATAACATGTAGACATGAAAGAGTGAGGAAATAAAATAAGCTTCTAAACCAATGGAATTTTGAAGTCTAATTTGTAACGAAAAAGTTCAGATTGTTTACATAAATTGTTTTTGAAACATACAAATATGGTTTTTATAACAAACTATGTTAATAATATGTGTAACCAACATAAAGGATATACAGTAAAACCTGCCATAGCGGACACCTCAATTCAGCGGACAGCCTCCGATAATAGACAGTTTATTTAGGTCCCGATTTACATTGTTATAAGACTACTACAGTCAGTTTTAAATAAATGAATGCCTCCTCTTGGACAATGGAAAATTATTGGTCCAAATATGCATAATTTCTGTATATGAATAACCTTGATTATGAGGACAGTCCTCCTATGATCGACTTCCATTGCTACAGGCAATTTATCATTAAGGTGTATGTCTTTACCTTGAGAAACATTCCTACAATCTTTTATTTTGTGTTTTAGTTGATATCTATTTCCTTGCATTGCATCGTAACAGTTGATTATAAGAATGATCACACTGATTATATGTATGAATGTTTTAGCAGTGAATGGTCATCCTTCATTCAGCGGACACCTCTCTATAACAAACAATTTGATTAGTCTGGCAACTGTCCACTAAACACAGGCTTTACTGTAGTAAGAATCAACTTACTGTGAAGTATGAGAAACTCCTTTTCTTATATCCCAAATCTTAATGGAACAGTCCAAACCACCTGTTTAAAGAAAAGTAAATGTTTAAATGATCTCAAAACAGATCATATACAAGCATTTGATTAAAAATGCTCAAGATTGGACTTTTTTTAATAGAATTTACTTTGTGAAATATGCCAAACCAAACATCATTGAACACTATGATTTTGTAACTCCAATGTGATTTGATACAAGACAATCTTTATCCTAATAGTATTGTGTCAACTGCACTTAAGAACTCCTTACCAAGAGAATTTATTTAACAAAATGATTTCATCCTTTCAGCCATAACAAATGGCGAAATCATATAAGGCTGATATAAAACAATAGAAAAGATCATTCCATTCAGTTATTTGGGTTAGTTAGTTAGGTTTGTATAGTTTCCTTATAGAGCTTTTAACATTAAAATTTTTGTAAAAGACGATATATTAATAAATTATTAATAAAAGACTATTTTGACATTTCAAATTTTTGAATACATTTCAAACTTTAAAATATAAACGAGTATCTTTCAGATAGTTTAAAATGATGCCACCAGCAACATTATTAAAAACACTATTAAGATCTGTCTCGGGGTAATATTTCTCATGAGTAAGTTTAAAATCAGTACATTCTGTTCAAATATATTTAATAGTCAGTCTGGATCTACACGTTATACATTCCGATGGTTCTTCCTTAAATAATAAATATCTGTGTGTAAGGTTATTGTAACCAGTACGAAGTCTGGTCAAAGTAACCTCACCTTTTCTATTACTAGTGAAGATTGGCGGATTATTGACAAATATTGTATTTATTTCATGTAATTTATTTTCAGTTTGCAGATCCCAATGTTGTGGTTATATAATCTGCAATAGATGGTTTAAGATCTGAAAGGAATTTTATTTTCAGACTTTAAATTGTTTATTATTAATTTAGCGGTTTTATCAGCTTTGGTATTTCCTTTTATGCTGATGTGGCCAGGAATCCAACAGAAGACGATTTTTGTACCTACAGATGTTAAATAATGCACTGACTTAACACTATCATGTCAGCACACAATATAAGGCTGGTCTTAAACAATAGAAAAATCCTTTCCATTCTGTAATTTAATGACTAAACCCAATTACCCCTAAAGATCTCGATGGTATGATATTTCCTATTATTTCTTACACCAGTCTGTTATGGTCTGCAGTGTTGAAAGGATCAAGGGTTAAGGAAAATAAAATTGATCAGATTGATGTATTGAATGGAATATACTTATGTGATACTGTCATGATGCTATCCATAAAGAAAATTCATATTATATCAACATCATAAATGATCTCAAGTTTACCTTGACTGATCACAAGTTTACTTTGATTGATCTCATGGTTACCTTGATTGATCACAAGTTTACCTTGATTGATCTCATGTTTACCTTGATTGATCTTGAGTTTACCTTGACTGATACCAAGCTAACTTTGACTGACAACAAGTTTACCTTGACTGATAACAAGTTTACTTTGACTGATTACAAGTTTACCTTGACTGATAACAAGTTTCCCTAAATTGATCACAGGTTTACCTTGGTTGATCTCATGTTTACCTTGACTGATAACAAGTTTACTTTGACTGATTACAAGCTTACCTTGACTGATAACAAGTTTCCCTAAATTGATCACAGGTTTACCTTGGTTGATCTCAGGTTTACCTTGGTTGACCTCATGTTTACCTTGACTGATAACAAGTTTACTTTGACTGATTACAAGTTTACCTTGACTGATAACAAGTTTCCCTAAATTGATCACAGGTTTACCTTGGTTGATCTCATGTTTACCTTGACTGATAACATGTTTACCTTGATTGATCTCATGTTTACCTTGACTGATAACAAGTTTACCTTGACTGATCTCAAGTTTAACTTGACTGATCACAGGTTTACCTTGATTGCTCAAAAGTTTACCTTGATTGATCTCATGTTTACCTTGACTGATAACAAGTTTACCTTGACTGATCTCAAGTTTACCTTGACTGATCACAAGTTTAGGTTGATTGATCAAAGGTTTACCTTGATTGCTCACAAGTTTAGCTTGATTGATCTCAAGTTTACATTGGTTGATCTTAGATTTACATTTATTGATTTCAGATTTATCTTGAATGATAACAAGTTTACCTTGACTGATAACAAGTTTACCTTGGTTAATCTCAAGTTTACCTTGACTGATAACAAGTTTACCTTGGTTAATCTCAAGTTTACTTTGACTGATAACAAGTTAATCTTGACTGATTTTATGTTTACCTTGATTGATATCATGTTTACCTTGACTGGTAACAAGTTTGCCTTGACTGATCAGGGCCTGACATCATAAAATGTAAGAAATACTTATGTCTAAAAATAATTCTTAACTTTGGCTAATACTGAAATCTGATTGGCTAAGCAGTCCAAGTTGAGAATATTTTCAGACTTAAGTAAATTCTCAAGTTCTATAGTGCCAGACCCAGAAATTTATCTTGATTGATCACAAGTTTACCTTGACTGACCACAGGATTACATTAATCCTTAAGTAAACATGTCAGCTCTTTAACAAGAAAATAAAAACTGTGCTATTGGTGTTCTCACATCCAGTGATTACAAAACTTACCTGAAGCCAACATAGTGCTGTCCTTACTAAAGCTCAGGGAGTGAACTGTGTCAGTATGACCTCGAAGTTCCTTATACAAAGTGCCGGTACTCAGGTCCCAAACACGAATTCTTTTGTCATCACCTTATAATAAACAAGTAACATTTATTTTTACTTTGATACCAATAAGAAACAGGATTGTTGTGGAATGAATTTAAGGTTAATGTGAAAAATAGCTTTACAATTACCCCAACTCTTTAAAAGATAAATTCCTGTCAAGGTACTCACTAGCATAATAACAGTACTATCATATCTTACAAGGCCAGGTGTCCACTAGCATAATAACAGTACTTTCATATTTTACAAGGCCAGGTGTCCACTAGCATAATAACAGTACTATCATATCTTACAAGGCCAGGTGTCCGCTAGCATAATAACAGTACTATCATATCTTACAAGGCCAGGTGTCCGCTAGCATAATAACAGTACTATCATATCTTACAAGGCCAGGTGTCCGCTAGCATAATAACAGTACTATCATATCTTACAAGGCCAGGTGTCCGCTAGCATAATAACAGTACTATCATATCTTACAAGGCCAGGTGTCCCCTAGCATAATAACAGTACTATCATATCTTACAAGGCCAGGTGTCCGCTAGCATAATAACAGTACTATCATATCTTACAAGGCCAGGTGTCCGCTAGCATAATAACAGTACTATCATATCTTACAAGGCCAGGTGTCCACTAGCATAATAACAGTACTATCATATCTTACAAGGCCAGGTGTCCACTAGCATAATAACAGTACTATCATATCTTACAAGGCCAGGTGTCCACTAGCATAATAACAGTACTATCATATCTTACAAGGCCAGGTGTCCACTAGCATAATAACAGTACTATCATATCTTACAAGGCCAGGTGTCCGCTAGCATAATAACAGTACTATCATATCTTACAAGGCCAAGTGTCCACTAGCATAATAACAGTACTATCATATCTTACAAGGCCAGGTGTCCACTAGCATAATAACAGTACTATCATATCTTACAAGGCCAGGTGTCCGTTGGCATAATAACAGTACTATCATATCTTACAAGGCCAGGTGTCCGCTGGCATAATAACAGTACTATCATATCTTACAAGGCCAGGTGTCCGCTAGCATAATAACAGTACTATCATATCTTACAAGGCCAGGTGTCCGCTAGCATAATAACAGTACTATCATATCTTACAAGGCCAGGTGCCCACTAGCATAATAACAGTACTTTCATATCTTACAAGGCCAGGTGCCAACTAGCATAATAACAGTACTATCATATCTTACAAGGCCAGGTGCCCACTAGCATAATAACAGTACTTTCATAGTTTACTTGCCCAGGTATCCACTAGCATAATAGAAACTTTTATCACATTTTACTTGCCCAGGTATCCACTAGCATAATAGAAACTTTTATCACATTTTACATGCCCAGGTATCCACTAGCATAATAGAAACTTTTATCACATTTTACTTGCCCAGGTATCCACTAGCATAATAGAAACTTTTATCACATTTTACATGCCCAGGTATCCACTAGCATAATAGAAACTTTTATCACATTTTACATGCCCAGGTATCCTCTAGCATAATAAAAACTTTTATCACATTTTACATGCCCAGGTATCCACTAGCATAATAGAAACTTTTATCATATTTTACATGCCTATTTACTCACTTGCATGATAACAATATTATGATATTCAAAATGCTTAAATTAGCTTGTGGAAAAGAAGTTTTGGAAGTTATTCACTGCAGCTACAGTGATGATGATATGGATAGTACAACATTTGATGAAAAACAACTCCATTCACTTTATCGGTCCAGATACCTATGAAGACAACAACTCAGGGATGTACATTTCAATTTAATGAAATGTAAAAATGTGCAGATCGAGACTTACTATAAATGTTAACCTAAATTCTCCTTTGTCTATTTTTTGTAACACTACAGACACATTTATTTACCTGCTGATGCCAACAAACTGCCATTAGGTGAAAAAGCTACATCTAAGACAGAACCTCTGTGTCCATGTAACAGTCGCACAGTTTTACCATCCTGAAGTGTCCACAAGCGTACGGACCTGTCACCAGATCCTGTTGCTATATAGTTACAGTTAGGATGGAACTTAACACACTGCAAACCATAGGAAAAAAACACAATGTAAAACTTGACTTTCCAACATATCATTTATGTACTTTGTTTCTATATGCTTACAAACTTTATGTAGTTTAGACTTATTAATATATTATTTTTGCAATATCAAGTAATTGTTCTTAGATTTATTCCTGCTTTTAGTGCATTTCCAATTTATGTTTAATCATTAACACAAAAAATAGAATTGTTGATGAAGAAGACCATAGAAACTTACATCCACATCAGCCAAATGACCAGCGAATGTACGTAGTGGGTAGATTCTGTCCATAATCCATAACTTGGCTGTGCGGTCCTGTGAACAGCTGACAAAGTAGCCACTAACACTGCTATAATGATAATTACCGTGACAGAGCATGAAGAAATAGTCAAATCAATAACTGCTCCAGTTATAAATACTTTGTTTAAAAGCATACAAGCTGTCAAAATGGAACTTTTTTTGTTTATATCAAAAGTTTCAAATATTTGATGTTTTATACAAATAAAGTGTTCTTAAAAAGGTCTGGGTTGCAAAAAAAACTTGTTTTAACGTCATAATTTTGGAAAAGAAATCCAATGTGAACAATGGCTGAGTTAACATTGGATATTCTTTCATAGAAGCAAGGAATATCAATCGTCATCATACTCCATTAATTCTAGGCAATATATGCATATGTTAAAAATTTCTACAGTAATATATCTTTTTTAGTGTTTTTAATCAAAATGTAAGTCAAACCTCAGGATATATTTTTAAATCAAAATGCCTTTAATATAATAAGTACAGCAAAGGAAGAGCTTCATTTTACTGCTGTACAGGGGTTTTATTCCACAGGTTGCATTGCAAACAATAAAGAATGCATGGTTTCTTCTTTTCACCGATTTGAAAATAATTTCTCGATATTGCAAGGAATTCTTATCTCAGGATCTGTTTCCTTCTAGTGTAAACTGAGGTGAGTTTCCTGTGATTCAGATTATTCCAATCCATCTCTTGTTTTTTTTTTCATTGGTGGATACACCTTGGCAGGCTTCGTCAATCAGATTTCAGGATCAGCTTTTAAGTTGAGTAAAATTTGAAGTTCAATAGTTCCAGACCCAGATTTAACTTTAATTACCTTATTTATCATCTTAAATACCGTATTCTACCCAATAAGCCCCAGGGTGCTACAAAAATAAGAAAAGGGGTGGGTGCTTATTGGGAACAATTTAAAGTTAAATTGACATAAAACAGTTAACTTTTCATAAGGCACGTCAGCAAATTTGTTGTAGTTATTACTGACAACACATATCAATATTCTTATCTTGCTGTGGGGCAAGAGGTTTTTCTGGTCCACATCTCCTTGTCAACCTGCTAGAAAAGACACTTGATCATGTGTAGAAAAGGTGAGTAAATCTGAACTATAGGGGAGGGCGCTTATAGGGACATGGGTGCTTATTTGGTCAAATACAGTACATAGTTTTTGCATAGCTTCAATTTCTACATAGTAAGTAGAATACTGGTTTACCTGATACAAACTTATTTAAACACACCAGATGTATACAAGAAGAAATTTACCTGATATCAAGGTCCCAGATTGGGTAATTGTGTCCACGGTAACAGGCTTTATTTTTGTGACTCTCCAGATCCCAAGCACGAACTAAAAATATAATTAAATTTAAGAAATGATTTGCTTAGTATTTCAGGTAAATATGAAATCCAGACAATGTTTTATATACATAGTAAAATCCACATAAACTAGACAACTAGGATCTCGAGAACTGTTTCTTGACATGGACAAGTTTGAAATTTAGGCAATGCCTTTAAATTAAATTGAGTAGAATCAACCATATGATGATCAAAAAGGTTACTCCCATCCCAGCCAAATTATGTTAATCAGACAACATAACACCCTCCCCCACAATATAACCCCCCTCATCCACAAAGTTATGTAAATCGTACAATATAACATCCCCCACATACAATATAACCCCCCCCCCACCAAGTTATGTGACTCAGACAATATAACTCCCCCTGCCAAGTTATGTAAATCAGATAATATAACATATTCCTCCCATTCCAAGTTATGTGAATCAGATAATATAACATATTCCTCCCATTCCAAGTTATGTGAATCAGATAATATAACATATTCCTCCCATTCCAAATTATGTGAATCAGACAATGAAACACACACATCCCTTCCCCCGCCACCAAGTTTTGTGAATCAGACAATATAACTCCCCAAGACAAGTTATGTGAATCCAACAATATAACACCCTCCCACCTAGATATGAGAATCAGACAATTTAACACCCAACTGCCATGTTATGTGAATCAGACAATATAACTCCCCCCACACTTATGTGATTATATAACACACACTACCCCCCAAACCAAGTTATGTAAATCGGACAATACAACATCCCCCCCACATATATAACTCCCCCCAAGCCCCGCCAAGTTATGTGAATTGAACAATATAACACACAACCCTGCCCCGCCACCAAGTTATGTGAATCAGATAATATAACTCCTCCAGCTAAGTTATATATCACTAAAATTATTTCCAATAAAATTGCTGTGCTGTATTTTTTAAAGTTAATATACAACCAGAGACATATCTATGATTTGTTTGTTTATTGTTGCTTAACGTCCCACTCAAGAATATTTCACTCGTATGGAGACTTCACCAAATGCTGGTGAAGGGCTTCAAATTTTGGCCTATGCTCAGCACTTACAGCCATTGAGCAGTGAGGGTACTTTAACGTGCAGACACCTGCTGTGACACGGGACTTCCAGTTTTTACTGTCTCATCCGAAAGACAGGAAACCAACCTGCCTTGGGGACTCGAACTCACGACCTAATGATCCAGAGTTGAGCGCGCTACCGAATGAGCCAGGCCGGTTCCATATCTGTGATACAACACATAAAATAAAGGCCAATTTGAACAAATATCGAGTGTGTTATGGGCCAAATGTATAACACAGAGTGCCCAAGATTTCCCTCAACTGACATGCTCAAAATATTTGTTAACACTGAAGTGATGTCGGCAACAAATGGTCAGAATCTTAAATTGACTATTTTGGCAGACAAATATTGAGCGTCAAGCTTAATAGAAACAAAAAATGTAATTGAATTCAAGTAAGACCATTGGATTGCATTACGTGGAAAATTGATGTAAATGTATCAGAGACATAGTCAGAGCGCTGCCTGTCAGGTTTGTTTACACTTACCGCTCATCTGTTTTTACAACATAGAGTTGTGTAGAATTAATATATGCCTAATTTATATCAACTCAAAAAATAAGAACAATTACCAAACCTTAACTATAATTATGTGGAGTGTTTAAATATTCTTTCGATACTGAGAAATTTAACAAATTATCATACATGTAATGATAGATGCACATGTCTCGCCATGTGCTTCCTTTACAATCAGTATTATTCGTAAAGCTTTTCTGAAAGTTAATTAGCAATGGTTCTTACAGATACAACAGGCTACGTTTGACATGATTATTGCAATTAAACCCATCCATTTGTTCTTTTAACCGCCATGTGATCGATTTGGGACGTATATGAGATAAAATATTGCATAAAATCTGCATGTAAAATTTTGTGCAGACGTTTTATATTGCTTTAAAAGATATAGCCAAGGTTTAAGTTTTTCAAAAGTAGGTAAAAATCAAAGGTCACTAGGTCAAAAGTCAAGGTACCAAATGAAAGCTTTAGTTATAAGAAATCTATATGTGAAATATCAAAGCCCTATCCCTTATGGTTTAAATGCTATAGCCAATGTTAAAGTTTTTGAAATGTATGTCAAAGTCCAAGGTCACTTGGTCAAAAGTCAAGATACCAAATTAAACCTCTCGCCATAATAAATTTATATGTGAAATATCAGTGTTATGTCCCTTACGGTTAAAAAGTTATCGGCCAGGTTAAAATTTTGTCTATGAATGCCGATGACACCAGGGGTATGGTGTAAGCTCTCCGGCTTTTCATCCCCGCTAGCTAAATATGTGCCCTATATTACTTCTGGTTAAGGAGTTTTTTGTATAGGTGACCAGGGATGCATATTGTGTACAGTGGGAAGAGCCAGCATGAGAAGCAGCCTATAGGAAAGGCATGGCATTTGTTATCTTTACAGGAAATAACATTTAGTTTAAGTTTTCCCCCACTCAAATGAACTGAAACAATATATCTATGAATGTTGTCAATGTGAACATTAAGAGAAGTGGTTCAAGATGCTTTATATATCAATCTAAAAAATTAATCTGCATTGGAAAAGTTCCAAAAATTACTAAAATACAAAACAAAGATATTTCTTTAAGTTATCAGTTGCACATTCCAGAAAAAAAAACATTTTAAAAAGCAAACTATCTAAAGGAGATCCTAACAACATTACAATATTTAAAACATAGGTATAAGTTATTACTTGGTAATCAAATGCTCATGCCTAACAGCTTTGCTCTGTCTTTGTCATCATAATGCAGACCCATTAAATTCTAGAAATATTAAACATTGGGTCATGTTGTGTTCCTGAAAATGTGAAGAGATGATCAACCATACCTGTTGCATCTTCAGACACTGACAACATAAACTTGGAATCCGAGGTAAATCTTGTTTTATACACGGCACCATCATGTCCTCTCATTGTTACCATTTCCATGTACTTAGGAGTCCTGCAGTCAAAAGTCAGATATGATATTTGTATAATGTTTGTTTTAATGAAATGAAAATAAAATTCAACAATTTTTCAGTTATATGGTAACGGCCAGTTTTTCAAGATGGAGGAGAGAACCTGGTTACAATGTACCCGAGAAGAGACTTCCAGTCCCGCTCGAACCCGTGCTGATTAGAGAGATCAAAGTATAAGTTTTTTTCCATTGTATCTACGTACCGCTGATCTGGTTCTTCATCGTTATAGTAGTCTGCAGATATGTACAACTTTGATGGATCTATGGGCGTGTCTGTGGAGTTTATAAGACCTGGTGTTATGCTCCAGAGTTTCACTGTAGAATCCTCAAATCCTGCACTCAAAAGTGTCCGATTGGGTGCTATATCAACTGTACAAAGCCTGTAACAAAAAACAAAAAGAGGATGCAAAGCAAAATTTTGAAATATAATAAATTATGAGTGAGACACATAAATATCGGTTATACAAAATAACAAGACACAAACACCGTCAGATTGAAATACATGTATTTAGATAAGAATCTGTGATCTGGTAGATATTTAAGTATTTTCTATTTAAGTATTTTCTACTTTCTAAGTCAGCTTTTCTCTGTATAATTTTAAGTAATCATGATATGTCAGCAGCTCTTTTCTTGGATAAAAATTACAAACTTTTAAATGGCTCAAGATCACGATCAATCAACCTCAGAAAATATATACTGTATACCTGGAAATATTCCTCCCAGTTAATTTTTGTCATTTTTGCCCTCAGAATAGATGACAGGGCAAATTTAAAATGAAAGCGAAAATTTCAAGTTGAATACTTGGAGCACCGATTGATATGCCATTCAGTAGGGATGTCAATAACTGCAGAAAGTGTTGATAACTGCAGACGTACCAAGCAGAAAGTGTTGATAACTGCAGATGTACCATGCAGAAAGTGTTGATAATTGCAGACGTACCATGCAGAAAGTGTTGATAACTGCAGACGTACCATGCAGAAAGTGTTGATTACTGCAGATGTACCATGCAGAAAGTGTTGATTACTGCAGATGTACCATGCAGAAAGTGTTGATAACTGCAGACGTACCATGCAGATAGTGTTGATTACTGCAGACATACCATGCAGAAAGTGTTGATAACTGCAGACGTACCATGCAGAAAGTGTTGATAACTGCAGACGTACCATGCAGAAAGTGTTGATAACTGCAGACGTACCATGCAGAAAGTGTTGATAACTGCAGATGTACCATGCAGAAAGTGTTGATAACTGCAGACGTACCATGCAGAAAGTGTTGATAACTGCAGACGTACCATGCAGAAAGTGTTGATAACTGCAGATGTACCTTGCAGAAAGTGTTGATAACTGCAGATGTACCATGCAGAAAGTGTTGATAACTGCAGACGTACCATGCAGAAAGTGTTGATAACTGCAGATGTACCATGCAGAAAGTGTTGATAACTGCAGATGTACCTTGCAGAAAGTGTTGATAACTGCAGATGTACCATGCAGAAAGTGTTGATAACTGCAGATGTACCATGCAGAAAGTGTTGATAACTGCAGACGTACCATGCCAGATTGAAAACTAGTTTTTACCCCTACTGTCACATGATTTAGGCTCATACTCAATTTGAATGTAGAGACCCAAGGCAGGTACTTGTTCTGACGTGTATGTTGTTTCCTAATAATAAAGGTCTGAGTATTTATCATTCAAAGTTACCTAAGGTGTTGATAACCCCGTTGCTATATTTAATATTTTTTTCAATAAATTAAAAACAACAACAAGAACAGGATGTCATGAAATTTTGAAGTAAGTCGCAGAAAGATGTCACTGAAAAGATTTATATTACACTGCAATACAGTAAAACTCTTAAAAGGACACATTTTTGGTACAGAAAAGTCCATGGTGCTGAAAAAAGGAGAATGGTATTTATACAAGAGACCCATGGGCCAGATCGCTCACCTGAACTGTGTTGGTTTCTTACAAATATGGTAATCTCAAATTTTCTAATTATTTTAACAGTCCTTAGGAGTGGAGGAGACTTAAAAATGAATGAAAATGATAAAGCTGGGAAAGATGTCAAACACATGTCAAAAATTAGTTTTCCAATTTATTCCAAAACAGGAAATTAAATAATGCATCCATGAAAATCTCTCAAAAGCAATTAGTTTTTCAATCCATACAGCAGTTCTGGAGAAGATTTTTAAAGAGGGGTACCCCAAGGCCTCTTTTGCCCAACCGTGGATCCACTCCTGGGCCGATCCGGCCAAAATTAAAAAACTTAGTGGAGGACCTTGAGTACAACTTCCTATAAAGTTTCATCAAAATCCCTTCAGCAGTTTTGGAGAAGAAGTCAAAAATGTGGAAAATTACTCCCATTCCCCCTTCATTTTTGCAGTCTTAAAAAATTCATAAAAAAATTTAAAAATTAAATTTCAGCAAAATTCTTTTAGGAAAGCATTTATCAACCAAACCACAGGTCAAACACTTAAAATAAAACCATCATAATGAATAATAGGGGAGAAAATCAAAGAAATCACACAAAAATGAATGAAAATTACAAAGTCAAAAACACTTCAAAAATTTATTTTCTGATATCAATGAAATTAACAAACTTGGATCATGCATCTATGTAGATCACTCAGGTACAGTTAGTTTTTCAAATCATGCAGTGGTTATGGAGGAGAAAATTTTTAAAGAGGGGGTACCCCTGGAGCCTCTTTTGCCCCACCCTGGATCCACCCCTGAGCCAATCGGGCTGAAATGAACACACTTGGTAGAGGACCTTGAGTACTTACTTCCTATAGTTTCATCAAAATCCCTGCAGGGTTTTTGGAGAAGTCTAAAATGTAAAAAATTTACGGACAGATGGACAGATAGACGATCAGAAAAGCTCACTAGAACCTTCGGTTCAGGTGAGCTAAACAAAGGGAATGACGCAGTGCCATGCAATGTTGCTCTAGAGTCAACATTAGCTTTTTATCTGACCAGGTTCATTGCCAACATTGATATGTTTTCTGGCATAACTCAAAGAGAGTGATTATTAACTTCTATTCCTGTACAGTGAAACCTGTCTTAAGAGACCACCCCATCTGACACTGAACAGTGGTCTGTCAAAACACGTGGTAAACTCAAAAGAGATTTTATTGAAAGGATTATTTGACCATTTGGTTTTCAGCATGTGGTCTTAGAATTATCTTTCACGAGTGGTCTCTCAAGACAGGTTCACTGTAACTTGTAAAATATCACCAGCTTACCCTTGATAAGCATTTAAGAATGTGTAGAAACATATTGAAGATAAACATGGTGCTCCTTCTCTCACTTGTTTTATAGATTGCTTTAAGATCGTAACGGTATCACTGGAGTCTCGCTTACTTCCACTGTCATCAATCAAGTGATCCAACAATGCTGATCGGGCTTCTTCCTTCAAATCAAAGTTCTGTTTCTCCTCAGCAACAGCTGCAATAATTCAGTATTTTTTGTTTAACTTGTGTATCCCTGAAGTCACACTTGAACCTGACCATTTGAAAAAAAGGCTTAAGTCCATTGTAAAAATTTAAGGGTGTATGATTTAGAATCAAAATTTTATAATAACTTTACATGGCTTGCAATATCAACTTGTTCACTCCTGAATTATGACAGTAGACCATACTATTCATTGATTTGGGGGAGTCTAAATATGACCACAGGGGTAGGGAGTTAAATGGTGTTTTACACTACTCAACAATTTTAACTTATAATGGCAAGTTTTTAATGGTGGAGGAGGGAACCTGGTTACAACATACCCAAAATGAGGCCATCAGATTTCTGCAAGGAGACTAGCAAACTTTCTCACAAAGATTCTAATGTAGAACCTGTACTGACCAGAGGTGAGCGACTTCATGGTTTAAACATGAAATACTTACCAGTTAGCCCTAGGGACACAAACAATGAAATGAAACAGGTGATCAAGATGAAAGTCAAAGATTTGATCAGAGAAACATACATAAATGAAGAAGCATTATGAAAGTATTGATGATTCAAGAACTGTCCTCTACCTGTGAAGCCATTATCATGCGGGGATAAGGAAATCCTACACCCGACTTGACCGACCAGTTACGTTTACGTTTTACGTTGGACAAGTGAATTTTTTCATTTTGGTAGTCTGTGGACAAGTGCATTATAAAGAAAAACTAGAGGCCCAAGAGGGCCCCAATCGCTCACCAGAGAACCATCTGCAAATGTGGAAAGAAAACCAAGAAGAATATGTACATGTACGCTGATCTGGCCAAGAAACATAAATATTGTTGTTTTAAGAAATTCATAGAAAATTCTAGAAATCAAATTTCAGCAAAATTTTTGCATAAAAGCATTTCTTCAACTATATACAAGTAAAACACTTTAATGCATCAAAGTGAATGCAAGAGCAGATAATTGAGGAAATTAATGAAAATGACAAAGTCTGAAAACCTCAAAAATTAATATTCTGATTTTTAAGACAAACAGAAACTTGAATCATACATCCATATAGATCACTCAGAAACAATTCATGGGGGTGGGCTAAAAATCAATTTAAATGAGGAAATAACTCCCATAAGGGGTGACATGACAATCTCAGCCTTATTGACTTTTTTGTAGATCTTTGCGTGCAGGACAGTTTTGCTTCTTTCACTTTTACTTTAACTTTTCATTTTTTCAAGATAATGTCAAAAACATGAAAAATCCACTTAAAAGGGTAATAACTCCCATAAGAGCCGACCTGACAATTTCGGCCTTATTGACTTTTTTGCAGATCTTTGCATGCTGAACATTTCTGCTACTTTCACTTTTACTCTACCTATTATACTTTTCAAGATAATGCCAAAAAAACATCCAAAAACATGAAAATTCACTTAAAAGGGGACACCTTAATTCAGCGGACACCCCTGATAACGGACAGTTTGTGTAGGTCCTGATTTACATTGTTATATAAGACTACTAGTGTCTGTTTTAAATAAATGAACGCCTCCATTACCCAGACACAGTTGTCAGCAACTCTGCGCTAAAAACAGTTTTTACTATATATATATATATATATACACACACAGTGAACCCTCTTTACAATGACACAAGGGATTGACGTTAAATCAAATATGTCACTGTAACGAAATTAATGTGTTTATAGTTAACTCACTTGATTATCATTTATGCATATAATTGCATGTAAATAAATAAAACAGAGAGTCATAGCGGTTCTTATTATGTTATTTCATACTATTTTCACCCTTTTAATTGTCATATTTATGCAAGATAATCTTGTAAACATCGATGCACAATTATTTTTTCGGTTGCATATAGGCCTATTAAATCGGTGAAGTCGTAAAATGCATGGATCATGTACAAAATAACCGAATGTACCCGATTCCGAGTTAGATTCTTTATTGCTTAAATAAAAAGCGTCGAGATTGCTGTTACAAATTAATCAAAAATGCCTTTCATAAATAAAATCTTTCTAAAATGTCTATGGCTGTCGCAAAATTTGAAGTAATTTAAAGATACGCCATTGTAACCACATCGCACAGACGTGTAGCCTAACAGAACTTGTCAACTATGTGTATTTATTTTTAATTAATTATTATTTTTTTCCTTTTAATTTGTGCACAGCTTGTATTTTAATGTCGGTTCAGTTCTCACAAAACCTGTTTTATATACACAGTAGGCCTACTGTAGTACAGGTAAGGCTAATCGTTGACGCCTATCCCCTATCAGTGCAGATCGGAAAGCAATTGACAGTGTAAGTATTTTATTGACACAATTATTTTTACCTGTGATCTCAACCGTGAAAAAAATAAAGACTGAAAACAATAGTCGAATCAGCAGGTGGTTTCTTTGCCAGGTCGTGGTAAAGAGTTAATTTACACTGAGTTTTGTAAGTTTGTTCACTGAATCTAATGTCGGAGTCGGATACCAAATATTCCGTTGTAATGAGTACTTTTTATGTACATGTACATTTGTTAACGAGCGAGTCTTGTTGGATACCAAATCTATCATCATATGAAGTTTCATTAGAATCTGTCAAGTAGTTTCCCAGAAAAGTTCATCACGGAAAGACAGAAGAAGAAGAAGAAGAAGAAACAGAGCAAACACAACATGTCTCCTAAACTTTGTTTGGGGGACATAATAAAAGTCACTTACTTTCTACACATAAACTTTGGTTAAATATCTGTAATAGCATCATGTTATCGTCATGCTGAAAGTCAAAGATTTTGAGTCAATAAATAGATGATATTTTCTAAATCAGTAATTGTAGATAACTGATGAAAATAACATTACAAATAATATACTGACAATGCCTACCTGCAGATTTTCGCTACCATTTAATTTTCACTTTTCATCCTTAGATGAGGCAGTGAATTTAAAATGGAAGTGAAATTTTCAAGCTACATAAATGAAGCATGGACTTACATGCCATCAGTGATACTTTGATGCTTAAGAGCAAATTTAAGATGGGGTGGATATGTTTAATGTTATTAAAGGGTGAAAATAACCAGGTATACAATATATATGTATTATCTAGGACTGTATACAGCCAAATTTTCACCCCTTTCTATGTTTGCCCCTTTAGCCCTTATCGTAAGTGAGCAAATTCAAAACTGAGCAAATTCAAAATGGTAAATTCATTTATCTTTAATAATTGCAGAGTATATATATATATTTCATCTAAAATAACCTAAAATTGCTTAAAGAAACATGTAAAAGTTGAATTCTTGAGTTGGACTATATCTTAAAGGAAGTGTGAATGCAATCTCTTCACTAGCCCTCAATGAAAAATCGAAGTAAACCCATAAAAGATTGTTATTACATAACAACCCATAATAAAAACATTGGTAATTAATATAAATTTGTATTTCAGTGACATATCCTTATCAAGGTATGCTCTACAACAGAAACTCCGAAATCTTCCCAGGATTCAATTCCTCGTAAACATTATAATCATACCTTTACCTTTAAGTGTCTCTTTAAGTAGTCTAAACCTTCTTCAGACAAATTTACTTTATATTTATTCTCCCTGTAATGTGAAAATTGAGATAAGTTACGTTTTTAAATTCTTAAGCTGAATATACATGTATACTCATAATTATTCTTAAAGAATGAGCTAAAAATAACATATAGTGTATAAACACCATAAATAAACGTAGGTACATATGGAAACACCGCACCATACCATAGGCCAGGTGAGCTAAAAATATATCATATAGTGTATAGGAACCACTAATAAAATATATCATAAAGTGTATAAGCACCACTAATAAACGTAGGTACATATGGAAACACCGCACCATACCATAGGCCAGGTGAGCTAAAAATATATCATATAGTGTATAAGCACCACTAATAAACGTAGGTACCATAGGCCAGGTGAGCTAAAAATATATCATATAGTTTATAAGCACATGCTAATAAACATATGTACATATGGAAACACACTGCACCATACCATAGGCCAGGTGAGCTAAAAATATATCATATAGTGTATAAGCACCACTAATAAACGTAGGTACCATAGGCCAGGTGAGCTAAAAATATATCATATAGTTTATAAGCACATGCTAATAAACATATGTACATATGGAAACACACTGCACCATACCATAGGCCAGGTGAGCTAAAGATATATCATATAGTTTATAAGCACCACTAATAAACATAGGTACCATAGGCCAGGTGAGCTAAAAATATATCATATAGTTTATAAGCACATGCTAATAAACATATGTACATATGGAAACACACTGCACCATACCATAGGCCAGGTGAGCTAAAGATATATCATATAGTTTATAAGTACCACTAATAAACGTAGGTACCATAGGCCAGGTGGGCTAAAAATATATCATATAGTTTATAAGCACACCCAACTGGTGCAGGCAAATATAGACATACACTGCACTATGTCATAGGCCAGGTGAGCTAAAAATATATCATATAGTTAATAAGCACCACTAATAAACGTAGGTACCATAGGCCAGGTGGGCTAAAAATATATCATATAGTTTATAAGCACCACTAATAAACATAGATACCATAGGCCAGGTGAGCTAAAGATATCATATATAGTTTATATGTACACATGGGCACACACTTACAGACACATCAGCATACAAACACACACTGCAACACACAACAAACACACAGGAAAGCTAAGAATATCATACCTGAAATCTGAGACTTGTTTACAGGCGAAAACATCAGCTCTGCTGTATAGTTTGTGCATTATATTTAACAAATCTTTATATTCAGCATCTGTTTCCAACATCTTTACGTGCCTCCCATAAAATTTGTGAGCTTCAAAATCAGAGTACATGTAATACAGCAAGGAAGGATATTTTATGTATTAAGACAATTAACTCATCAACCCCTGAAATCTCATTTGGACCTGCCCATAAAAAGAATGGTTAAGTCCACTGTCAGAATTCAGGGGTGTATGAATAAGAATAAAATTTTTATAATTTTACATGCCATATGAACTTGTTTACTCATAAATTATAAGTTATAATAATTAGTTGTTTAATACATGTATAACAATATAACAATAGACCATACTGTTTATTGATCTGGGTGGGTCTAAATGTTACTGCAGGGGTTGATGAGATAATCAGTTATCAATTAAGTGAAGGTCTACGAGAAAGTCGTGCAGAACACTCTGACAGCAAGGTTGTTTAACTGGGTTATTTTTACCTTGAATATGCTACTATTCATTGTTGTATTTGTATCAATTAAAAATAATATATTAAAATTTCCATACACCAGGCTAGTAACAGGGTTTCTTTACTTTTTCTTAAATGAAATTTAAGACTCTCCCCCAACCCCATTTTCAAAGCAAAGTGAAAAACTCTTTTCTTTTCCAAAATGATCTGACAAATTAATGTCCTTACAGACCACAAATTTAACACGGGAGCGATCGTTCGGGTTACGTGGAGGTTACAACAAATACAAATCACGTAAACAACTTTTTGTTCTCGATGAATTTGTTACTGTATAATCAGAAAACGTTTTGGGGTTAAAATTCCATTGTTTAAAAATACAAATCACGTAACCACCTTTTTGTTCTCGATGAATTTCATTTTTAAGTCTTCATTATTGCTATCGTAACCTTAAGTTTAAGGTCATTCCTTTTAGAGTAACCTGCAAATGGGTTACGATGATATCTGCTATTTTGTGGCCTGCCTTACTATACAAACTCTTACTGTATAATAAGAAAACTTTTTGGGGTTAAAATTCCATTGTTTAAAAAATAGAACAAATTCAATGACATTTAATTTTATTGAAATATAAAACCTGTGTGTAAAGGAACCCATTATTATTACTAGGCATGCTCTATGTAAAATTTCGTCATGGTTTAAATTTCATTGATAAATGAAAACAACGAAATAAATGAAATTATAACTGCAACGAAATTTTCTAATTCTACAGTGATTCTATGACAAACCTCTGTGTATATAACAGCAGATTCAATCCCTTTTATAGAAAAAGTACAAAAACTCTCAATTGCTGACCAGTTGTATGTCATTAGATTAATACTATGTCTCAGCGTACCGCAACGTACGACCAGCATTTTCTGTGGTTCTCCAATTTTCGCTATATTTCATGATAGCATTGAAATCACAAAAATTGAAAACGCAAAACTTAAAAAAATATTGGATTTACCAAAATCACAACACATATAATTAATGTACATGTTAACTTGAAACCTTCTGCCTTGTGTTCGTGGTATCTACTCACCTAAATGAATTCTCATCGTCGGTTATTGTTGCAGACATGTCAATCTAACAATTTGTAAAAAAAAATTGATGGGTCTGATGGGCATTTCCCAAATCCTAATGGACCAATGTCAGTTTCTCCAAGTCGGAGATCAATTTGGAATTTATGACGATAGTAACTCAGTAAGCGAACTGCTGGAATAATCTGGGACCCCAACAAGTGACAAATGACAGTGTTCTGATTTAAGGTAATGCTTCGAGTATAATAGAATTAAATCCCTTTTCATGAAATTATGAAATAAAATATTCAGTTACAAAAATTGGGTACAGCAGATACAACCCATTATATGGTATTCCAGAAACTCCATTAGCACAATCATAATAATGCTATAATAATAATATAATACCGTATCGACCAAATAAGCATCCATCTTCCTACAGTTCAGATTAACTCACCTATTTTTACACACAATCCAATATCTGTTCTGCCCGCTTGACAGGGAGATGTGGACTAGAAAAATGTAAGTAACAGTTTATCCCAAGCCCCCCCCCCCATGAGCAACAGAAGAATAATGATAGGTTTCCTACAACAACTTCACACCATGCCTTATGAAGAATTAAATGTTTTACATGTATGTAAATGACTATTAATTGGTGCCAGTAAGTGCCCACCCATTTTTCTTTATTTTTTGTAGCACCCTTGGCACTTAACGGGTCAAATACGGTATTAGCGCAAATATTAAAATAAATGACACACGAGAAAAGTACCAAAATGTCAGAAAATTATAAAAAGAAATTATTGCATTTAGCTCTGAAATGTTTCAAAGACAAAACAAACCTGGTGCTTTATGTCCATTACAGAGAAGATGAATATAAATGTGTACAAAAACAGGAAACAGAACACAAAGAAGTTCTGATTTGTATGGTTCACTGGCTTCACTGATATAGTTCTTCAGCCTGAAATATACATATATGTACAAATGTATGTAAATATTCAACTATTTTTGCACATCAAAATACAAATATTGGAACTAAAGTAAAAAATAAAAATTAATCTATCATGAATATTATTTTCTGTACCCATATATAGTAAGGACTCTGAACATCTTATTTTGGGAATCGGAATGGAACTGAGGCCAGTCAGACTAGAAAAAATAAAGACACTTTTCCTCAAAAATTGAAAATCAGTACTGAATTGTTTATGCTTTATACAGACATGTGTAAAAGCACTTACTTCATTTACATATACAGTCAAACCTTGTTATCTCGAAGTCATCGGGACCAAACAAAAAATTTGAGATAAGCAGGTCTTCAAGTTAAAAGGTTTGTCACTAAATACAATCCTAATTCCTCTCATGAGCATCTCGGTAGTTGTCAGAATACTTGTAGGCCTACATGTAAACCGTTTGTCTCTTATTGTCAGTATATTTGCACACTGACGGCGACAAAAACCATGTGTTGTGTCAAACAATATTCAAAGCAAATTAGAAGGAATGAATTACGTTAGAGTATTTCTATCTTAATACAAAACTGTACTGGCAAGTAAAGATCACTAACATTTTAACAGGAACATCCCATGCTCCATTTTAGATCACGAAATGGATGCTATCAATATATTTTAAGAACAGGAAATCTACAAGCAATTTTATAGAAAGTAACATTAACCATATTTGTGAAAATATTTATTTATTATATGAACTCATAATGATACAGAAATCATATTTGTTCAGCACTAGTCACATAATCACAATGACTTAATAACAATGTATAAAAATTTAACCTCGAGATAACTGGTCACTTTCACATTGAATCTAAACATCGGGACCAAGTTTTAACATCGACATTAGCGGTTTTTCGACTTTTCCGATCTCGAGTTATCAGGTCTTTTATTAGTAAGATATTGAAGGAAAATTGCTGGGACCGGCACTTGATCTCGAGATAACCAGATAAATCGAGATTACCAATCTCGACATAATGAGTTTTGACTGTATAATATTTAGTGTCTGTATGATGGAAACAGTGTGTTTACATAACTCGAATAATTGCAGCTCTTGTCCTTTGCAGTTAAAAAGATATTGGCCAGATTAATGTTGTGTCTACAGGCCTCAACAATGGGGATGACAACAACGACAGAAACGATACTGGGGGTATGACATTATCTATCCGGACTTTCGTCCTGGCAAGCTAAAAATCAATGTCTGTGTTCTCCACAGGTCATTAAAGTACCATGGAACTGTCATGATGATAGACACTATTAAAGCATTTAGAAATTCTTTCATTATAATATTTGGAATTGTTTTCGTTTTAAATGAATATTTTCATAAACTATAGGCACATAGACATTTATTTGTTTAAATTTTAATTTCTCATAACACTCTATAGTTAATGTGATGATACTAACACAGCTGGGCAGAGTTATAAATATGACTTAACATGGTGTTACTGTATATCGGGAAATTTTCGTTCATATTTAATTTTCAAAATTTTTGCCCTAAGATGAGTCAGCGAATTTAAAATGAAAGCAAAATTATGCAGCTAAACAAATGAGGCACGAAGATACATACCACCAACAGACTATGGTGATATAGGGCAATTGGGGCAATGGGCTGAACATGTTTTCTATCGTAAAAGGGCAAAAAATAAACAGGGGCAAAAATTTGCAGATACACAGCATCTAAAATTCATAGAGAGAACCCTCAGGGCTCTCAATACAGCAAAAGTTTGGGGAGTACCTGGGACCCCAGGGTCAAAATCTGGGGAGTTCCATCCAGCGCAGGTACTAGGATGTGTCAATTAAGCAATCAACAAATAATTATGGGATTCATTAAAAGGCGTATATTAATTTCTATTGAAACGTCAAGGTCATGCTTCTCAACTCCATGACCTCGGCATTTCAACAGAAATTAGGCGTAAACCTCCAAGTCAAAATCTTAAGTATCTGCAGGACTTGAGGTTGAAATTTTGACACGTCACAGAAAAATCTCGTGTCAAATACGTGTACCCTCAGGTCCCTGAGAGTCCTGACACTGAATGTTGTTTTGAAATATGTTACCTTGTAAACTGCTGTTCACATACTGTAGCATCACCTGATATACTACTGTAGGATAGAATATTCTCTACAGTTGCCTCCGCATTAGTTGAGCTCTTTAGTGCCATATCTAGTATATTTAGTGCCCATTTACTTTCTTTCTTTTGCAATGTTTCATTTTCCTGTAAAATAATATAAAACTAGAAATAATTTTAGCAATCCTAAAAATTATTGCCTACATTTAGATAAATATACCAGTAATTCATCATTATATTGACAAAAAGGCCCGATGGGCCTTGACGGTCACAATTAGCAGAACATAATTAACTCCCATAAGCACTGACATTACAATAACTCTCCTGTGGATTTCTATGTAGATCTTCCCATGTTCAACATTTTTGCTTCTTCCACTTTTATTTTAGCTACTATAATTTCCAAGATAATGTCAAAAAACATCCAAAAACATGAAATATCCACAAAAAAGGGGAAATAACTCACATATAGGTTGACCTGACAACTTCGGTCCTTTTGACTTTTTTGTAGATCTTTGTGTTCTGAACAATTTTTGTTCTTTCACTTTTACTCTAACTATCATACTTTTTAAGATAATGTCAAAAAACATAAAAACATGAAAAATCCACAAAAAAGTTTTAAAAAACTCACGTAAGTCATTGGTGTCAACCTGTCAATTTCGGCCAAATTGACTTTTTTGTAGATCTTTGCATGCTGATCATTTTTTCTTCTATCACTTTTACTCTAGCCATTATACTTTTCAAGATAATGTCAAAAAACATCCAAAAACGTGTAAAATCCACAAAAAGGGGAAATAACTCACATATGAGTTGACCTGACAATTTTGGCCCTCTTGACTTTTTTGTAGATCTTTGCATGCTGAACATTTTTGCTTCAATTTTAATCTGCCTATTATACTTTTCAAGAACAAGCACAAAAGTGGTCCAATATCGTTAGTCCTTCATTTGTCATATCAACAAGTGGTGAAGTCTTCCGAGTTTTAAATCTAATTAAAAGATCATTAGGAATGAATCATCATCATGGATGTTGATTAGGGTAAGACAAAAGACAGGATGATTTGCAGGTATGTTTAATTAGGCGTGACGAGTAGCAGTTAACCTATTGTATACACATCAGCGCCAGAGGCCTTAGGCTTAGTCTGGGTACTGTACTATGGCCAGTGATTTTCTGTTTCAGATTTGCTTCAATTCTGTTGTCAGTTTTGGTGAATTCCATTTTTTCTGTTTTCATAAGAAAAGAAACTAAAAACATACTTTAGATGAAAAATATTTAACAATACAGACTCATAATCACACTTTTAATATTCTGCCACACCAATTTAATGATAGATTTAAATAGGGAATTAAATAAAACACATACATGTATATGCAACACTATATTTTTATGATTTTAAAATATTTATATAATTTGTAAGTCTGTAAGCCTTTACTCATATACATGTTGGTAACAAGTTTTTTTGGAAATTGTACAGGTAATTTTTAATAACTTATTTTTGCTTGAATTTATCACCTAACTTAGAATAAGTCTGTGATGTTTTATTTGGTGTTTTTTTACTTCAAATAAACTTATAAAGTAGATCTACAATGTACATGTATTGAATTTTTTGTCTTTTAATTTACTGTATCAAAACTAGTGTAATCTATACTATGTTGACAGACTTTGCAAAATTAAATGTTACCATCCGCATAAAGATTCCACAGAAACTATCAACCTGTGCTGGGAGGAAGCCTTCGCTTTTTACATACATGTGTCTTCAGCCATCATAGCTCGCTGTCAAAAACATGTGTGACCATGTGTTTGTGTTGGTAACAAAAACCAGCTGTCAATGCAGCGGTATGTCGTAAAAAGTTAGGATGGATTGTACAATGTGAAATTTTAATATAATTTATAAAAATTGGTATATATATTCAGAAATTGATATAAACATTATGAAAACCTAATTCAAGATATCAAATTAAAGCTATTTTTGTTTTAGAAGACACCAGATCGGCAGATGTCAGTCAGTACTGATATTACGACAATGGAGATGACTGCCCTTATCTTTCGATGTGTAAATGTAGGCTAATAGATCTAAGGGATAAAATAGTAATTGATGTAAAATTATGTGATGAAATATATTTTAAATAAACCAAAATTTGAACTTTATAACACACAGAAATAGCAAACTAGTTTACAATTTAATATAGTCTATCTCATGTTGGAATTTTTAAAGATTTTTCAAAAACTCAAATTCCATTCAGATTGTAGATTCCACGATTTTGTGATCGCAGAAAATCACTGGCCCTAGTGTAGAAACAACGTACAGGAGTGAAATAAACTCAAGGATTAATTGTACACAGGTAGACCAGTGCATATTTGTAGGGAATTAACTTTTTCAAAAATTATAAAGGACATTTCAGCTCCAAATTTTCATTCGCCAATGCTTTTCGCCAGAAGAGAATTTCTTTCACCAATTATTTAAAAGATTTGTCAAATGCGAATGTGGCGAACGACAGCACAAATGCGGAGAATGTCAACAATGTTTTGTACCTAATAACGTGCCCAAATAACAGTATGTTTCGTTCTTGGAGATGACATTTTCTGAATAAAATGTTATGTCCAATTCAGTCACCAATATTTACCAAACGAACCAATATTTTCAATCTAACTATTATGGGTGTAAAGATACATATTTAGATTGTTAAAAATATGGATATAAATAGACTTTGTCGGTATTTAAAGTCAAAGCTAATGAAAATGCATCTCAATAATTGGCACCATTTCTTTACTGATTAATTGATCTGAGGCATCTGATTGGTTAATTTCTGTGCATAAATTCATATCGTATTTCCATTATAACTCGTTAAAAACCAAAACTAACACATGAAAATATGCTCTTTTACATTATTTACATACAAATACTATCTGTTAAAGCAATTAAAGTGAATTTTAACATGAAAGTGGTCATCACATAAATTCATTCCATTTGTAACCCAAATGGCCTTTCATACTAAGGATACACAAAAAGTTTTTTTTTCAACCCGAGACTGAAAATGCCTTTTATTCATGTATTTCTTTTAAGTTCATTGACTTGGGGACTCACAAATTTAACTATGGACTCAGGAATTTTGTTCTTGTGGGTCCCTAGGACTCATTAAAATAACATCCTGGGGAAAACCCTGCAGAGTGAAATGTTGTTTGTAAACAGTATCCTATTAAAGGCTGTTTGGGTCACAAGCTGAATGAACTTACATGATGAAAACTTTCACTTTAAAAATCACTTTTAAAACATACTTTTTGTATGTAAGTTGTGATTTTTAATGTAATCATCGCATAAGTTTTGCTTGCACATAAGTTATAATCAAAAACTTGCATACAAGATTGTATTGTGACTGAGAGGAAACAGCCAATTCGAATGCTTCTTACATCATAAAGAGAACAATCAGAAATGAACTAAATAAAATAATAAGTTAAATTTGTAGTAATGAAGCTAATGAAAATGCATCTCAATAATTGGCACCATTTCTTTACTGATTAATTGATCTGAGGCATCTGATTGGTTAATTTCTGTGCATAACTTCATATCGTATTTCCATTATAACTCGTTAAAAACCAAAACTAACACATGAAAATATGCTTTTTTACACTATTTACATGCAAATACTATCTGTTAAAGCAATTAAAGTGAATTTTAACATGAAAGTTGTGATTTTTAATGTAATCATCGCATAAGTTTTGCTTGCACATAAGTTATAATCAAAAACTTGCATACAAGATTGTATTGTGACTGAGAGGAAACAGCCAATTCGAATGCTTCTTACATCATAAAGAGAACAATCAGAAATGAACTAAATAAAATAATAAGTTAAATTTGTAGTAATGATATTTACTAGAAATAATAGTAATCTTCAGATTTTATCTGATAATCTAGATACATATGCTGGAAGTATCTGCACATGTAAGATGTAAAATGTCAACGATGTTTAGTACTTAAAAACGAGACTATATGACAGTGTGTTTCAATTTCGGAGATACCCATTCCCAGACAGAAAAATATGTTATGTCAAATTCAGACACTGATATTTAGCAAACAAACCTTTGTTTTTTTAATCAAACTATTATTGGAATAAAGATACATATTTAGATTTTCAAAAAATATAGAAATCAATATACTATGTCAGTATTTTCTGCACAAACTTTTGTTGTAATGAAAATGCGTCTGGCTATCTGGCACTTGTAGTGTTTTGAGATTTGACACTCTCCCTATAAAATCATGATCTGTGTGTATTGTTTTACATATGCATAGTTAGTTTGAATAAAATGGTCGAGAAACCATGAGGTTATGTTAGTGTGTGTGTGTACTTGATTTGATTCGTAAGTGGATTCAATTCGAACACTAGGTTTAAGTAGACATTCTTGAATCAGAGATCTCAACAGCGCCATTTCATTACTCTTTAAACGAAATGAGGCATCTGATTAGTTAATTTCATCACGTTAGTTCATATAGTAAATTTCCATTTCTAACGCATTAAAACCCTTAAAAACTTTAAAATCAACACCAACTAATTGAAATATCCTCTTTCAGGTTAAAAATCACTATTTGTATGCAAAAAGTATGTTTGACGCGTTATAAGTGATTTTTAATGCGTAAACTAGTCTAGTGTTCATCTCATAAGTTCATCCCGTTTGTGACCCAAACAGCCTTTCATAGTATCCTGTACATGCATGCTATCGTTATTTATATCTGAAATCTTGTTATTAGACATATATAAAAATTACAGAGAACTGTCTTCGTTTCAGGTACTGGTGTACTGTACCACTAATCTGTTCATGTCTTATTCTCTTCATGTTCCTTTTCACGTCTTTGGCAGATTCATCCCATCTTAGACAAAAGTACACAAAAATAGAACACCGATCCCGATCTAAATGCATCGTTACGCGAATCTTTTGCAAATATAATTTAATGCAAGATAGCAATTGGATTGACTAAATCTCTCTCCCTCCCTCCGTCTCTCTCTCTCTCTCTCTCTCTCTCTCTCTCTCTCTCTCTCTCTCTCTCTCTCTCTCTCTCTCTCCGTGTATTTATCTTATTAATTGTGGGATTTATAAAAAAAAAAAAAAAACAGAATATAATGTTTTAAATTTCTGTTAATCTGTTAACAACATCGTAAAAGTTCCCATATTGGCAAGATTTTCAAGGTTTTTCTTTTGCTGTAAAATTATTTGTTGTTTGTAATGCCTGACCTTTTCTTAACCTCTGATTCTGGAATCCTTCTTTAAATTGCTGGTACAATTGCGAGATAAAAAACTGTAGCTGCAATTCCCACATTGCCAGTACCCAAACTGGCCAATACATAGGAAAGACTATGCATAAATAAAATATATGTGATTTTTCAAATGCATTTATCACAATATCGCGGTGTGACTGTAGATATTATGAAAGTAAGTAACTATTTATACAACATGCATGGTGGATTTTCTGGGCAATTTATTTTATTTTATCTTTATTTTGCTGAGAGCTGAAATTTGCCCACAAAAAATACCTACTGTTATATTTGGGGTAAAAAGACAGGGAAGGTGCAATATTTATTTGATAATACTCTGACACAGAGAAATATTACTATTAGTGATATCAATAAAATAGTATTCAATCAGAGAAATATATATATATATATATATATATATATATATATATATATATATGTGTGTGTGTGTGTGTGTGTGTGTGTGTGTGTGTGTGTGTGTGTATTCAGCAACAGAAATATCTTGACAGTAAATGAGATTGGCCAATTTGGGTACTGTGCCAAATTGGGTACTGTTACGATATCTTATTGTGGTACCAGTATGTATGATATGTGTATATTGAATTATATTAAGGGGTGTAACGGAATTCCAGGTCATCATCATTCCCACCTGAAATGTTCTAAAATGTAGGTCCCTACAATTGCAAATGATCGCCATCTACAGCAAGAATTTCAGAGTGAAAAGCGCCCCTGTTTTATTGCATTTATAACCATCCTTCGTTATTTTGATCCTCAAAGTTCTTGTTCTTAGCTGGTATCCGAGGAGCCTCTACGGCAGAGTGGTTAGAGCATTGCACTGTGAACCATGACGTCTCTCACTTCTGGTCAATGCAGGTTTGAGTCCCAGCTGTTTTTTGTTAGAAAGTTTGCCAATTTACATGCAGGGGGCCAATGGTCTCTTCACATGTATATTGTAACCGGAGTCTGTAGTAAAATAATTGTTCCAAGCCAGTTCGATTTTCCACCATTGATCTACCCGAAAAGGCCCTAATCGTTTTGCGACAAATGGCACCTCGAGATGGTCGATAATCTATATATACATCGAGATGATCGACAATCTATAGGCACCACGACATGGTCGAGAATCTATAATAGATACCTCGAGATGGTCGAGGCTCTCCCACTAAAACGTACAAATCGTTTTGCGACAAACCGCCTCTCCTATAAAATAATTCGTTTACCACCAATAAAAATTCTAACACCATTTTCTCTATAAATCGTTTTCCGACAAATTACCTCTCCAATAAAAAAATTGAAAATTAATCCCCAAAATACTAACATCTTTGTAAACATGACAGAAGCTAATCCATTTCCTCCCGAAATTTTGAAATTACAATTTTTATTCGAACTTACCCGTTTCCAAAATAAAATATGGAAGTCTTCCTAACAAAGACGTGAGGCGTTTCTACAACCGTAAATGGCCTGGTGAAAAATGGGACGAAGATAAAGATTGGACAGCAATTCTTCTGTATATAAAGTACAGCCAGAGCAAGCAACTTGTACTTACAAAGAATGTGCACTCTGAAAAGAACGTGATATGCATGATGCTGACGGATGAAGACTTTGACGGGTGGTTATGTATTTATTTTGCTTATTTATTTAATTCAGTTTTTGAATGTATCAATTAGTATCCAAATTGTTCAGTTTTTACAAGTTTTTGGTTTGCTGTAAAATTATATTTGATGTTTGTGAAAGCCGACCCTATAATCGGTGTGGTATAGCTGGCTTCAATGGCATCGAGATACCTAGGCCGAACTATCTGAAGGGGTACACCTTTTATCTTGTGTAGCCATTCTGAGTCTAGCTTCTTCAGCCTAAACATAATTTCAAACAGCGCATGCTTCAATATCTAATATCGATCCCTTCAGTGTCATCTTTCTATCTAGACTTATAATTTGTCGGAAATTTAGGCTGAACTTTCTGCCCCGATATTAAGCAAGTTTTTTCCTTTTTTATTGGTAAAATCAGGGGCAGAAGTCCTCCAATATACCTTCTTTGTAGCAAGGTGCTGTGACATTTTTACAGCAGATTATCGATCGTTTTAACCATCTATTTTTCATCGCTGACGCTGATACGTGACTGATTTATAAATCCATGTTCACTAATGACTTAACATTGCATTTATAGCTAATCGTTTTTTAGATTTAAACAATAACGAGTTGAGGGAACATCAACGCACTAAGTTTTTATGAATACATGATCATACTTTCATTTCCATGAAATGAGGAAACTGTTACCCCTGTTATTACTAGCAGCAAGCAACTACAAAGATTCTGAAAAGAACTACCTATGACGAATGAAGATTTTGACCAGTGGTTATGTAACATTTAAAGTTTTTGATGTAACAATTAGTATCAAAATTCAGTTTTTTAAAGCTGTATATTTGGTGTTTGTGAAAGCTGATCCTACAATCGGTGTGGTATATCTGGCTTCAAGTGCATGGAGATTACTAGGCATTTTTACAGCAGTTTAGTGATCGTTTTAACCATCTATTTTTTCATCACTGACATCTGATATTTGTTGATATTTACTTGATCATCTTATAAGTTTGACGACATAATTCCATATAATATGAGGCATTTATTCTAGCTACCTATCATTTTTACAAGTTGATGTGCAGTTATTCAGGCATTAAAACAAGTCAAAACACATTTTCAGTAATTAACACAATATTGACGCAAAATTTCGTATATTAAAATCTATTGAAATTTCCAAATTCGTATATTTTTGCTTTTTAAAATGACGAAAATATAGTAGAAATTCGCTGAAAAATATAGGTTGGTTGAAATCAGCGATATATAAAGCTAATATTATATAATATATTATAATATATTAGCTTTATATATCGCTGGTTGAAATGTATGCTGCCAAAGGTCAATTTGGCGTCCTTTATGAATTTTTAATATTATATAAATATATTGTTACTTTTCAATTATTTTTCACCATTATGCTCTTGTTAGAAAATCAACAGCAATAAATAAAGCCTCACATTTCGCCATTCGAGAAGTAATTCAATTTGGAATTTCGATCAAAACCTTGAGATATGATTATCTGGCTTTTAACTTGATATTATTTCTAGCTACTTTTTCGATTTGTTTTTTTTTTTTCAAAAACTTTAATTAATTTTAAGGGTCGTAGCCCCGCACGACCCTCTAAATCCGCCAATAGGATATGTTTCAACACAAAAGTCAGCCGATGGCGTTCAAAATGTTTACCCGCTACACCTTGGGTTTTGGATAGAATGATATTTCATAGTTTTACTTTCATTTCCATGAAACAGAAACTGTACAGCCAGAGCAAGCAACTTGTACTTACAAAGAATGTGCACTCTGAAAAGAACGTGATATGCATGATGCTGACGGATGAAGATTTTGCAGTATTTATTTTGCTTATTTATTTAATTCAGGGAATGCTCCAAATTATTCAGTTTTTAAAGGTTTTTGGTTTGGTAAAAGATATTTGGTGTTTGTGAAAGCAGATACAAAACCTGCATGAGATTACTCATACAGCAGTTTAGTGATCGTTTTAACCATCTATTTTTTCATCACTGACATCTGATATTTGTTGATATGTTTACTTGATCTTTTAGTTTTGTAAATTCATCTTCACTAAGTTATGACATGACATAATTCCATATAGATTCTATGAGGCATTTATTCTAGCTACTTATCATTTTTACAAGTTGATTCGATTTAAGTTATATTTTTTTTTTTTGGGAACAAGTCAAAAACTTTAGTATGGGGTTATTAACACATTATTTTGACGCAAAATTACTCGTAGCATTTCAGCATTAAAATCTCAACAAAATTGAACCCTCTAAAATGACGAAAATTATAGTAGAAATTCGCTGAAAAATATAGGTTGGTTGAAATATATAAAGCTAATATTATATAATATATTAGCTTTATATATCGCTGGTTGAAATGTATGCTGCCAAAGGTCAATTTGGCGTCCTTTATGAATTTTAAGATATTATAAATTTGCTTTAAATTGTTACTTTTCAATTATTTTTCAACATTATGCTCTTGTGATAGAATGATTAAAGCCTCACATTTCGTCGAGACAGTAATTAAATGAAAGAATTTATCAAAACTCGTGATATCATTATTGGCTTCCAGACACTTTTGATATACCCTTTTCCTTTTAATAGGATTTTTTTTCACTTTTATGATTTTATGATTGGTGATAGGATATGTTTCAACACAAAAGTCACTTTCATGTTTTACCCGTACAAATACAAACCGTGAAAAATAGACATGAAGTTGGTGACTAGTATTTCCACAGAAACCAGGAGCGAAAGCAAATTGAACGCCAGAAGTGGGGGGGCTAAACAACTTACAAAGAACGTCTTGTAAGCAATTTAATACTGATGAAAAGAAAGTGATTTTATAATTATATGATTATCGATCGTTTTAACCATCTATTTTTCATCGCTGACGTCTGATATTTGTTGAGATTTTGAACCGGTGGATTTATAAATATAAGTTATTTTGCTAATATTATGAGGCATTTATTCTAACTACCTATCGTTTTTACGAGTTGAGGGAACATCAACGCAGTTATAATATGCTAATTTGTTTATTGGAAACAAGTCAAAGCACATTTGCAGTATGGGGTTATTAACACATTATATTGACGCAAAATTGCTCATGTGTGCATTTCAGCATTAAAATCTCAACTTCAAAATTGAAATTTCCAAATTCGTATATTTTTGCTTTTTAAAATGACGAAAATATAGTAGAAATTCGCTGAAAAATATAGGTTGGTTGTGCGATATATAAAGTATAATTAGCTTTATATATCGCTGGTTGGTGTTTGCCAAAGAAAGCCTTTATGAATTTTAAGATATTATAAAATTTGCTTTAAATTGTTACTTTTCAATTATTTTTACCATTATGCTCGTGTGTGAATTTCAACAGCAATATAAAGCCTCATTTGTCAAAATCTTCAAGTGCATGGAGATACCTCTGAGATATCATATCTGGCTTACACTTTAAACAGTTTAGTAGCTATCGTTTTAAACACATCTAAATCCGCCAATAGGATATGTTTCAACACAAAAGTCAGCCGATGGCGTTCAAAATGTTTACCCGTACAAAGTACACCGTGATTGGGTTTTGGAAAATAGACAGTGATAGTTGGTGATCATAGTTTTACTTTCATTTCCATGAAACAGAAACTGTACAGCCAGAGCAAGCAACTTGTACTTACAAAGAATGTGCACTCTGATATCATGATGCTGACGGATAAGATTTTGATGGTTACATGACATAATGTATCCGATATATAAAGCTAATAGGGATTGGTGACTCGGTTTTATATGAGCAACGGCATATTGTCACTAAGCGTCTCGGAGAGCTTACTGTGTCAACTTATCGGGAAAATCATTTTTTTACAGTAGCATCACTTTGATGGAACAATCAACGCAGTTGTTGATAAAGTTTATATAGGCGATTTAGCGATTTGAAGTAATTAAATATTTACATTTCAAGGCAGTTTTGGGGAGCAAGCGAATTACATCAAAACCATACCATATTTTGCATTGAAATTATTGTTGGATGAGATGCTAATTATTTAATTGCACTATTATAAGTGAGCTATTCTAAAGCAGAAAGTTCAATGATTTTTATTTAAAAATCTGGATAGAAAATCACCCATTATAAGTATGGTACGCTACTTTTTCATTGTCATTCAAATGCAAAGTTCACTTATTTCACACTGATCATCAAAGTTGTAAAATTTGCTTTTTCTGTTTATTGATTTGAAATTTACTACGATGTACCGATTTTTAAGTGATTAATTGAACATTTTTAAAGAGCTACGACGAAGACGAAATGGCGGAAATCCGCATAGTTTTTATAGATAAGTTGTAACATGGATGTTTAAAAAACTTTTTTGTTTTTGAATGAAAAATACCTATTGCTTGTCCATTTGTGGTTGAAATATTAATATTTTGAAGTCAGCGTTTATTTTTTTTATTAATAATATTTTTCTTTTTTTCTCTTTTATATTTTAAAATTTTAGGGAAACGTCCTGAATAATTATCACCTCTGATAACCTGAAAAATGAATTACAATTTTAAGTGAAAAATTTGCTTGATTAGACATTAACTTTGTAAATAGGCATATTCATATTTAATTGCAGTTTACAAGGTTTAAACGGAATTAACAGAAGATTGAAATAGGACTGGCAATGTCTGAATGCAGATTTTGCTGTAAAAATGTAGGGTTTCTGCATAAAATAAAATTATTTGTCAGTCGTGAATTTGATATATTAAAAATTTTTAAGTCTCGGTTGATTTTTTAATTATTTTGATCCATTATTTTTTAATTTTAAGTTAAAGTATTTTACCGTCCATTATAAATTTGAGACCAAATACTGACACTTCTGATTTTCTCAATTATTGTTGAAAAATAAAATTATTTACAATTCTAAGTTCAAATGTTTATTGGAACACTAACTTAGTACATAGGAATATTCATATTTGATTACAGTTTACAGGATTTTGATATTATTGAAAATAGAATTGTGAAAAAATCGGGATGGCAGACTGTAAGCAATATATATAAATTGTTGGCCTAAATGTTTTTTTTAATTCATGAAGTTAAAATATCAAAATTTTGCATTACATTTCTATTTGAATTTAATTTGTTTTTATTATTTTTTTTATTTTCAAATCAAGTAATTTTATTATCCAATCAGTGTGGATGACAAAAATTGTTGATTATGATTTTCTCAATTACTCAAAATATCAATTTTTAGAGTCGAGACGCAGTAAGTATATAGGCATGTTCATATTTTATTGCAGGGGAGCCTTAAGACTGAAAATCCTCCAATGTTATATTTTTTATATAGGTAAAAAGCCTAAAAACTATTTACTTTCAGTTATAATCGAGAAAAACAGTTTTGAGATATAAATGTGATGATACTGTTTAAAAAAAATGCTAGAAACCTGACATGTAAATTCATTCTCTTTATTTAAAACTTGATATACATGTACCTTTTCAGACAAGGGGAAAAAGTTATAATAAAAGGATAACTGGATGGCAGTGATATTTCTGAGTTACAGTGACTTGTCAATATTGTGGAACTATGTATTTTTTGCAGAAAATGTATCTTAAATGAAATAAAATCCAAGAAATGAATTTCATGTGTGTGTTCTTCCATGAGGTCACTTTTTAAAGTGCAGTATTACTCAACAGGATTTCAGTATGCAAACATGTTTCTTTCATCCAAGCTCTGACATAATTATACCTTTATTTGCAGAATAGAAAAAATTTAATCCGCTTGGAGTGACATCATAAATAAGTTTGAAAATTTATTTTCACTATATATTCAAAAGAATTCATTGTTTTTTTTCAATTTAATTAATAGAGTTCACATGAAAGGGTTTGGTTCTTATGTTTTAGAAATCCCATTACAATCTGTGTTTTATTTTAGGATGGTACACTAATTTTCATGTGAGTAAAATTCTAGTGACTTCATTTTGAAGTTTATTAATGGATAAAAATGACAGTAATTCATGGAGTAAACTAACAGAAATATCAAAATTGGTGGGATCATGTATGTGTCATTTATTGATTTTCATTCATTTACCAAATTGGAGGACAAAACATTGCAGGATTACTATGATTATATAGGAAATTCATTTTTGCGAAATGTCCAAATATTGACACGCAAATAGCAAAATCTGACATGGTGATGGGAATAAACTATTCAGTATTATGCACTAATCCACAAAAAACAATTTAATTTTATAGTAATGAATCAAATTCAACAAACATACACAGATTTATACTTGGAAAAAACAGGGTCTTGGCGGCATAACTTCCATATTTTAAAATTAGGATAATCAAATATTTGATTCTGTCTAAATGACAATAATTGTTGTTTAAATAGAAATGTGTATAAATAATATTAACATCATATCAAAGTTACAATGATTTCATTTTATAAGCTTAAGTATCATTTTTCAACTGTCTGAATTGTTTAAATATTTCCAATATCAACTTATCCCCCAAATTTAAAAGAAATTGATTAACCTCTAATTGTCTAATAGATCTATTTAAATACTATTTTTTCTATTCTTCTGCATGTTTGAAATTATTTACCAAAAATACTTACCTGTCTGACTTATTTGTAAAGTGGGAATATTGTTTGCTATACATTAGTTATTATTCATGTGATTAACGTATTTCAGAAATACCTTCTTTTGCACCCCACCATCATGTGTCACTAAATTTGAGTTTTTAGAAATAATAAATAAAAAACATATTTATTATGATTTTATAGTATTCCAAATGGAGAGATTCGCATTTATTACACCTACAACTACATGCTTAACTAGTGATCTGCGTATTATTCCTCTTTCAACACCCAAAACGAGTTGAGTGTTTACTGCAAATACCATATACCATCGCTTTTATCAACAGATAAAGCATCCCCTTGATGTTTTAAATATATATGCTTAGTGCTGTGTAGGATTTGTTCCTGATAGAACTGAAATTATACACAAACGTAAAAACAAGTGCCAAAGCACATTACATCTTTTTGTTCAGTTTGAAAATTCTTTTTGGGTTAAAATTGAGAGGGGATTACGTAATTATCAAAAATATTGATTCGCAATTTAAGTAGATCAAGAATCTAAAAATTAAAATTTGCTGACACATTTCTGATGTAATTTCTAATATCTACATTATTCAGTTTAAACCTTATCGGTTATTTTTTCACTCGTGATTTGTGAAACATTTAATGTTTTAAAGTAGTAAATTGAAATTTACCAACATTTTCACGTACGAACGATATCTTTGTCGGTCTTTTTGCCAGCAGCTTCTCAACAATGACGAAACTCTGTATAGATTTGTCTCGATTACGTCCCTTCTGACTGTTTGCGTGAACTATCTGGTTTGCGCCTGCGCTGGTGAGTGTCGAAAAACTGGGTCACTCATTTGGCATATCAAAAATCATCCGATAATGGAAAGCGCGAGTCACCAATCCCTATTATTATATAATATCAATTAGTATAATATCAGTTTTTAAAGGTTTTTGGTTTGCTGTAAAATTATATTTGGTGTTTGTGAA
Source organism: Atrina japonica (assembly GCA_030159075.1). NCBI lineage: Eukaryota > Metazoa > Mollusca > Bivalvia > Pterioida > Pinnidae > Atrina > Atrina japonica. The sequence goes on from BROG01000547.1 coordinate 127,472, forward strand.
AGCTGATCCTACAATCGGTGTGGTATATCTGGCTTCAAGTGCATGGAGATTAAGGTCAAGTTTTGGATCGATCGTTTTCATCTCATTACATCTGATATTTTTATATGTTTACTTGATCTTTTATAAATTCATCTTCACTAAGTTATGACATGACATAATTCCATATAGATTCTATGAGGCATTTATTCTAGCTACTTATCATTTTTACAAGTTGATGGAACATCAACGCAGTTATAATATGCTAGGTTATTTATTGAACAAGACATGCAGTATTTAACACATTATATTGACGCAAAATTACTCATATGTGTGCATTTCAGCATTAAAATCTCAACTTCAAAATTGAAATTTCCAAATTCGTATATTTTTGCTTTTTAAAATGACGAAAATATAGTAGAAATTCGCTGAAAAATATAGGTTGGTTGAAATCAGCGATATATAAAGCTAATATTATATAATATATTATAATATATGAGGTTGAAATGTAGCCAAAGGTCCCCTTTATGCAAGATATTATAAATTTGCATTGTTACTTTCAAAATTTTCAACATTATGCTCTGATAGAATATTTCAGCAATAAATAAAGCCTCACATTTCGTCAAAATCTTCGAGAGCAGTAATTAAATGAGGGGAGCTCCCTTTTCAGATCAAAACCTCTATTTATCTGGCTTCCAGACACTTAAACTTGATATACCCTTTACTTTTCTAGGTAATTTTTTTTTTTCAAAAACTTTAATTAATTTTAATGATTTTTCCGCCAATGAATGTTTTTTCAGCCGATAGAGTTCGTTTTACCCGCCCACTTGTGATTGGGTTTTCGACGACAGTACTCTCTAATGATAGTTGGTGATCGTAGTTTTACTTTCATTTCCATGAAACAGAAACTGTTCATAGGCGTCGGAAGCAAAATGACACGCCAGAAGTGGGGGGGCTAAACCAACTTAAAACACACACACGCCAGAAACGTCTTGGCGGCTAAGCCAATTTAATACTGATGAAACAATGTTTATAAGCACAAGATTTTATAATTATATCCCTGATTATCGATCGTTTTAACCATCTATTTTTCATCGCTGACGTCTGATATTTGTTGATATGCTTACTTGATCAATCCATCTTTACTAAGTTATGGGGGGTTTTTTACGAGTTGATGGAAATCAACTTATAAATGCTAATTTGTTTATTGGAAACATGGCTAAGTTATTAACACCCAAAATTACTCATATGTGTGCATTTCAGCATTAAAATCTCAACTTCAAAATTGAAATTTCCAAATTCGTATATTTTTGCTTTTTAAAATGACGAAAATATAGTTTCTGAAAAATAAGGTTGGTTGGCGATATATAAAGGCTTTATATATCGGGTGAAAAGCAAAGGTCCCCCCTTTTCGGCATTATGCTCTTGTGATAGAATGAACAACAGCATCACATTTCGTCAAAATCATTCGAGAGCATATTAAATGAGGGGAGCTCCCGGGAAGAATTTCAGATCAAAACCTCTGAGATATCATTATCTGGCTTCCAGACACTTAAACTTGATATACCCTTTAACTTTTATTTCTAGGTACTTTTCAATTTTATTTTTTTTCAAAAACTTTAATGAATTTTAATGATCGTAGCCCCGCACGACCCTTTAAATCCGCCAATAGGATATGTTTCAACACAAAAGTCAGCCGATAGAGTTCAAAATGTTTTACCCGTACAAAGTACACTGTGATTGGGTTTTCGAAAATAGACAGTACTCTAGGCCTAATGATAGTTGGTGATCGTAGTTTTACTTTCATTTCCATGAAACAGAAACTGTTCATAGGCGTCGGAAGCAAAATGACACGCCAGAAGTGGGGGGGCTAAACCAACTTCAAACACACACACGCCAGAAACGTCTTGGCGGCTAAGCCAATTTAATACTGATGAAACAATGTTTATAAGCACAAGTATCCCTGATTATCGCCATCTATTTTTCATCGCTGAGCTGATATTTGTTGAATGCTTACTTGATCATTTAGATTTATAAATCCATCTATGTAGGCTTATTCTAACTACCTATCGTTTTTACGAGTTGATGGAACATCAACGCAGTTATAATATGCTAATTTGTTTATTGGAAACATGCAGTATGGGGTTATTAACACATTATATTGACGCAAAATTACTCATATGTGTGCATTTCAGCATTAAAATCTACAAAAATTGATTCGTATATTTTTTGAAGACAAAAAATATAGTTGATTCCAGGTTGGTTATCAGCGATATATAAAGCTATAATATATTTATAATTTTAGCTATCGCTGGTTGAAATGTATGCTGCCAAAGGTCAATTTGGCGTCCTTTATGAATTTTAAGATATTATAAATTTGCTTTAAATTGTTACTTTTCAATTATTTTCAACATTATGCTCTTGTGATAGAATGAATTTCAACAGCAATAAATAAAGCCTCACATTTCGTCAAAATCATTCGAGAGCAGTAATTAAATGAGGGGAGCTCCCGGGAAGAATTTCAGATCAAAACCTCTGAGGACACTTAAACTTGATATACCCTTTTCCTTTCTAGATACTTTTCAATTAATATTTGGTCCGTTTCGGAAGTGAAAGTGGGGCTGGGGCTAAACAAATAAACACTACGCCAGAAGTGGGGGGGGGGGTGCTAAACCAACTTAAAACATTGGCTAAGCCCCAATTTTCAACATATCTGGCTTCCGACGCATATGAATAGTGTTTCAACACATGGAGAGTTCAATCAGATCAAGATAAAATGTTTTACCCGTACCAGCGATATTGCTGCAAGTTACACAGACAGTTTAGTTGGTGATCGTAGTTTTACTTTCATTTCCATGAAACACAAACCATCCCTACAGCCAGAGCAAGCAATTTTTTCAAAGAATGTGCTCACGTGACATGGATGATATGACAGACGGACCTGATCTATCTATTTTGATTAGTTTTTGAATCAAAAGTATCAAATTATCATTTTTTTAAAGGTTTTTGGTTTCTGTAAAATTATATTTGGTGTTTGTTGTGCTGATCCTACAATGGTATATCTGGCTTCAAGTGCACTAGGCATATTTCAGCAGTTTAGTGAGATTTTTTTCATCATGACATCAGCGGCTGCATAATTCATCTTCACTAAGTTATGACATGACATAATTCCATATAGATTTTATGAGGCATTTATTCTAGCTACCTATCATTTTTACAAGTTGATGGAACATCAACGCAGTTATATATATATGCTATTCGAGAGCAGTAATTAAATGAGGGGAGCTCCCAGGAAGAATTTCAGATCAAAAGCTCTGAGATATCATTATCTGGCTTCCAGACACTTAAACTAGATATACCCTTTTCCTTTTTTTTAGCTACTTTTCGATTTGTTTTTTTTTTAAAAAACTTTAAATAATTTTAAGGGTCGTAGCCCAGCACGATATTAAAAAGGCTATAGACTGGACTGTTAACAATTCTTCTGCACAATTAATAGGCAAATGAGTTTTGGTCAAGTTTCCTTTAATCTGTATTGGCAAGATCTGTCAGTGAGGTAGGATATAAAAGTTGTGTCTGTCCCTCATTCACATGATCTTAACTGATGAGAAACTCGCAGTAGTCTTCCAAGTTGGGATACAGGTATTTACCTAGAGATTTCAGGCTACAGACTTGCCCTGTCGCATAGAAATTTAATACTGATGAAACAATGTTTATAAGCACAAGATTATATAATTATGTGGACATGTAGATGTGAATTTTGTTTATTTATATTACATTTCTTGATAAGTTGTCTCCCTTTAGAAATATACTACATATGTAGAACGTTTGTAAAGAGTTAACTCCCTTTATGGACTGTGACCATATATTTTTGTGTGTGATAAGTTTCTAATAGGAGAGTGATCTCCCTTATTTACAACTTACAACTGTGTATACAGGTAATGTGTTTTGTGAGTACTTTTCAGGTCTTTTGTTTTATTTCAACTTTCTATTGTCAGTGTGTAGATTTGGCTAGCTGTGTCTAGTCTGGACCAGTTTTCTGTATAGTATATATGCTGGGCAAACTTATCACTAATTTAGTTTCTATTTTGAACTCACTGAATGCTGCCACCAGATTACCAAGGATGGTTATTATTGCTAAAATTGATATATATACAGAACTTAATAAATCTATAAATTTTGATTTGTGTTGGAGTTTATGTGAGTAGTTATTAGACTCGGTCACAATTATATCACTGATCTATATAGTTTGTTGCATAATAATAAGACATCAGTACTCACGTTAGGCCAAATGTCTGACCTGAATTTTAGTTACTTTTTTTTGTAAAACCTAAATTTACTGCATTAAAAAGTATTCAGTATACTGAGTGTATTACACTTCATTAAAACTTACAATTACCATCAACTCATATCAGTACTTTCAGTACCTGTAATAACATCTGTACCTTGATAATAGTTCATACATACATTTCACATATCATATGTAGAAATGACTGACTTGGTGATATATCGGCTTTGTGCATGACGTTTTTATTTTTAGAAGGGTGTAAATCTTGACTGTGCTTGTTTATATGTTCCAAAACATGCTACCTATGTGATTTCCAAAGCATTTCTCCACTTTATAGATTAGAGTTTAATGATGTTTGAATAATGTTCCATTTTGGATGCCATCTTGAAACTCTCAAAACACTAAACTAAGGTAACCGAGGATCACCCGGCTGATTCTGAAAGAGGACATCCTAAACTACCAAAATCAATCATAAAAAATCTTTATATGACATTATATGCCATGTGGGACAATGTTAAATTTTGTCCACAAAATCCATTTTTGTATGCACAAAATTTCAATTTTGTCACAAAATTCAATTCTGTGTGTCAAAATTCAATTTTGTGGCATGGAAATGTATTTTTAGCAATATAAATCCGATTAGGTACTAGTCAAACCATAATCCGGATTTGACCCAGCTTGAAGGTGTGTATGTGTATGTGAGAAAATACATTTTGTGGGGTATGTGATTTTGAAAACAGTTACAGTGACTACATTTTATGTATTATAAACAGGAAGTGACTTTTGGGAAGAAACTAAAAATCGCGGGGCAAAATTTCAGCTGAGTATTCTCCAAACATTGAATTATGACCTCTTTATTGTTAAAAATATTTCATTGATAGATCAAGTTAGAAGCCCAATGGGGTATTATCTAGCTTCCAGACACAAAATCACCATTTTGCCATGGTCCATGGTAAACTTTCCAGAAATGTTCAATTGTATAAAAGCCTAAGACCCAGTTGCACAACAGGTTGTTGTATTGAACGTGACGTTAACCAATGTTAAACCTATGGGTTAACTGTAGGTTTAATTTAACATGTGTTGTGCAACCGTGTCTAGACCTGTTAATTATCCTGGGCAATTTTTTTTGCGGGGGGGTGACAATACAAATTTAGTTACAAATAAATTTATATTCATAAATCTATCATGTTCCACTTTTTGATTTACCAGGGGTTTTACCAATAAGTGGAAACATGATAATTAATTATCATGTTTCCATTTTTGGTAAAACCTCTGGTAAATCAAAAAGCATTTTATCTGTATTTTTAAGTTAATTCTTTATAGGGCACTGTTTTATTTTTTAATACCACTTAGTGATTAGGTGATATCAATTATTCAATAAGTGATATCTACTATTTGAATAGGTGATATTACCCATTGAAATACTGAATAAATGATATTACCTATTTGAATAAGTGATACATGTATCTTGTATTTGAGAGCGTAATATCACCTGTTCGAAAAAGTGATATCACTAATTCAAATAGGTGATATCACTTTACAAAACGAATCTTCCATAAATTAATGTAGATCTTCTGAATATCACTAGACCTGTATCTATGCAAGAACAAAGCACAAAGGAGGATATTACGGTACTGTGATAAAGGCCCACTGCTGCAGAATCGGAATCATCTCCCGTGTCTGTTGTAGGATTTGGACTGAGTTCAGCATTCAGAGCATACAGAGCCACCGAAACCATATCGCTGACTCCTACCATTTTAAACTACCGTATATTTTAAAGGATAAAACAGCATAAGTCGTAAAAATGCTTTGAGGACCATTTTTGAATTCCGTAAGCTATCCATCATATGTTTTGACAAAGGAGCAGAATTTGTTTTTTGACATTATCTTGAAAAAACCAATAGGACTAAAATTGTCAATCAACCCTTATGTTGGTTATTTTCCCATTTAAGTGGATTTTTTATGTTTTTTTTATGTTTTTTGACATTATCTTCAAAAGTACATGTATAATAGCTATAGTAGAAGTGAAAGAAGCAAAAATGTTCAGCACGCAAAGATCTACAAAAAGTCAATAGGGCCAAAATGGTCAGGTCAACCATTATGTGAGTTATTTTCCCTTTTTGTGGATTTTTCATGTTTTTGGATGTTTTATGACATTATCTTGGAATAGTATAACAGCAAGAGTAAAAGTGAAAGATGCAAAAAATTTCAGATTGCAAAGATCTACAAAGAGGTCGGTAGGCCTGAAATTGTCAGGTTACCCCTTATGGGAGTTATTTCCCCATTTAAGTGGATTTTTCATGTTTTTCGATAGTTTTTGACATTATCTAGCTATTAAAAGTATAAAAGCTAGAGTAAAAGTGAAAGAAGCAAATAATACTACATATTTTTTTTATATCTACATGTGACTTTCTGATATAAAAAAATCAAATTTCTGATATCAAAAATTTGTTTTTTTTTATATCAAATAATCAAATTTCTGAAATCAAAGTCACCTCTATTTCTTGATGTCTGAAAATTGAATTTTTGATATGAAAAAATGAAAGTTTGATATATCAGAAATTCAATTTTATATGAAAGACTACCGTTTGGGTTCTCCGTCAAATGCGATCAAAATGTTTGGATTGTCAGAATGCTGTAAGACTATTTAGAAAGTAGTCAGGATGCAGTTTGAATACACCTTAATGTTGTAATTTGGTATTTCGCCACTACGAATGCTCCTAGAAAGTTTGAAACATGCGCAAAATATTTGAACAAGAATTGACCAGAATATTCGGAATGCACTTGGAATGCAGACAGAATATTTAGAATGTACTTGGAATATTCAGGAATGCACCACAAATTTTCATTCCGACAACATTCCGGCTCATTCTGCCCCTAGTGTGACTAGGGTATTGGGGTCGCCGGGTCCAAAAAACTTTGATAGTGAGAACAGGTGACTTCTAACATCAAAGAAAACTTTTTTTATTGACATTAATTTTAAAAAAACCCAAAAACTTTTATCACATGAATGGGGATTTAGCCCCAGTTTTGGATACATGTTCGTTCATGGCGAACAGTGTATTGTAGAGAAGTGACCCAATAAAAAACCTAACCGTGGTCATCATCCTATATAGAAATCATGCCCATGCCCATTTTCCAGGTCACTTTTCTACAGATTTGGAAAAGTGGTCAGTATAGTAAATATGAATGATGGACGTTTGTGACATACAAATTGTATCACTCGTACAAAATGAGAAATCAACCTGTTCATTATAAAACTGTGCATGCATTTGAGTAGACTCCATATGTTTAATTATTGATTTACACTGTGCATTCAAGGTGGTACTGTTGTTGTGTAGCCTACCTGTGCACAGTTGAATTTTAAAAATCAATACTACAGTTCGTTTTACCACAGGAGGTGGACATTTCTAAATTGTGAATCAAACACCTGATCGTCGGAAAAAAACATGTAATATAAAAAGGTGATCATGGTGTGTTTGACTCTCAATTTTAACTTATAAATAAACTGATTTCCAGCTCCATTGGTTGATGTTTACAATTTGATGTTCCATAAAATCAGCAATGTTGTCGTAAGTGAATTTCTTTGGATCAAGTCAAAGCACATTTTGCAGTATGGAGTTAATAACAGCATATGTGCATTTCAGCAACATGAACTCAACTTCAAGATTGAGATTTCCAAATCACACTTTTATTATGCCCCCCTTCATAGAAGGAGGGGCATATTGCTTTGCAATGTTAGTTGATTTCAGGTCGGTTGGTCCGTACACCAACAATATCCATTCATTATTTCTGCAGCGTATGCACATATTGAAATGGGTATACAGATATATCATGAGAATAGCTAGGTAAAGTTTTTATTTGGTTACCATCAAACCATTTTTAAAAGAGTAATGCCCCTTGAACTTCAGTTTACATTCAATATCTTTGCAGTGGGTGAACATATTAAATGAAATTTGGCATACAGATACATCATAAGAATATCTAGGTCAAATTTTATTAGGTCACCTGGGTCAAAGGCTCATGGTGATCTTTTGTGATTGACTTTAGTCTGTCGCCGTGCTTTGTTAACATTTACAGATTTTTTAATTTGGCTAGAGCATCCCCATGTGAAGCTGCATAAAGATTATGGATTCATTCTAAACATATTTGTGAATTTTCCAGATGTGAAAGTAATTTTGTTGATTTCCCGGGGACTGTAACTGAGGGCGAATTTGTTGCAAACAAACAAGTTCCTGTTTTGGTTTATGGTTTTTAACTAGTTTGCAAACTGGTTATGAAACTAAACCTGGTTTCCTATAGCTAAACAAATAGTTGGTTTTAACTTACAAAATGGAGTACAGAAATAAGTAAGCAGTCGCTCTTTTATATGAGATGTAAAAATTAAGGGAAAATAATACCAATTATAGAAGAAGAGTATCAATCTTATTGCGATATTCATTAATCCTGATTATCATGTTTTCACTATGCCAAAAAGCAAAAATCACTCTATGGTAATAGATGTCCATGTTAAAAAAAAGTTGAAAGCATGATAAAGAAATTGACAATAGATAATTGATCAATTTAAAGACTGAATTCATCAATTCACCGTTTTAATATTGTAAAATGTCTCTCTGTCATTATGAGTACAGTTTTACTGCCCAAGTACATAAAATGTCCAGAAGACACATAAAAGGTATCCGATAATACTACTGGTCCTTGTTGTCGCCGCTATATTGTTGTAGCAACAAATTTGCATAAAAATACTAAACCACCCCAGGAGGTAGTTTGATAAATGATGAAAACCCAGTTTTAGTTCAGTTTAAAACTGGTTTATGTAACAAATGGAATGTTTGCTAAACTGGTTCAAAACTAAAATCAGTTTCTGTAGAACAAAATTATGTAGAATCACAAAATGGCTGCCAGGTGGCCATCTTGGATTTTGACAATTAAAAATTGTTATCGCTATTTCTCTAAAACTACTGAAGGGATCTTTATGAAATTTGACATACAGGTTCTCCTTGAGGTCTAGTTTTGCAGTGTACATTTTCAGGAGGGTCGAATCACAAAATGGCAGCCAGGTGGCCATCTTGGATATTGACAATAAAAGTTTGTTATTAATATTTCTCACAATGTATTCAAGGGATCTTTATAAAATTTGACACATAGGTTCTCCTTGATTTTAGTTTAGTAGTGTACATTTTGACGTGGGTCGGATCACAAAATGGCTGCCAGGTGGCCATGTTGGATTTTGACAATTAAAGTTTATTATGTATTTCTTGAAAACCATTTATATATCTACCACCGGGCCATGTATATTCTTGTTTTTTATGGGTAGACACATTCATTGGTGTATGATCATTGGGTCATTTGGGGTGGGGGTCCTGCCCCACCTCCTGAAATTTATGTTTTTACTTATAACTTAAAAATCACAGTCCCACACTTAAACCATATGTATTATTGATCGTTATTGGGAAACACATTCAGTGGTGTATGGGGGTCCTTGGGGGTCCTTCCCCACCCTCTGAAAAATGTATTTTTACTTATAACCTAAAAACCGTTCACAGCCTCACCCTTAAAACATATATATTTTTATTGTTATGGTGAGACACATTTAATGGTTCATATGTGGGCCCTGCCCCACCTCCTGGAATTTATATTTTTGCTTTTAAATTAAAAGACCTTCATAGCCCCACCCTTAAACCATATGTATTATTGATTGTTATGGGAAAGCACATTCAGTAGTGTATGTGGGGTTACTACCACACCCCTGAAATATACACTTACTACACTTTGCTACATTTGATATCAAAGCAGGGACCAGTAGACATATTATTACGTGTAATTCTTGTTTTAATCAATGCAGATTATGACCAGCATTTTCACTTTTTGAGTTGACAGGTATGGTTAAGCTATGTTGGATTATAGCAGTTTATATTTGGTATTGCTATAATCTTGTGAGAAAGCACTTGACACATATTTAGGTTTTATTTCAAATTCATTGTTGAGCCACAAAATAAGAGAAAAGAACAGTCTGTCATAGATCAAATGAAGAACATTCGATGGTGGGCACCAAGATCCCTATGTTTTTTAGCAGAGAGTGCCTATTTTGTGTAAATAACTCCTCGTATAATTTTGGATGTAGAATCTTAAAATTGTATAGAACAGTTATGTATATATTTAAGAACCTTTAAACCTTGTTGGATATTTGTTTCATTCAATTTACACACTTCCTTCTGCAGCATTCATTCATTCAACACGGGCAATTTAGTCTAAGACCCACTTTTCTATTCACAGTACCATTTTATTTTGAAAATATTGTCAACAGAATTATGTAAGTTTATGATTTACATTGTATGAAACTTGAATCAAAATCTTTCAAATTTTAAGGTGAAAATGTGTGAGAGATGGCCATCAAGGGAGATAACTGATATATTTCCCCAGTTAAGTACATCATGGCCTCTTCTGTGAAGTATCGCAAGTTTAAAAGGAACACCCTCCTTGAAGAACTCCAGGGAATATTGAAAGAGTACCCTGATAATGAACAAATTATCAAGGTAATTATGAACTTTTTTATCTGTCACCTTCAACAAGATGTTGTGTTTTTTTTTTTAAATTCTAATTACAAATTTTGTACTCAATATTAATTTCTATCTGAAAATTTGTAAATACAGTAAAACTCTGATATGATTCAGTATAAAAATCGTTAATCATAATTTGTTATACAATTATAGTGAATTCGTAACTGTATTTTTAAACAATTTTGTTATAAAAGTAGTTTAATTGCTCTGTATAAGAAATCTCCAGTTAATTAAATGTATACATGGTTCGCACAATCCTTGAAAGGACCCTTTCTCTCACCCCTGTAACGCCTGAAACTGCCGCTAAGATTTCTGATGCTGTATTCCTGTAGCGCCCAAAACTGACCCATTTTAGTTTCATTTTCACCTTTGGGTATTTCCCTGTTACTATTTTGAGAAAAGGAAGTCTCACAGTTTACGAGACTACAACTTGATATCCTGTAATGAAAAACATGGCTGATTACAATTAAAATCTGTGGCTTTTCCAAGGGAAAAGATGAACTGAAATGAAATTTTAAGGGCCATAATGACAGCACTGTATGTGGAAGATTACTTAGGATATAAAAAAGATTTTTATATAGATATGGATAAAGAAATTGACTTTAAACTTTTTGATATTGATTCAAATCTCGGTGTTTTATCTACTTTGCCCTTCAAAGGGCAGCACGATTTACCCCAAAACACCCCAAAAGAACCCCAAAACACCCAAAATGACCCAAAAATCACATAAAATGACCCAAAAAACACACAAAAACATTTAAAAAGCAGTCACTTTAGCAATCTTATTGTAATACGAAGAATATTTTTTTTGACTGTAGATGTTTTTAACTTTGATAATGCTGTTTTATCCAATTTCACGAAGTATTTCTGAAACCATAATATAGTCCGCATGACAATTTAAAATGTACAAGAATGTTTCCACATTACGTAGAATTTGTATAATATAAATTTGACATAAAATATGAAAAATACTTCAGGAATTGTTAAAGCAAATAATTGAAGAAGACCGATTCGGCTCTTCATTTTACTAAATGACAATGTCCGTAAGTTTCATGAGAAGTGATAAATGTTTATTTTTTTTTTAATTTCTAGCTGTCTATGAAATATTTATAAAAAAGAAAATGCATTTAAAATGATCAATGATGCAAATCTATTTCGAATCAATTGTTTTGGGGGGTTTTTGGGGTCTTTTTCTGTAGTTTTTGTTTTTTTGGGGTAAATCGTGCCGCCGACTTTGAACAAAATGATAATGATGAAGTATTGCAGAAGACATACGAAATATGTTTTGATTTTGCAATCCCAGACAGTGAAGTAAACTGACTCAATAATTTTGGTTCACAAATATCTCGGCAATAACAGACCAGTTTACTCCCATCACATTAAGAAATAATGAACTGTAATTGTTGAAAGAGTTTCATGAGAATTATTTGAACCATAGTATCAACTTTACAAATGATTATGCATATCTCAGTTGATATATATATGCAATAAAAATTATCGTGAAAGGATGCCAGTTACAAAAGATGAAATGAGGAAAACATGTAAAATAAAGACTTTTAAATAAAACAATACAGTTTTTGTTTCAAATTCTAATTGATAGTTCTTTTTCAAAACCAAGTAAAATAAATTGTTAATTGTTGATTATTTCCTTATCTTTATAACCATCCATTTCACTGTAAATAAAGTTTCTAGAAAGGTTTCAGGGATTATAGTACAGCCATGACATTGCAGCAGGCAGTAATTATATACAATGTACAGTAGTAGGACACAAAGGAATTATATTGCATCATCTCAGCATGAGCATATGAGAACCAAAACCTCAACTTTCCATGAATCAAGTTTTGTTAAAATAGGATAAGTGATGAATTCCAGAGTTTCTGAAAAAAACATGAATTTTCTATTAAAGAATATATAGTGGAAAATAAATTTTGCAAACTCGTTTATGTCCAACTACTGTGTGTAGTGTATACAGTGTATGTTGCAGTAGTGAAAGGGATAAGAGTACATGTATTATAAAACAGGAAAGTAAAAAATATTGAAAGAATAAAGTCTAAGATGTAAAAAAAAAGCCAATGAAAAATTCTTTTTTGATATTAATAATAATTTATAGCTGAAAAACTCTTTTTTGAAGTGTCTAAAACAAAACATTCTTCATTATATTTGCCTTTAAATGTCATTGAAAAAAATATTTTAAGTCCTTGAAAACTCCTTGAATTTTGAATTCAAGTGCCTGTATGAACCATGGTATACCAAAGCATAAATCAACCATGTCTAATTAATATGTTACAATTAAGTTTTAAAATTCAGAGATATCTTTATTCTCTGAATTCTTAAAATTTCATGTACCAAGTAAATGATAAAATAAATGCAAATAATATTTAAATTGTTTATCATTTGGAATCAGCGATACCCTTGAAAAAGTACGGTAAAAATTTCATATTTCATGTAGGTTGTATGGTACTGGAGATGATTAAAATATATATGAATTTTATGGGGGGAAAACTTCATAATAAAAGTTGACTTTCTATTCTATTTAAAGTCAAGGGCAACAGAAATTACTTCGTTATAAATGTAAATTTGTTGTAAGTATGTTCGATATAGACTCAGACTTTCTATACAGAATGCTAAGGAATTCAACAGTGAAATAATTTGCTTATCACAATAGCTGTAAAATCATCATTATATCTGTGTTTGCTTTATTGGAGTTTTACTATATATCATGTTGTTGTTGTTGTTTTTTTTTTTTTGTTTTTTTTTTTTTTTTTTTTATAAAAGTCATATTCCTGGGAAGTTATTGTAATATTTGTCCTTATCTACAGAGTTCAATTTCTTGCAAATTTTCAAAAAAAAAAAAAAAAAGAAATGGTCATATTTATGGAGTTATCAAAGGATCATTAGCTGTGTGGTTTTTTTTTATCTTTCTTTTTTTACAACTTATATTGATTTACAATAACAAAAAAGTTTTATACACAGGCATACAAATTCATAATTTCCTATATATTTTATGAAAACTGTTTGAGAAACCAAAATTTAACACTTTTTTAGTTGCAATTGATTAACTCAACTTTACCATTTGTATATGAATACCACACTTTGACCTGATCTTATTTTCACAAAATGTGAGGGAATATAAGACTTTTTCTGCCTGTGTATATCTCTTATTTGTTATTGTAAAGTAAAGTAAAGTAGCAAAAAATAAAAAATATTATTATTATTTTTATTTTATATTTTGGTAAACATAGCTAATGCCCCTTTAACGGAATTTCTTTGGTTCACGAACTTTGCTAAATAGATATGTTTATGCAACGTAGAGCCCTTTAAGTTTGCAAAAAATAAATAACAAATTACAACACTGTTATAATTTATTCTAGGCTTTTGCCACATCTAGTTTTAAATCTTAGATCTGCCCCTAAGCATAATATATTTTAAGATAATGTAATCATTAAAAGTGTGTATTTTAAATATTGTAAATCTGGAAAAATTCATGGGACTTTATTTTCACATTATACAAGTTCTAAATTTATTCATGAGATGATATTTTTGCAATTTTAAACGCCCCTTTTGCCATACTATTGTCATACTTCATTACACAATAATTTTATTTCCATTTTTATTACCTGTAAATAAAATTTTCGCAAATTTAATCTGTTGATCAGATCTCGATCTTGTCGTGTTGAACATTCCAGGTGTTTCAAATATCAAAATATAAAGAAGTGCCAGTAGAATCATTGGGATTTATGTGTCACATGGTACTTATTCAGATTAACGTCTACACAGTTTATGATACTAATATATTTTTTTAAAAAGAACCGGTAGAAATATTGTGTACACATTTTGGACGGTTTAATTTTGGCCATTTTAATAGGATGACCAGATTTGCCAAAATATCCCAGTTTACACTATCATATTTGAAAATAAGCGAAATCAACTGTATTGATAACAAAATGCCATACTGTGTAATGTATTGGTGCTAAATGTACCTAAATATTCATACAGAAATTTTACATTCCAATACTCCCTGTTTACTATTCATTTGCGAAAATTTGAACATTCATTTCAGGTCTATCACATAAAAAGTTACACATGCAATCTAGAATGTGGAGATAAATGGATAGAGGTTGAAAACAAAGAAACATTAAAAATCATGTGTGTATTGAAAGATATCGCAGATATTGAAGAAAATAAATTTTAATGTAATTTTTTAATGATTTTTATTTGTGTTAGGAAATTATACAAAATGCGGAAGATGCCAGAGCAAGCAAGATTAAAATTGCATTTTGTTCAAATGAATCATCATCTGCATCATTACTTCCTGAACCCTACAATAGATACCTGGAGGTGAGTTTTTATATCCTGGATTTTGTTGATCTACAGGTTTGATTAAGGTTGTTAGCTATGGTACAGAGAGGACATGGAAATTATTTGTTTCTGCTATGTGCATATGGAACAGTAGCACTGGTATGTGCAAACGTAATAGCTCGTGTAGCAGTGTACCAACATGGTAATCTCAGTTAATATGTGCACACATAGAAGTTAATATGTAACCCACCATTCCAAAGACAAATTCTAATGTATGCTACATGTACCTTAAAGACAAAGTGACAATTTCCAAGCTGTAAGGAGTCATGGACATTGTCTTTTTCATTTATGATATTATCAAATGAAGAGCATCTGAAAAAATTTTCAGTGAATACCAAAGAATGGGTGTGTCCAGTGAACACTCGGCAATCATGGAGATACCGTCGGCAATGCTGTTGCTTTTGATATTTTAATGACCATGTCTATCTTTCTTTAGTTTCTCCATTCCAACTTTTAAAGTCTGCACATTTTACTTTTGTGTTTTCTACGTTACATTTTTGATTGAATGGTGTTTTACACCACACTCAACAAAATTTCAATCAAACCTCTATGGCGGTGTCCAATTTTTAATGGTGGAGAATAAAACCGCGTTCCAGTGTACCCGAGAAGAGACTAGTCCTACTGACTTAATTTTCTCATTAAGTCAGCTTAGGTTCCAGCAGGACTCGAACTTCTGATGACTAGAGAAGTGAGAGACTTCATGGTTTAAAGTGTGATACTCTAACCACTTGGCCACAGAGCCCCCAGTTACCTTTGCTGAATATCTGAATGCTGATATGTATTTAATACTGTATTTTCATTGCTGTTTTAGTTTGTCTTTTGTATATAAAACAGTGTTAAAGGTACTCATCATGTAAATATTATATTTTGTGTATAGGGTCCTGGACTTTGCTTCTACAATGACTCTAAGTTCTCAGATGAGGATTGGGACGGTATTACCATGGTTAGAAAAAGTGTCAAGAAGGATGACCCATTGGCAATTGGAAAGTTCGGACTTGGATTCAAGTCAGTTTTTCACATCACTGGTAAGAATAACTTCTGTTTAAAAGGATCTATATTGAAGATGAATATACCTCTTGTACTGGCTCATTTGGTTTCAGAACATTCACCTCTAAGCTTTTAAAATGAATGTCCTGTGTTTGATACCAGGTTATACATAACTATATTTAGCTTAGCTGACCCGAAGTGGTCACAGTCCATCAATTCACATTTTAAATTTCTTCCGGAAACCAGTGAATGGATTGAAGCGAAACAATGATTGTTCCTTATGAAGTGCTGACCAAGTGTTGTTACTTTGGTGCTGATCCATCTTCCATGGTAGCCACACATAAATAATATATATAAAATGCAGGGGTGGAAATTAACAGGTGCTCGTTCGCCCGAGGCGACTGAATTTACAATCGGGCGAATTGTTTTACGTACAAAGTCGCCCGTTTGACGAATTGATTTCAGGAAATTTTTTGCCACTTTTGGGGCCGCTATTTGGTCCATTTCCAGTCGGAAATAGTATCTGTTTTTTTCCCAATTTTGGTCCTTAAAATTCCCAATCTGATGAAGCTAAAATTTTGACTTGTTAAGTTCGAATGTCCGCTTTTATCAGAATGAAAGTAGAAGTATCTACATACAAGCATTCTGCATTCGTCATTTCAAAAAGCTTAAGTTTTGAAAGTGATCCATTTCCTTTTATTTGTAGTTTAAATGGATTGCTAAAAACCACTTAGAAATTGAAATAATTATTTTATTGACGAGTAAATATGTTAGTCTTTACCTCGTGGCCAAAAATGTTACAAAACACATCGTGTGTTGACTGTTGTTGCTTGCAGTTTATGGAGGAAATGGAAGTTGGGTGTGTGTAATAAAAGAACAGATACCGAACAGAACTGAATTGTAGGATGTGTTAAAATGATGATACTTGTACATGTAATATAATACATTGTATAAAAGTTATAAAATCTTAATTAAATGTAGGTGAAAGATAAAAAGAAAATTAGTTGTTGTGAATAAAAGTTTTACTGAGTTACTTAAAATGGATAGATATTGTTTTAAAAAATGAAAACTTTTGTAATTTACATCAATTTAAACACATTTTATATTGTAAAATAGTAATAATAATGATTGATATGAATGATATTGACAATACAGAATGCATTTATAATTAATTTACTTGCAAATACAATGTATATCATTCAGAGACAATTTACATTGTATATATGTATTAAAATAACAATAAATTAATAAAACACAAAATTAACTCAAATATTTTTTTTCTTTGTGAGCAACCAAATTTTCATGGCAGTCAAACACAATATCAGTATAGCACTTGCCCGGCTGAGTAAGTTGTTAAGGTCACAAATTGGTTAAAAAAATTTTCAAGTAAATATGACGGGGCCCCTAAGTTTAAATCTGGGCTCCCAGAATTTAAGACTTAGGAGCCCGTTTGGCTCCTGACGATTTTTTCTTAATTTCCACCTCTGAAATGTACCATGACCCGAAGGTAATATCTAATTTTTGTATATTAAAAAAACATTATTTCTTTATTTGACAATGAAAGGAAATTTGGCTGTGATACTCAAGACAATCATTTTTAAGTTTTTAAGTAAATCATGCATTTATATATACATAGCATTGATTTTGGGGTATCAACATTTTGTGTTTTTCTTATAAACTCATCTGGGCCAAAGGTCCATGTTAGCTTTTGCCTTCATGTGGCCTCTGTCCACAGTAAACATTTTTTTTCTAAATCTGAACCTACAGAACCAATTTCATGGATAAAATCATCCTTAGTGCACCTGCTTTAAAAATTGTGTCTCTTACGCCCGTAACCATATTCAGTACAGTATTCCATGAAAAATAATCATCTTGTTTGGAACCAGATGCTCGGTTTAGGCAAGAAGAGTTATGAAAGGTTCCCTGGAGCATCTGGTTGAAAAGAAGTGACTGTTCCTTCACCAAGCACTTGTCATATCAAGAAAAAGTCAAAGGCTTTTCTTGTGAGACGTGAAAACGAGATACTGTGTATAAAGTTTTCTCATCTGGTTGTATTCATGCAAGTTAAGTATTTTTTGTAGGACTTTGTAAGTATTACAGACAAAGTACACAATGTTTAGCGCTTGTGCAACCAAAGAACAAAACTTAGGGAAAGTATTGAGATATATCGCCAACTCATTCACATAAATATATATGTATTGGAATTTCATCTCTAGCATTGTAGCTTTGTTGTCAAGAAACAGCCAATATCTACAAAGTTTGAAAAAGAAAATACAATCTATTCATTAATTAGTGCATTACAATACAGAATTATACAGTGGTTAAATCAAAACGGAAAGACATTTTCTATACAAAGATTGTTAGGGATTATCTAAGGATCACTGGGGGAAAAATCAATGTCATGAGGTCAGATGTCAAGGTTACTTACAACTTGGTTTATGAAAAATATAATTTGTTGTAAACTTTAAAATACTTCTATCTCTTCTCAAAAACCCAGAGTTCCATTTTTATCAAATTTGACAAATAAAAAGAAGCTCAAAAAGGGCCAAAATATGGTACATCTTTATATAAAATCTTCCATAAGCTATGATGAACACGTTTTCACTCAAATGACCGTTAAGGCCATGTGGGTCTCTTGTTTTGAATAGGTCTTTAAAAATGTGATCTGGTGATGGGGCCTTCTACTTATGAGGCAAACTTCCTGATTGACAGAGCCAATATAAGAGGTTTATAAAACTAAATTAATCCACATTATAAACAAAAATGTCTACATAAATTAGATACTACTGAAGTGAACAGTACATAAGCATCAGAAAAGATATGCATCAAGGGATATCAAATGACCAAAGCTTTGGTCCAAATGGATGTATTAGAAATCAGAGGGAAAGACAATTCTCATCCAGTTTGCAAATTATTTGATTCTTATACTTTCAGACTGATCACCTCACACCATGAGATGATATCTACACAAGCTTAAGTGAATCTTAAACTTAACAATTTTTAGTTTTTCGTTGATTTTACTAGCGTGCCCAGTGTCAAAAAAGACCTAGTTAACGAGTTTAAGTTAACGGAGTAATACACGGCTAAATTTATTTGCAAATCATTGGGGAATCTTTATATTTTACAATCGTGATTGTCTTCATATATTCCTTTGGTTTCAATTTTTTAAGTTTTGTGTTTTTCATAAATATCTGTGTATAATTATTTCTTCATTTGAAAAAGGCCAAAATTTTACCCGAAATTTACCATATTTTCATTGATAACAAAAATAGTACAAATTATTTTCATAATATTTTAATTTTGATCAAAATTATAAGATAGGATTCATGTTGATGCTTACTACTCCATGGCACCTGATCCCACCTCTTGGTTTCCAGAGGTCCGTGTTTGTCCATTTTTACCAGATCTGTATCTATGTCCTAGACATTGTCTTGATTTATACTTTGGTATCTGAGATTTTTTATATTTCTAGTAACTTTCAGTTTCAAATTTTTTCGTGAAATTGTAGTGTAAGAAATAAAATTGTTCATACCCAGAACTTTCAAATAAAATTCAAATTTATTACAAAGCTTTGATTTAGTTTTACTTATAATAATATCTGAATAATGTTTGTTTGAAGGTTCCATATACACAAGTGAACAGTGTCTATTGCACACATTAGGATTTTATTTCTATCAAAGGATAATAGATGTCAGTATTGTTGTCATCAAATGTGAAATGCAATCAAAAAAAACTTACCGTACCTCTATGGGTCCTGGTACTTTGTCATTTGCAAACATTAGGCAGCTACCCATTTAGATAGTTTGTGACATTTTGTTAAACTATTTTCATTGGTTCCTTGAAAGAAGTTTAAAATGTGTAAAAGGTTGATGAAATCCTTATATTTTTTGTTTGTTTAGACTTAAGTTTTAATAGGTGTCTATGACATTAAAATTGAGACCAACAGTGGTCCTTAGATAATTCATATTTTCTTCTTATATTTTGTTCACAAAAAGTCAATATTTATTTGTTAATATGCCATCTGTATAGAATATTTTATGTACCGGTAATAAAAATGGCCTTTTGTAGTTTGTTGTATGAACAGATTTAGTTTCACAATCATACAAGATTGATATTGACTTAACAATTTTACATACCAAATTTGATAGAATTCTGATCATTTGGTTATCATGTCAAGAAGAAAACAATTTTTGAAAGATGTATTTTAAAAGATTTGGTCCTTTTATACCCCTATAGGCGCCTTATTGGTCTTAGCCCTTGTTATGCAGTTTTACATGGAAACACGGGAAAACCCCTTGACCAATTTGACCCACTAAAATTAGTTAATAAACCATTTGTATAAAACTGTACTCTATGTTATCTGAATCGCCGGAAGTAATTCGCTTAATGATTTCGTTTTCATTTGCAAACTCAGAATTTGTACATACTGTATTGAATTAATCATGCAATAGAAACTTGAATGTCACCTGATTATTGGTTCATAAGAATTTGTCCTATTTGGGGCCCTATGAAAACCTAAACCTTTTATTCTACGCAAACTTTAAGTAGCTTCATATGGGGATACTTCATGCAAAGTTTGGTTAAAATTGTGCCACTTGTTCCTGAGAAGATGTTAAAATTGTGTAAAAGTTAACGTCGCACGACAACTGACATTAGGTCAGCTTTGGTCCAGGTGTGCTAAACAATAACAGCCACTACTGGCTACAGCTAATTTTCTGTGCTGTATGCAAGGACATTGATATTGTTAAGCAGTATTGAAGCCATAAGACTGTATAGACTATAAAGATATTTCGTTTTCATACCCCCCTTTGATCCCCCTTTTTGACTTTTCTGTTCTTTGCATTTCTGTAAATAAAATATATACTCAAAGCTGCCTTTTTTAATTCATTCTACATTAGTGTTATACAAGTTTTGGAACAAGTACAAATTATTAAGCTTAACCAATCACAAGAACGAAATTTACCAGGACATTGAAGAAGCCTTTCTTTCAAAAGACAATGAAAAACAACATTTATTGGGGGCAAAATACAAATGTTAATATCCAAAAAACATATAAAGAGTTCTCTTGTGTTGAATGTATTACAAAACTCTTTCTAAAATCATAATGGGTCACGGTTGTTGTTATGTAAGAGATGATGAAAATATTCGAATGTACACCCTATAGGTATGAATGTCCACCTTGAATCATAAGTTGAGAATTAAAAATCAAATTAATCCTACATGTAGAATCTATAGTTATAATTTTTTATATAATGTGAATTTAATTTGCTCTAAACGCATGTATGTAGGGGCCTCAACCTTGTGTGACCGCGTTTTCGTGAAATTTCTAGATATGAACTTTGACCCAAAATTTAAGAAACCATGACCACTTTAGATAACGACAACACCAATATTTCAATGAGGTTTGGTCTCCTCTTTCCAGTGATATAAAATTCAGCGGTGTGTTATTGCGTTAACTCAAATCCACCACAATCTTTTGCTGGACACCCTACTATTTTTCTGACTTCACATGTTATTTTGATTTCATGATACTTTTTTACACACTCAAATTTATATTTCTTGCAGACTATGTTTGTGTCATCAGCGGAGAGTTCATTCTGTTTATAGACCCATTAAAAGAAAATCAGGATTATGATAAAATATGTCCTTTCAATACATTGGAAGAATATGGCGAGATATGTGGTACCGCAGCTCTGGAGCCTTTGTATGGCATATTTGGTATTGATGAGTTTACAACGCAAACTGGAAAATATGACGGTACACTTTTCTGGCTTCCACTCAGAAAGATGGCATCCGATCTTTCTGTTAATGTATATTCAGAATCAAAAGTACATGAACTTTTAAAATCATTTGAAGAGGAGGCAGCAGTTGAACTTATTTTCTTGAAACACATTGAGAAAATCCATATATTTCAATACACCCAATCCACTAGGATGATGATGACAATGTATGTTGAGATTGATGACATTTGTATTGATCAAATCCGTAGAAGTCGACAGGAATTCAATGATTGTTTGATCTGCATCGAGGAAAAGCTAAGCAATGGGGAAAGCATATCAAATCTTGAGGCAGTAAAAATTGAGTATGTAATGTCTGTGAATGTAAAATCAATGGACACAGATTGTAAAACATATGACTGGTTGGCAGTACAGTATTATCATGCAGGGGACATGCACTCAGAAATGCGTAGTCTAATTGATAATCCTCGACACAAATACAGACCACATATGGGTATAGCTACCCAGATAAACACTGAAGAAATAACAAGTGGAAAATTATTTTGTTTTCTTCCACTGCCCTCCCAAAATACAAGTCCTACGGGTCTACCAGTTCATGTGAATGGTTTCCTTGCACTGGACAGTAATAGACAACACCTGAAATGGTCAACACCTTGCCAGAAAAATGCCAAGTGTCATCTGGAACATGATGTTATATGGAATGAACTTATGGTAAAGGATATCTTTCCAACAGTGTATAAAAAATTTCTCAATTTTTTAGCTAGACACTGTAAACTTATGAAGAATAGTCCAGATTTGATGAAAAAATTTTATCAATCAATACCAACAGAAGCAATGGTCAATGAACACTGGAAGTCTATTGTTCCTGAAATACTATGTCATATTTTGCAAAATGAACTTCCAAATCTGGTGGATAAGATGTGGGTAAAAACTACTCAGGCTGTCTTTGAGATTTTTCCAGAGTCGTTACATACGGACACAAAGAATGTGGTATCAAAGTTATTTCAAGAATGCAATGGCAGTGTACTTCCTCTTTTGGATTTTGAGGGCATTTTCATGGCACTGCAGAGGCAGTACAACAACAAACTCATATCTACAACTCCAGAACAGTTAAAGAAACTAATGAGAGAAGTCCAAAGATACAAACTTTACAGCGCCATTGAAAAACTACATCTACTGAAATATGTATGTTCAGATGGGAGATTGGATATGTTGAATGGATTGGAGGTTATCCCATTGTTCAATTCGACTTGTAGTCTTCAGGCAAGAGGTAGCACAGAGGAGGTGTTTGTTTGCAATAATGGAGAGAACAAACTGTTACTTGGCAAGTGTACAACAGTGTTGGATATGCCAGAGTTGACAGAAATGAGAGAGATTTTGAACAGAGTAGCAAATACAGGTAAAGAATAAAAAAATATATTTATGTTTCTTTCCTATGTTGAAGTCACATTCCATGGATGTTATTTTAATATTTGACATTTTCTACAGAAATCCATTCCTAACAAGGGGAAATGAAAAGGAAAAAAATCTAATTTCTTTTTACATACTGATGGAATTATTGTTGAAATTCCATTGAAAAACTGATATTTCTTTCAGTCAGTGAGATGTGGAAAAATGTCAAAAGAAGTGACATGCCATGTAAGGAAAGCTATAAGGTACTGATTGACAATCTGAAGAGTAGCAAGGTTTTCCTTCTATAGGATGTAACATCCTTTGGCTGCTCTACTGTCAACCAGTTAGTAAGCATATACCGATCATATTTTCTTCAAAATGATTTAAGTCAGGACGATATATAAACAGATGATAGGTACCAGGAATTCAGATATCAATTAGATGATACTAAATATATCATGACACACAGCTTAATAACTACCGATAAATGAAAAAATAATACCACATTAGATAAGAAACTGGCGGAATTTTAGATGACAGCAACGAGAAATACATAGTTAAATAGACTGATATGTTATGGTGAAAAGTCACCACATATTACTACGAGGAAGCCTAATTTCCCCCAACAAAATAACTTAAAATTGTGGCAGAATTTCCTCCTTATGTATGTCCTGTTCAACAAGGTTTAATCAAAGCAATGTAGGCTAATGTAAGATTTATGTAGATCTGTACATGGTGTGCTGGTTCTCGGTTAGGCAATTTATCATGAACAGTTTGTTTGGTTTTCAGGCAACATCATTTTCAATATCATCTTGAGCCGGTCTGACTCAGTCGGTAGCGCGCTCGACTCTTGATCGTGAGGTTGTGAGTTCAAGTCCAGCCGGCGGCAGGTTGGTTTCCTGTCTGTCGGATGAGACAGTAAAAACCGTGGTCCCGTGTCACAGTAGGTGTTGGCACGTTAAAGAACCCTCACTGCTCAATGACCATAAGTGCCGAGCATAGGCCAAAATTTGAAGCCCTTCACTGGCATTTGGTGACGTCTCCATATGAGTGAAATATTCTTGAGTGGGACGTTAAACAACAATAAGCAAACAAACAAACAATTCAATATCATCTCACCACCATACTAATTTAAGGGTTAATGATTATATCTGCATGCTGGGTGTTATCTGCGATTAACTAAATAATTGGTGTAGACCTTTTAAAATGCAACAAAAGTAGGGGTCTATATGTAAATAAACAGTAAATGTACAGAATAGTTCCTTTCTGATCGCTGTTCCCTGGAATATTACTTTAAATTTACATCACTTTTAGTAAAATGTGTTGTCTATACCTTGTAAATCGTAAATATACTTCGATGCAATTATTGATGGGAATGAAGAATATAGACTTAATTATAATGCTGAACAAATAAATGATGTTAAAGGATTTAGGATTATAATTTTGTAGAGGAAAGTTTGACTGAAATATGATTCAGTACATTTGAATTATTCTTCTACAAATACAATTTTTCTTTAATTACCTTTTCTGATACTTTTAAAATAATGTTATTTTGAAATTGCCATCACAATAAAAATAACTTATTCCATAGAATTAAAGTAAGGAAGTCAATGTAATATACAAAATTATTCAATAATGCACAAACATGAATTATGTATCTCTGGAAGATCCAGCTATGTAATCAGGTACCATGATGGAGTACGTATTCCATGGCAACCGACCCAAATTTTGAGTCCCTATTCAAATCTAAACCAAAACAAAAGGTATAAGTCAAAGTCAACAGGAAGTTTCAAAATATTGAATTACAGACAATGTAATAATGATATCAATAAAACGTTTATCTGTTTGTACAGGCGAGTAGTAATAGTTTCAGTACTGTCAATATTCCTTACTGTATTTTCAGAAAACTATCAACTGACCGTTATGAACAAAGAGCAGTTCATCAGATGTCTAGCTGATGTCATGTCAAAATCATTTCCCATGAAGGAAGACATTAAGTTTGACCCATTTTGCAGTACTTTTGACAAAGTATGGTTGAGAGGGGTCTGGACTTACTTGGAAATGTATTCACCAAAATCCCTAGATGATAGGACACAAGAATTGCATATTGTTCCTTTCCAGAAACATAATGATACGCAAGTATGGCTTTGTTCCTTGAAAGAATGTCTTGTTATTGAGAATTGTAGTATTTCTTGTGAACTGAGAGAAGCATTAGAATACCTGAACATCAAATTCATTTGTTTGGGATATATTAAACACCCTCTCATGTTTCCTGGTGGTCAATTTGTCGGTTCTTCAACACCAGATGGAATAATATCACTTTTGCAAAGATCACTTGGATCTATAGCTATTCAGGCTTTCAATTCTAAATGCTCTGATTACGGTAAATCAGAACTCAAACAGTATCTCTACAGAGTTAGATGTCCAGTTGTTAAAGATATGCTGAAGGAACTCCAGATATTTAGACAAAGAGATCATCTACATGGACATAGCAAAATGATCAGTATACTAAATTGCAATAAGATCTTTGTTGCAGATCCAGCATTTCCTGTTAGGTTTCCTGAACCAATGATAGTTCCTGAATCACATGAGGATGAAATTTTTGCTCTTAGTCTTGGTGGGAAGACAATTGATTCTGAATTAATTGCAGAGGCTGCACTTGACATCATTCAAGGATCATATTACAAAGTGACCGAAAAAAGAGAATTGTCCCTCTACTTCTTGAGAAATTATGGGAAGTTTACAGATCAGACTAGAGAAAAACTGATTTGCACTTTATCCAATGTCTCTTTCATCAATGTGACAAAAGATTGCGGGTCTCATGCATGTGCTAGACAGTTGTATGACCCTTATGATGACATCCTTTCCCAGTTATTTATGGATGAAAACAAGCATTTGATAAGGGAGGAGAGGGCGGAAATGATTCTATTGAAGGTCTTGAACTTTAGAAAACGTGATGAAATAATGGTCGAGGATTTGTTAGAGACAGCTCGCATGATTGATACAGAACAACAAAGGCTGCTGAACAAAGAAAGATTGCAAGTTCTTTACAAAAAAGCTAAGGCACTCATGACTGTAATCAGTACCACCAAAGTCATAGCAAGTGAATATAAGTTGATGAACAATGTTTCAAAACTTTGTCCATTGTATCATTGCAGTTGTTTTGTATATGATCCAGACAAACCAGATCAATATCCTCCATCTCTGCCCTGGCATCAACGGCATTCAATGTTTTGTTCACCGCAAGAACTTCAGTCAAGAAAAGCCCTAAATTTGATAGGAACAGTGCTACCAGTGGTGGAAAAGTCCTTTGAGCCCCTCTGTGATGAGGTGATTCCACCTACAGAGTTTGTGATAAAACAGCTTGAAGTAGTGATTACTAATTTCTTTATCGAAGATACCAACATGTACCCAAGTCTGATAAATGATATCTACAAACATCTCAATTGTACATATGATTTATCAGAATATCAGTTACCGGAATGCTGTGTTCTCGTTGAAAACAAGTTCACAAATCCAAAAAACATATATCTTACCAGGAAAAAGGATGATTTAGACCTGAGGCCATACAAGCATCCAATCCCTCATGAGTTTCAACAGTACAGAAATTTCCTAACCAGGGCTGGTTGCTCTATGGATCAGACTGTTTCAGTCTTAATTGACACCTTGCATATAATAGAGCAAAAACATGAAATGTCTAGTGACATAGATATGGACAGTGATGATGATTTAAGATTGGTGTGTACAATTTTATGCAAAATAGAACAACAGTTTTCAGATGTTGAACCTGATATGAAAGAAAAGCTGCCAATTCCCATTTTATCAATAGACAACTCAAGATTACAATTCTCGAGGCCAGACGATTGTGTATATTGCGATTTGGAATGGCTCAAGAATACTTTTGTGGATGATAACACGATTAAGTATGTTCACCCAGACCTTTCAACTTCTGTTGTAAAGGGTTTAGGTATACAGTCTCTTCAAAAGTATATGCTATCTGATGCCGAGGACATTTGCAACGACTTTGGACAATCAGAACCCCTAACAGTAAGGCTAAAGTCTCTTCTTGATGAGGGTTATTCAGATGGATTTTCAGTACCAAAGGAAATAATACAGAATGCGGATGATGCAGGGGCCTCTGTAGTGAAATTTTTATATGATGAAAGAGAAAACAGAGATGCAAGAACCAATTTGATAGACAGTGGCATGGAAAAATGTCAGGGACCTGCATTTTGGGCATTCAATGATGCCACATTTTCGGAGGAAGACTTCCGAAATATACAGAAATTGAGCGGGGCTACAAAGAAAGATGATAAAACTAAAATTGGAAGGTTTGGTCTAGGATTCAATGCTGTTTACAATCTCACTGATGTTCCAAGCTTTCTTAGTGGAAATCACCTTGTATATCTAGATCCACATGGTACATATCTTGGCGATGCTATCAAAAACAGAGAAAATCCAGGTATAAAACTAACTTTGAAAAATAATGCAATGCTAAAGAGATTGGAAAATCAATTTCGTCCATTCCATAATGTGTTTGGTTGCAATCTAAGCAGTCATAAAGATAACTTTTATCCAGGGACATTATTTCGTTTTCCCTTGAGAACAAAGGAACAGGCATGCGCAAGTGAAATCTGTGAAATTTACTATTCGCCAGAAGAGATGAAAAAACTACTCAGAAAACTTTGTGATGCAGCAGGGAATTTGCTATTGTTTACACAGAACATAAGGGAAATATATCTGTATCATATCTCAGACACTGAGACTGAACCTGAGAATATGAAACTGGTTTTGCATGTCAAAAAAGAGGAAAAATATATATCTAGATTTGGTGCAGATCTAGATATCCAACAAACCAATCTGAAATTGGCAAATGCACTGATGCAACAAAGTATTAATGAGATACAAGAGAGAGGAACAGCTATTTCAATGACTACTATTTCTTTGAAAACAACTGCTTGTGCATTCAGTCTGTGTAACGGTTTAGAGGAAGTTAATGTGCAAACACTTTGGTATGTCTGCTGGGCTCTAGGCCAAAAGAAAGCATTATCCATGTGTAGAAAGTTAAAAGGTGAAGATGCTCTGCCCATTGCTTCTGTCGCAATACCATTAAAATATCATGAGGATGTTGATCGTTTTTCTCCAATACAACTGGAAAAGATTTCATATGGGTTTTACAAGGTTAGTCATGTGTTTTGCTATCTCCCTCTACCAGTTGAAACACCACTACTGGTACATGTGAATGGTAGTTTTCAAGTATCCAAAGACCGTCAACGATTATTAATGCAGTCTGAAGATGACAAAGGCATTTCACACCATGTAGAATGGAATGAATCTATCATTACGGATGCACTGTTGCAAGCTTATATGCTTTTCCTGGAAGTTCTGAAAAACACGAGTGGATGTACATTTTATAAAT
Source organism: Atrina japonica (assembly GCA_030159075.1). Taxonomy (NCBI): domain Eukaryota; kingdom Metazoa; phylum Mollusca; class Bivalvia; order Pterioida; family Pinnidae; genus Atrina; species Atrina japonica. The sequence goes on from BROG01000547.1 coordinate 156,188, forward strand.
ACTGGCCACAATGTACAGAAAATCCATGGAACATATTTGAGATTACTTTCTACAAAACACTTATAGAACATGATAGACGTCTGTTCCATAGAGACACAAGGTGGATGACGTTTAGTGAGTCTATATTCTTATGTCAAGAAATAAGAAATGACAAAAGCATTGGGGATAAAGCATCAACGGTTATGAACAAGTTTTCTGCCAACTTTGTTGATATCAGCGACAACCTGTGGACAGCATTTCGAAGATCAGATTGTTTGCAACCCTTGTTGAAACAAACAGTCTCATTCGAGGAATTTTACATACACTATTTCCTGCCAAATTTAAGTGTCATATCAGCTGCAGATCGCCAAGAGATTATTTGTAAAGCAATGGAGTCAAAGAATGACATGGTGTTATCTGAGGTACAGAAGTATGATTGTATATCAACAGTACCAAACGGAACATTAAGAAAGCCCTCAGATCTAGTTAATCCACATGGCAAATGTGCTGATTTGTTTTCAATGGAAGCCGAGGTTTTTCCCGACAAAGTGTTTTGTCAAGACAAATATTTGATAATACTGGAAGAGCTTGGAATGGTAAATGATATAATTGATTGGAATACACTTGTAAAACAAGCGTCAGAGACAGATTCCCTTTCCAGGAAATGTAGCAAGTGTGCAGAAAAAAGGAGTGAGAATATTTTGTTATATATTCACAGACAGAAACTTGATGGAAACAATTGCCCAGAACACATATTAGAATCATTATCACAAGTTCCATTTCTTCCCATCTTGCAGAAACCAGATGATTGGCCATTCTCGTGGAAAGGAATATCGAAAACCGAAATGAAACTGTGTTCAGATCATGAGTCATTAAGGTCTAAAATACAAAATTTTGCTACTGTTTTTGAAAAGCCTGCACAGTTGTATTTCAACGAAACCAAATATCTTGTTGGGTGCTCGGAGTTGTTGATAGATGAAAAAGCAACAAATTCATATCTGGATGAGTTAAAACAACTACATGTTAAGGATAAAGATGATGTCAGTGTCAGTATACTTGGAAATCAGCTTTTAACAGTCTCAACAGAATGGATGGAAATCTCTGATACCTCAGTCTTGAAGTATTCTGAATTACCGGTACTTAACATCTGCACTTCAGTGTATGAAAGCTTTGAATTAAAGATGAGAGATCAACAGCAACTTACAGAGCAATATATTAGAAAAAATTTGATGGGGAAACAGATTGTGTTAATTGGACAACAGTTTGTTGAACCGAAGAGGGTTATTTTTTCAATAAGTCACGACTGCACTCCTGATTTGCATGGAATGAATAACAGTCCATTTCAAAAGTTCAAATATTTCCTTTCAGAAATAGGAGTCCGTGAAAAATTTGATCAATCAGAAATAATTGCAATACTAAAAGGCAAAAAAGAACAATTTGGGGAACACTGCCTACCGCCTAAAATGCTTTCATTAATCTGCAGGCTTGCCATACACCTCGAAGAATGTAGTGATATCAATAACCAAGAACTATATCTTCCAGATAAAGATGGTGTAATGAGAAATGTCAATGATTTATGCTTAGATGACTGTGATTGGATCCCACAATCACATACCATGAACATTTTGAACCCCGAAATTCCGTCGATAGTTGCCGGTCGCGTTAATATCAAATCAAAGCGAATTCATGATATTTGTGAAGATTCTGAAGAGTTCGGCCAGCATGAAGATTTGACGGACAGAATCAAAAGAATCCTCGATGGATATCCAGAAAGTAGTATTATGAAAGAGCTTCTCCAGAATGCAGACGATGCTGGTGCAACAGAATTACATTTCATAAAAGATTTCAGACATCATGGAACAGAACATGTTTTTAGTGAAGAGTGGAAGTCACTTCAAGGTCCTGCACTTTGTGTGTATAATGACAGCGTGTTAACAGAAAAAGACCTACTTGGTATTCAGGATCTAGGAATTGGAAGTAAAGGCAATGATGCTACATTGATAGGACAATATGGCATAGGTTTCAATTCAGTGTATCACTTTACAGACGTTCCCTCGTTTCTTACGATCGATGTAAATGATAAAACTTCAAATGTTCTTGGCATATTCGATCCACATTGCCAATACATTCCAGGTGCCAATTCGGGGAAACCAGGAAGAAAATTTACAAATCTTGACAAAACAAAAGAGAAGTATAAGGACATATTTCCAGCATACCTGGATGATACAGATATATGGAAAAATCAGAGTGGAACATTGTTTAGGTTTCCACTAAGACAAATTGGGACAAATTCAAAAATATCATCCAAAGTGTTTTCAACAGAACAGATTGAAAAACTTGTGGAAGACATTGAAACAGAAATAGCCGATTGTATGTTGTTTTTGTGTAATATTCGGAAAGTTTGTATTTTGCATGTCAATGCTGATGGACTCATTAATCGGGAATTTTTTGTGGAATCAACTGAATCCAGTCATGCAGGGAAATGTCTGTCTGATTTGATTGTTCAGCTGAAGACTACAATGAAAAAAGATTCTGCAAGCATCCTCTCTATAGAAAGATCAGAAACTATGTACAAACTTGGAGTTAATATTAATGATGAGAAACATGAAACATGGTTGATTGTTAATAGTGTTGGATTCTTTGAACAACCAAAGGAATTTGATGACCTAACCAGTGTGTTCCGAGATAAAAAACTTTTATTGTTTCCTTGCGGGGGTGTAGCACTTCCTCTGAAAAATGAGAACAGGGAAAATGATAGAGCATATTGCTATCTTCCATTACCAGTTAAAACAGGGTTACCTGTACATGTTAATGGGCATTTCGTCTTAGATCATGAAGCAAGAATAAATATTTGGTGGCCAGAAAAGGAAGACTATAAGAAAAAGTGGAATAAGTGTCTACTTGAAGGAGTTATAGCCCCCGCTTATGCTTGTTTGATAGAATATTTGAAAAAGCAACTTTTCCCAGACCAGAATGTTGTCAATGTATGCGAGCTAATGTCCTCTTTTTATGCTGTATTTCCAAATGTTGACACTGTCAAATCTGATTTATGGAAAACACTAGTTGCCGCATTGTATCATTATTTAATGGTACAGGATTGCAGATTATTTCCAATTGTACGAGGTACATGTGACTCAAAGTTACACATTTGCCAGGTAAAATGTGATGAAGGGCCTAATCACCGACAGTGTAAAATACCCTCAAAGATTGAATGGGTTCGTATTGGTGTTGACGGGATATCGCATGCCTATTTTGACGATCTATGCCAACAAATCTGTAGCAGATATTATACAGGAATTCCACCTGAATGTAAAACATTAAGGATTATTTTAAAAGATCTTGGATTGAAACTTTTGCACACTCCATTATGGATATACAATAGTATGAAGAGTGTGAAAGTAGATGTCCATAGTATTACCCCATTGGCAATTATAAAGTTTCTAAAAACGTATACAGAATCTCAGTATCACGACAAATGTAGAATTAAACAGGTCGATGTTGATCTGAAATTGACATGCTTGAAAAAGGCTGAAAATGTGGACCAAATCATCAGGTATTGCTCACACCTGAAAGAAGATATTGAGGGCACTCCTCTATTAGTAACATCCGACAACTTCCTTAGGCTTTTTAAAAAACATAAACAGATATTCGTGACAAAGTTTCCAGAATTGTTCCCCAATTCAAAACCCAAACTTGTTCACAAAGAAATATATTCAACCATTCAAGGGAATAAAGGAGAAATATTGTTTCCAGAGTGTCTTAGGTATCTTGATCTTGAACACTTTGTCAAGCTGTTGAAGTTAAACAATATTTTTGTGTTCAATGGAGATGTAGTTTCAATACCACGAGAACAATTACCAAAATGTTCAGGAAAATATATACATCATTTCTTTGCTAGTCTTTGCGATATTTATGAAAGATGTCTGGAAATTGAACTTGACAAAGTGGATGAATTAGAAAAGGAAAAAAGTATATCAAAGTCAGTTGGGTCTACACAGAATTTTAATTCTGATCTAAAACTTAAGAAAAATGAAGCTGAGGTGCAGTACACCAAAAGGTTTATGAATGAAATAAATAACTTAATTGGTGACTGCATGGTATTTCCAGTCAAACAACCAATGAATGATGAACTAAAATTGCCGATGATTTATGCACTTAAATGGACAAAGAAAGTCATGGCTAGCCCAATCCAAAAGGAGTTCTTTTTATCTTTAAGACTACCAATTGCAGATTTAAAGATACATTACAATTATAAAAAGAACCTGTTAAAGCACTTAGTCACATCTGACAAAAGTCCACATGATATGTTAAACTGTATACTTCACCATGTGCCACACATTATATCCCAGGAAGTATCCAGGGACACTTGTAATTCAATACTGAATTACTTTCAAGAACATTTGAAGGAGTTGGAAAAGAGTCAGGATCCATCATTGAAGCAGAAATTGAAGAAACTTCCATTTTATGCCATGGTATCAAATCCAAATGCACCAAACAGTATCAACAACGATCTGGTTCTGGTGTTGCCTTCAGGTTTACCGCATGATGGGATATGCCAGTGGGAAAAAGGTACAGGGATTACACTTCTGGAGGAAAACAGCAATTTAAATACAATATTCAAATTCATAAACTGTAAAACTGTTGACTGTTGTACTATCTACAGAGATTACATATTCAAACATTTTGAATGTATTCCAGATGAAGCCATTTTACCTCATATGAAGTATGTAAAAGATATAGTACTTCCAAAGTCCGGCTATGAAAATCAGGAGCAACGTCAGTACTTTACAAAAGCATTACGACAACTCAAGTTTCTAATGACAACAGATCTCAAGAGAAAACGTGCATCAGCATATTTCAATCCATGGAGAATATTATATCAGAAATTTTGCAGGTCCGATGAACTCCCTCCTGATCCTTTTTCAGATACAGATTGGGAAGACTTAATGAAAGAGGCGGGTATACAGACAGATATAACAACTGGCATATTTCTCGATTTTGCAAAACGACTTGAAAATAAATCAAAAGAAAATTACCAACCAGAGAAAGTCACTGCAAAATCTCAGTTGCTAGTAAAAAATCTAAAGGAAATCCCTGAACTGATGAAAGAGGTATACTTTTTAAATGAAATATCAGAGATCAAGTTTATTGTACCTATGGAAATATGTAAGGAGTACCAATGCCTTTTACCTCAACATGATAGTGCAAAGCGGATGGTGTCTTTTTCAGAAACAGCTTGCGAATCTAACCTTGAACTTGTGTGGTCTACAATGCCTTTGTTTTGTCACAGATATTTTCGAGATCTGAATGTCAAAGGTAGGCAACATATCCTTAGCAAATTACGTATTGCAGATCCACCCCCTTTTCCAAAAGTTCTTGAACATATCTGTAAGCTTTGTGAACGGATAGAGTCAAATACAGACATCTTGCATACCAGTGAAGATCTAGAAAGAATATTCTGTAACACAATGTCGAAAATATATAAATATCTCCTCAGTTGTACCTCAAACCAGTTCAATCAAGAAACCTTCAAAGACATTGCATTGATTTACATCAAAAATCACGGTGAAGTAGTTAGACCTTCCAGAGTAGTTTTGGAGATGCAGGAAACTGATGAAATACCACCTTATCTATTCAAAGCCCCTGTATATTATGGGCAATATCATTCCCTCTTCCAAGAATTGGGAGCATCTAAAGTTTTGAGGAGTAATCATTACGCTCAAGTCTTGCTTGAAATTAGGAATGTTGTAGGAGATAACTACCTATGTCCAACTGAGCTTTCCTGTGTTGAGAGAGCAGTACAAAAGTTGTTCCAGATGTTGTCCACCTTACATGATCAAAGTCATCTGACAGTATCAGAACTGTTTTTACCAACCAGGGAAAAGCGTTTAGCGTCTAGCAGAAGTTTAGTATTTTCTAACGATTTAAATCTTGAAAAAAGAATAGGACAAAATCTTTCAAATTTTAAGTTATTTATCGGATTCCAAAATTTGCAAATTTCTACTAATGACCCAATGCAATACATCAAACTATTGCCAGATAAATATAGGCCTGATGTTTTGTCAAAATTAGTTTGTGAAACAGTAACATCCCAGAGTAAACTTTCTACAGTAAGTCCAAGCAGCAAAGCTTCAAGACTACAACAGTTTTTGAATTGTCCAGAGTTTATCTCTGGTGTGCTCAGAGTAGTTTATCACCAGAAGCAAAAAAACAACCAAGACTTTCCAGAGGATGAACAAGATTCTATTCAAACAGCACTTAGAGCTGTGTCAGTGACAGAAGTGAAAACATTAAACACATGCCTTACATACAAGGGTACCAAACTAGAAAATACTGAAAAGAACGTTAGAATTTTCTTGGAAGTTGAAACCAATGATAGTGCAGTGGACAGCAAACAAATTTATTTTCAAGATTTGAATGACACATCAGTCAATGACTGGCTAGCAGATGATACCGCACGTACCATGTTGGCAGTTGCCATCGATGAGTTAGCTCATAGAAAGCTGGGTGATGTGGGATTTTACTTACCACAGATGTTGAAATATTCATCATGCCCTGGATATATTTCATATTTACTGGATAGTTTGGGGATATGTTCTACTGATAACAACATCTCAATTATCCCTATACCACCACCTGATGGACCAGTTTCCGTTCCATTGATAATTCGGGGCCCTCAGCCAGAAGAAGCAAAAAGGTGGTTCCGTCAAGCTGAATGTGATCTTAATGCGGCTAGCAATGATCTAAATGACACTCAGGCATGTAACTGGGTGTGCTTCAAGTGCCATCAGGTAATTATATTTATGAATATATTATACATATAATGCCAAAGTTATAGTTTTGTAAAACATAGGGCCAAAATAAATGCTCAAGGTGATTGTTTCTATCAGTTAAATTTCATCAGTAGAGCTACAATAGTAAAATAAGTGTAATTGTTCTCATGTGTCAAATGCTTTATCCAAGAACTTGTCGAGTATCGTATTCCAAACTTGTGAATGTTTTTATTTATTTGACCTTTGGACCTTGAAATGATTCAGTGTTAATGCAACATCTGAGATCATTTTTCAGCAGAGGTTATATATATATGTATATATATATATATATATATATATATATATATATATATATATATATATATATATATATATATATATATATATATATATATATATATATATATATATATATACATGTATATGATCAGTCTTTATGCAAACTCATGACAGATTCTTTTTATCATATGATCTAATATATACAATTTAAACAGCTTTTTTACGAAAATCTATATTCTCCATCTGTTGATTTGTTACGGCATCAATCGCCTGGCCCTCATGCACAATGTCCTCACCACTTGGCCATCTACACAGTCATAAAAATGAATGTTTCGATAGTGGTGAGTAGAATTCTGAGATGAAAGGTGTTAATCTTAATGTAAATGACAATGGATGGATTAACGATGCATGTAGTGTAGAGAAAGATACATATATGTAAAGCACAAATATCACTACAATATTGAACACTAAGGAACTTGGATCAGAAATGATACTGTCTGCCGAAATAAATCATACATAAAACACAAAAAGGAAGCCAAGTATCCGAAAATTTCGCAATTAGCAGAATAGGAAATTTAAACTTTTACCATTCTTTAAAATGTGGAATGACCACACACACACACACACACACACACACACACACACACACACACACACACACACATATATATATATATATATATATATATATATATATATATATATATTATCATAATAACTATTATTTTTTTTTTTTTTATTATTATTAGTAGTATTATTATTATTATTATTCTTATTATTATTATTGTTATTATTCCCACAGGCTGTAGAGAAGGCATTAAAAGCACTAGTCTATAATTCTGAGTCAAATATGGTGGCATTAAACATACACAATCTTTCACAACTTGCAATTTCATTAGAAGACCCCGATATTCTAGGAATGGTGAGAAGTTTGGAAACAGTAACAGGATCATATTTTCGTATGAGATACCCAGATGCTATTTCGCCAGAGTATTTCTCTTCAAGGATGAAAATTCCTTCAGACCTATACACTAACAGCGATGCTGAAAAGGCAATTCAATGTGCTGAAGAAATCATAACAAAAATCCGTGAAAATTTGTTATTTGATTTCTAAAAATAAGTGGTAGAGGTAAAATGACAAGGTAAATATAATTAAAATTGTTTAAGGGTACATGTAAGATAACAAGCTACTGTTATATGATTGATTTATAGATTAGATGCATGTTAAGTTTTAGGTCATCTGAGCCAAAGGCCCATGTGGAACACTAGAGGGCGCTTCAGTAACATGAGGTACAATTGTGTTACAAATTGTTTAATAACTCAAAATTGATCAACTTTTTGTATACAAAGATATATGAGAAAGTTGTTAGGAATGATCTAAGGATCATTTGAACAAAATTTCAAGGACATAGGGTCAAAGGTCAAGTCACATACACCTAGGTAAACAGAAAATATGGGGCCTCAGTGGCCGAGTGGTTAGAGCATTAAGCTTTAAATCACAAGGCCTCTCACCTCTGGTTCGAATCTCGCTACGGTCATTTTGAATTAAGTGGGAAAGTTTGCCAGTTTTCTTGCGGAAGGTCGGTGGTCTTTACCCGGGTAACCGGGGTTTCTCCTCCACCAATAAAAACTGGACGCCATCATATGACTGAAAAATTGTTGAGTATGGCGTAAAACAAAAATCAAAATCAAATCAAAATCAAACAGAAAATATAAGTTTTTTCAATTTGTCAAATTTAAGACAGTTTCAACTTTTTCTCAAGAATTTTCTCAGGTGACTGTTAAGACCCATCAGGCATCTTGTCTTATGATATTCTGGTCGTTTTTGTTTTAAAGGCATACCATATATTTCTGTTGTTATTTTGCATCACACTCGGCAAATTTTCAGCAGTAGTTTAGTGGCAGCCAGTTTGTAAAACCCATACAATATGTCCGGGAAGAGACCACAGGCCTTCCACAAGTAAAATATGACAAGTGTTACATAGTAGACCTTCCCCTAGCAGACCCCCCCCCCCTGCGAAATAATCTACTATATCGCAAATATTGCTATATAACAGCTAGTCTTCCACTCTATGTTCCACTATATAGTAGATCATACCCCGAGTGTTACCTCACTAATTAGAAGATAATACCTTGAGTGTTACCTCAATGATAAGCAGATCAACCCTTTGCCATAGCAAATCATCCCTGGAGTAAGGTTTACTATATAGTAGATCACTCACCCACCTTTAAAAATATTTTTGCCTTAATTGCTTGAATTCAAGATTGTGCTAATAAGTCTGTGCTAGTATGTCTGCACATCTCAGAGCGCTAAAATATGAGTGCGCTAATTTAAATACACATACGATAGTAGTAGATCCAGGGGACTGCTATTGTGGATGGTCTGCTATGTGACGCTGGCAAATTCCTCACAAAATCAGCTTGGGTTCCAACATAACTCGAACCTGCGCTCACTAGAAGTGACGTCATGTTCAAAAGTGCGGTGCTAAACACTTAGCTATGGAGGTAGTATCAAGCGCCATGGAAGAGTAATCATCCTCTGTTGACCAGTCACAAAGAGAACAATTCTTCTTGTACACAAATAATGTTTATACATGTATATATTAGCAATACCAAAGTTCTAGTTTTACAAAAGAAGCCAGAATGGATGCTGGTATATCTTATATGTTCTAATTACATTTCTAGTGTAGAAGAGACACATACAATAAATATTATATCTTCAATTTCATTACAGACGAAGGAATGAGTTGCTGATAAGGAGATACCATACGTGATTTACAGTGAAAAAAAAACATTGTCAGTCTTGGAAGAAGATGACATTTCAACCTACTGACTGGTGCCTGTATATATTGTTGTATCACAAAGTCAAAAAGTTTTCATTTAGAGTGATTTGATTCATTCTGTAGTGCTATTTTCACTATTATGTTTCATACTTGTATGTATGACAATATGCTTTTGATTTAAATCTACCCGCAATGCTTTATGGAAATATATTTTTGTTTTCAAATTCCTTTTTGTCATATTCACAAGCATATGTCATACAGTATAGACCAATTCAGTGATGAGTTTTGGCTTTGAATAATCTATCCCATCAAATTCTTTGAAATTTGACTACAATCACTAGGTGACAATTGTAAATAAACCTGACCTTGGCCATACATATATATATATATGTATTGTAAAATAAGCAAATTATTTGGCCATATCTTAACATTTTATCAAGCTATTTTGTTTTGATAATCTGAGGAATATATGTGTAATCATATGGATTGTATATACCAACTGTATTGATTAACCATTTCTTGTTTGTGACATTGTATGATACTTTTTTGTGAAATCAATTTATGTATAACTGAAGCTTTACAATATAACCATGTGTCATTTCTTTCCTTTGTGATTATGTACTAATTACATATCAGATTATTTTAATTATCACAGTCTAGCTCTAGAACGGTCAGATCATTGTTTGGCATTTGCAAAACACAAAAACATTAATAGTTTGAAATATTTCACATGATTATATGCCTTTTTCTGACTACAAGTTAGAATAGTTTACTGATTAAAAGCCGAAAAAGGTCAAAATGTAAATACCACCATATTATGGAATACATAAAAAACAAGTCATAATTTTGGTGATATCAGTATGATTTTACATTAAGGATACCATAAAGTATCACTAGATTATGTTATATTCATAGTTTTGTATATATTTCATATTTTTCACATTTCTGTTTTGTCAAATTTATTGAGAGCACATTTTCATCACCTTTTGATAATTCTGAAATTATATCTCAAACGAGTTTGTGCATGTATATGTTTATATTTTGTGTAAATTTTTCCATTTATCTGTATTATTGTACATATTTTACAGTCCAATATACCTGTAGTATGTGTAATAATTTAGTGCTATTTTTCTGTTTGTTTCATTTGAAATACTTTGGACCAAGAAAGGCAATCATATACATACATATTACATGTACTCCATTACGTGTTTCACTCTCAAATAACATTTATGTTTCTGAATTTTACAATACAATGTACATGTATTTTAATCTCTCAAAGATACAATTTCCTACACGTAGATCAATGTAAACATATCTGTTATTTTTGCAATATATTTTTATTGTCTTCTGTATTTTATCATACAGACTGTAGATAACAACATTCCATTTCATTTGTATTTTACATCCCAATGCAATTTTTCAGTCAAAAGATGTAAAAAAAAAATGTATAATTGTGATAAAAAAACAGTACAGTGTAAATTGGCTAATTTCTAACTATATATATGCTTATGATCAAGTGTAAATAAAAAATAGAACAGGTTTGATGTGTCCTTAACCTCACTTATGGTTTTATTGTAAATATTTAAATTCAAAAATTCATTTTGGTTATGAATATGAAAATAACTTGATTCAGTCATGCAGTGTATGGTATGAATTAAAATGTATTGGTTCACTGGAATGTAAAGGAATCTGTTCTCCTGAATGGTGAACAATGTAAGAACAATGATTCACTGGAGTTTTAACAATATTAAAAGTATAAATTTGCTTGAAAATAGAACTGTGCAAAGGCATTGATTAGATTAAATATTGAATAGCTCAAAAGCATTTGAATATTGTTTGCACGTGTTTATTGCTTACTGTAAATAAGTACTGTAAATATGTTAGTTGACATGTACATGTAATATAAATATTTGATTTATTCTTAGTATTGTTCTTAATTAATTGTAACACGTCAAAACCTCGACCGTCACGCTCTCATACGTGTATTTTCATCATTAAACACATTAGACCTGTGTTTTATTCGCTATAATTTTGGAGGGGGGGGGGGGGGGGGGGGGGGGGGGGGGGGGGGGGGGGGGGGGGGGGGGGGGGGGGGGGGGGGGGGTTTCATTGGTATATATATATATATATATATATATATATATATATATATATATATATATATATATATATACATGTGTATATATATATATATATATATATATATTATTTTTTTTTAAAGATGGATAATTAACAGAGACTGAAATTTCCATGTATATAGATAGTATAGCAGAGGTCATTTGATATTATGAACTTTGTATAATTGATTGAAATTGTAATGGATTATTACACATTAAGTAATACATTATATCTAAAAAAAAAAGAACAGAACATACACATCTCTATATTTAGATGTATATAAGATTATGGTACAAGATGAAATTATCGTTATATTGTTTTAAGATTGTGATGACCATTCGTTTGTTTTCATTTTTTGTGTTGATTTTGTTTTTGATTTTGGGTTTTTCTTTGTTTTTTTGTTTAATTTCAACAAAAGTCATTTAATTTTTTTCCAAGTTCTTGAGAATTTTTGTAATATTTGTATTTATTTTATCAACCCAGGATAAAACCTATTTAACGTTTAATTGTATTACAACAAGATGGATTGCACTATAAATGTATGTTGGCATTACAAGATTTGTGACAGTATGCCCCTCTTTGTTGATACTTATATACGTGATAAAAAATTATCATATTGGTCAAATTGTGTCGTATTTATCATGTGGCTTCACATTTATATTGTATTTCCTGATTACCATTGCTATTGACTGATTCACATAACTTAGCAGGGCAGAGTAACATTTTTATATGAATAATATACTAATCGTTTTTCGGTTATGACAAGCTTTTCAGGGGAAAGGTTTTATTTCTCACTGGATACTTGAAAATATGGTGACAAATAGAATAGATTACTCTTGCTAGTGTGTTTTAAAAATCTTTATGTTTTATAACCTAAAATTCAAACTTGTCCAGGTCAAGAAATAAGACTCCGCCTGCCAGGTTATGTGTAGTTTGCTATACTATGCTAATCATGATTGAAAATGAAAGGAAAAAGAAAAGTGAGATGTTTTGTAGTGTTTGTAAATTTTGATAAATATATCTTGATATACTTAAATTTCAAATTTTCTTTGTATTTTTTTGTAACACCATCAACATTAAGAGTCAAATTTACTTAAAATATGTGGCTATATTAGCGGTAGTTTAGTTTGTATTGACATTGCAGGATGTCGCGTGTGTATGGCATTCCAAATGTTGCTTGTACCATGGAATCGTAGATATATTCTACTTTGTTTATCTATTTAATCGTGGATATGTTTTACTTTGTTTATCTATTTAATCCTCGATATATTCTACTGTGTTTATCAATTTAAATGTGGATATATTTACTTTGTTTATCTATTTAATCGTAGATATATTCTACTTTGTTTATCTATTTAATCGTGGATATATTCTACTTTGTTTAGTATGCATCAAAGATGCTCTTTCACAGAGTTTTAGGTAGTAAGGTAAACAAAAATATATACAATGTGTGTGTGTATATATATATATATATATATATATATATATATATATATATATATATATATATATATATATATCATAAATTTGTACTTTTGTTAATTGATTGATGAATTAGACATAATTTAGATAACCAAAATTTCATTTCATATTTCCCTTTATGAGTTTTCCAATACCTTTTAAGAACTCACAAAGTGTCTTAGACACATGACACAAAGTGTACTAGACACATCGACTTTTGACTAAAAGTGTCTTAGACATTGTGGACACAAAGTGTGTTATACAGTTTTGACTCAAAGCATCTTAGTCACTTGTGACTCCAAGCAGCTTGGACACTATCTCTTTAGACACATCTGCATTTTAATTTTAAATTGACAAAATAATGCAATGAATGATATTTTTTCAAATAACAAATATTTATGGTAAACAACAATAAGTATGAAACTTTGTGAAAGAGTACCTTTAATAGTTCACAGTTTTAAAATCTTTGAAGGAGATTGTAAAACAAATATGAAATGGTTTTGATGCCATAAAGTAAAAGTAATGTATATTATATTGAGAGATCATAATGTATGATGTTTCTATTATGAATGTTTCAAATGAAACATACGTATGCTTTTGTATCACTATGCAATTAAGTAAGAAAAATAAGATGTACTTGTGAAAGAAATTTCCCTATTCAAAGGAGGGATTTTAATATCGACTTATATTGCAATTATAAAATGTCAAAAGAGTTTGACATTTAAAATGCATTGTCATCCCACCTTGATAGATGTAAATTCAAATTTGTTCAATATAAAAATAATAAATCAACATTGATTTTAATTGAGCCTTGTTTGTATTTATTGCATTGTATTTAGAGCTATATCAAAGTTTACGGTGGTCCTCAGTGGTCAAAAGGTTATGGACCACCAATTAAGTGTCTTGACACATGGCTGTCCATGTGCTTTTTTAACGTCATTCAATTATGATGTCATAATCACACACGTGTTTGACGGGTCATTTAATTGTGATGTCATCATTTAAAAAGTTTTCCAAAAGATGCTCTAGTCAGAGTGTGTTCGATCCCTGCAAGCTTATAGTTGGTCAAATCAGGACGCTTGCCAGCTTTTTTGGCAAAGCTTAACAATCACATTTGTTGGGACAAGTCCATTTTGCAGTGGGACAAGTAAGTTACTTGTCTTCAACATAAAACATGTGTAACACTTGATTTTCGGACAAGTCATTTTTGCGTTTGGACAAGTAGATTACAATACTACTCGTCCTGCAGGAAAGTGGAAATATTTATGATTGTTGACCCCTGTTTGGAGAAGGCAGATGGTCTTTCCTTAGATGCATTATAACTGATGTTTTCCTCGTCATCTAAATCATATATTTAGCATAAAACACCACTGAAATGATCTGTTGGAACACATTTTATAATTACATACAATTATTCTGATTTTCAATGACACTGTCTTTGCAAGTGGAATCGAATCAGGATTAAACCAAACGAGTTTTGCTTTTCTGTCTGTATATGCTTTTTAATGTTACATCAAGAATGTTTCACTTACATGGAGATGCCATCAATTAAAGTTGAAGTGCCACAACTTTTTACCTGTGTTACAGACTAATGTCATTGCAGTTAGGTAATGTCGCAAGTCTTCTGCAAGCGATTAATGAAGAAATGTCACTACTGGTCGGCAACCAATTCTCTACAAAAGTTTTAGCTCGCCTGGAAGAAAGTCCAGAGAGCTAATGCCATACCTCCGACATTGTAGTGGGGGTCTGTAGACAAAACTTTAACTTGGCCTATATCTTTTTAACCGCAAGGGACAGGGCTTTGATATTTCACATACGAATCTCTGATGACCAGAGCTTTTATTTGGTACCTTGACTTTTGGCCTAGTGACCTTTACCATGGACTTTGATCTACTTTTCAAAAGCTTTAACCATGTCTATATATTTTACATCATGAAGGATATGGCTTTGATATTTCACATATTGATCTCTTACTGCCAGAGCTTTCATTTGTACCTTGATCTAATGACCTTGACCTTTGGCCTACTTTTGAAAACTTTAACCTTGGTTATATATTTTAATCCATAAGGGATAGGGCTTTGATATTTCACATACAGATTCCTTATGACCGGGGCTTTCATTATGTTCCTTGATTTTTTACCTAGTGACCTTGATCTACTTTTGAAAAACTTTATCCTAAGCTGAAGGAATCAAAATGTTTACCTTACCTTGACCTTAAAACCTGACAGCTGTGTGTCAAATACCTATTTTGAAAATTTACACCCATTTCAGGCAAGCTTTGTTGTCTTCTGACAACTCTTGTATTTTACCTGATATTTTCTGGTTTCTCACAGAAATTATTTTCTTTTCGTTCAGAATAATGTCTAGTCCAGGAAGCAAAATAAAATCTGTGAAAGTATGCAGGTGTTTGCACGTTCCACACCAGTTATTGTCCTATGGATGGTAGGGCCAGCGATATATAAAGCCAATATTAGCTTTATATATCGCTGGTAGGGCGGAGTAACCTTTGGATTACGGATCATCATACGGATGATTCTACTCACTTTTCGCTTCTGATAAGCTGTATGGGGAAAACGTTTTATTCCTCACTGGATACTCTATTATATATGGTGACAAGAAGGAAATATTACTCTAGACAGTGTAATTTTAATGTTATGCTTTATTACCTAAAATTTAAACTCGTCCGGGTCAAGAAAAGGTTCGCAAGACTCCACCTGCCAGGTTATATAGAGTTTACTATACCTCTCTCCCATCCATTGCATCTAGGCGTCGGAGCCGGGGGCTAGGGGGGTGGGGGGGGCTAAGCCCCCCCCCCCCCCCCCACTTTTTTGCAAAGATAGGCATAGGTGTTGAAAATTGGAGCTTAGCCCCCCCAAGACGTTTCTGGCGTGTGTGTGTTCTAAGTTGGTTTAGCCCCCCACTTCTGGCGTGTGTGTTTTATTAGCAACCCCAGCTCGTATCGATAACGCACTGGAATTAATCAAATTTTTATGTTCATGGTTTTAAAGTCTCAACTTCAGGCATAATTTATTTCAGAATATTTATATATTATATACCATCTGAAAGAGAAATAAATGTACTTTCCAATGATATGTATTTCGTTGCTTTTCGTTAGTGTAAATGTGATGATATTGCGAGTTAAAAATAAAAATCGGCACATTTTCATCGATACCGCTTTGGCTGCAGTTAGTGAGTTACGGACGAGCAGTCCGATGGGCTATGATAATCAAACTCATTTGCGAGTGCCTAAATGTTAATGAATATACATGAAATTTTATATCCAATCAAAGAATGAATTTTTCTATGTCACGGAAGTTGAACAGTTGTAAAAAAAAATGTTTTTGTAGAAGTTGCAGAAGTAAATCTTTGACGGCGATGTGCATAATGGTCATTAGGTATTGCACTTTTGTTCACCCATATCTAAAAAGATCGTGTTCCAACTTAAATATTGACATATTAATCAACATTCTACGACATGATTTACTACCTCGCATCGAGCGTCAAACTTTTTTAGTGCACCGGTGCAGTTGAAGACGACCCACGCTTCACTTGGCGCCATCTTGGATTTAACCTCCGGGTGAAAGGTTAACAAAGTGACAGTCGGAATCCGCTACATTTAAAACGAGTTATCCACATCTATCATGTTTTAATTCCAAATATAATCAATTAAAAATGTTTTGGCTTCTGAAAAAATGATAATAAAATCTTTTAATGAGCTTTTTGGACATCCGACATCGATCGGCGTCTATCGCTAATTTGCATATGACCGAAAGAAATAGGTCACTCAATGCACATATTTGAGATAATTATGAGTTTTGATGATGTCTATGAACTAAAAATAAATCCTTTTAAGTTGGTTTAGCCCCCCCCCCCACTTTCAATTTGCTTCCGACGCCTATGCATTGGGTTCGATTCCGGGTCGGCAGAGGGTGATATTTTACCAAGAGCTTAGCAATAGAAGGGAAAGTCAAAAGCTTTCAGATGAGACGCAAAGACGAGGTCACATGTCATGGTGGGCGTGGCACCACCGCAGCCGCAGACCTTATACTGTATATTGGCATCAATTTATAGCAGTTGTTATCATATGAATTTTCTTCTATTGAACGTATAATATGCACAGGTGATAACCACCTTTTAACATAGAAATTCTCTGAAAATATCAATATTTGGAAAAGTTAGTAACGCCAAAATTTTATTTTCGAGTTAACTTATTGTAACACCTCTTATAGACAGGAGTGAGGACTTACAAGGCGTCCTGGACAATCTACCTCTTATATTCAGGATTTACAAGGCATCCTAGACAATCTTCATCTTATAACACGAGACTTACAAGGCGTCTTAGATCTCTAGAAACGTCACTAGTAACAGGCACTTCAGGGGTGAAATGTATCTTGACAACAAGCTTAGCGAATGGGAAATCAACATAATATAAACGAGTTTATCGGGCAGAAACGACATGTTTTTATCTATTTGACTTTGTTGGATCGCTTTTTCATGATTTGTATTTCAACATATATTTATTGAATATTTTTTTTTTAAATGCAAATTAAGTTTATGCGTAGAGTAAAAATAGTAACTGTTGCGGTAGATCTAAACGGTTTTCACTCAAGACATTTTTTCACTTAATTATTTAAGTTGCAGAATTACCATGTAGGCCTATAAATAAGAAATTATTAAAACAAAAATTAATATGATTAATTTCAGTGATGTTTTTTTGAAAAAAAAATTATATATATCGTTAAAAGTTTAGCTGATTAGAAAACTGTATTTTCAAAATCAATCGGACATGCGCTCAAATATGCAAATTTAGGAAATTGTCAAGTTTTAATTTCATAATTTTCTGTTTTAGTATTCTTTAAATTACACGTTATTTCGAGTTATGGTTATCATAATTCGCCTATGTCATCATTAATACCTGTAACAAATGATCAATCATTTATCAACCACACAAAAAATAAATATAATCAGCGATATAAAATGCCTGTGAGACTGTAAATATTATTGATTTAATAAATTATCAACAATATGTCTAAATATGGGACCATATTAAAAAAGTCAACTTTCAATTTATAACATTTTCCTTTTCATAAAGTCGGTAGGTTTATTTTAGTCTATTTATTCTAGCATCTACATGTGATAACATGTTAAACAATGAAATATCAACTGGATATCTTAATATTTAAAATATTGTTCAAAATCATCTTTAAATACTTTATCAGGAAATGAACAACGGTCTTTTTCATGTAGGTCAACAATAAAGTCAACTCAGTATTCACGCTGCAGCGATTTTCACACCTCCGTTCAGTTCAGGTAAAGGGTCGGTAGATAAAAGATGCCGACAAGCTTCGGCTTACAGTATTTTATGACTGCTTTGGATGTTAAACTCAGTCTTATAATTAAAATACTAAATACTTATTCCTACCAATGCAAATTGAAGTAGAATATTATGATCGTTAGTAGTTATAGGCAGCTCTCCGGTGCGCCATTTGAATTTTGCCGCTAGGGGGCGCTTTTTAACGGTTTTTGATGCCGTCATCAGAATGCTGGCTTCTGATTGGTCAATTCAAATGGCGCACCGGAGATCCGCATGTGACGTCATAGCCGGAAGTGCGTCATACCGGAAGTGAGGTCATGCCGGAAGTTCGTCATACCGGAAGTGAGGTTATGTTGTCATGGCAATAAGGAGAAAGAGCCAATCGTTGAGTTTGGAGGCGTGTCTATGACCGGAAGTGGAAGGTTGTGGGGGCGGCCATCTTGGCTAAGGAGCCAATGAGAGCCTTCGTTACAAGAGTTTGGGGTCACGAGAGGTCACGTGAGTTCACGAGAAGTCAACGGTTAGAGAGAGATGTTGTGTTTTTCCAGTTTTGAGCTGAGAGTGAATCTATTTTTAGAACCGAAACTTTGGGTTTTTTCCAGTTTTGAGCTGAGAGTGAATCTATTTTTAAAACCGAAACTTTGGGTTTTTTCCAGGTTTGTGAAACCAGTAGTTGGTGGCGCCACCGTCGTTGAGAGTTGTGTATCATCAAGTGCGCATGCGCGAGAAGCGGTAGGCCGAGCTCGTCACTGTGAGTTAGTCGGCGAGAGTCCTATTTCAAGTGCGCAAGCGCGAAAAGCGGTAGGCCGAGATCGACTCAAGCTTGTACTAAGACTTGTAGAGTAAATGTATAGTGATGGGTCTTTAGGGTCTAGAGTGAATGAACATTGATTAGATGATGGGGTATTTCCCTGATACCATAATTAAGTGATAAGTAATGAAAACCTTATTCACGTTGCTAGTTACCTATTTTTTTTTTTTCTGAGATATTGTTTGTACATGTTTCATACGATAAACACTAAACCTATGGTAATAAAAATTCAAACACTCACCCTATGCTGGTAGTGGTTTTCTGACGATGTTGACTCTTCGAGCTTCGGATCGCAAATGAGCTCTCAGAGGTCTAACTGAACCTATACTCTAGTCATGTGACTTTTTTTTTGGAGATATTTCTATTTTTAGTGCATGAAAAATAATCTTGCCCTATCCAATAAAAAATGAAACACTCACCCTATGCTAAAAGTAGTGGTTTTTTCTTATGATGTTAACACCTCGAGCTTCGGATCTCAAATGAGTTTTCACAGGCTGAACTGAAACCTCTCTCTAGTCACATGACTTACTATATTTAGACTTTTATCTAATGAAGTGAATACATCATAACAAAAACACAAAAAACACAAATAAAATTTAATGTTGAATATACGCGACTAAATAGTGTGTAGTCACTATTTTTTAAACTCACCGCTACAGAATAATACAAACCCTGCATACCTTTAGTGAAGGTTTCTTTTCGAATAAGTTGGGTGGCCTTAAAAGGGCCGTTGATTGCTCCGAAAAGCTGAATAAGAGAGAGACTCTAATATCTGTCGAGTAGACGTCGCCAACGACAAACTTCTCTTTCTTTTTCTACCATCAGTCGATTTATCTCGGCTTTATGTTGTCGAAGATTGGCTAATGCTTCCTGAGCTAGTACGTATTGTACAGGTACTGGAAGTGAAGGGTCAGGTCTAGGTGGTTCCTGGTGTTGTGTAGTCGGTGTCGCAGGGGTCCTACCAGAATTGATTGGGCTGCGTGTCCTTACTACAATACGTGTCCTCTGTGTCAGAATGATTCTCATGTTTCTGTCTTCAGGTTGCATCTCCATGTCGGATGAGTTATCCATGATGATGAACTAATACCGAGCCTCGGGCAGTATTAGCTTATATAGAGTGAATGACGTCATGTATTGATTTTTTTCCCCGTCTGAACATCTGCGTCTAGACATTTGACCACCTGTTGTTGACACTTGGTATCTGAACACCTGTTGTTGACACTTGGCATCTGAACACCTGCTGTTGACACTTGGCATCTGAACACCTGTTTTTGACATTTTTGACACTTGGCATCTGGCCACCTGTTTTTGACACTTGGCATCTGACCACCTGTTTTGACATTTTTGACACTTGCCATCTGAACACCTGTTTTTGACACTTGCCATCGGGCCCACCTGTTGTTGTAGTCTGTCTAGACATCTACGTCTAGACATTTGACCACCTGTTGTTTAAGACAGATACTGTCACTAGTTTTTAATATTTCCAATTCTATATGAAAATAAAACGAAATACAATAAATTTTAGTTTTATGGACCTATAAAACATAAAAGACTAGAATATAAAAGACTATATAAATGTGATGATACTTCGTTTGAGTATCTATACAGTTCTTTTCTTTTTTATTATAAATACATGTCTACAGTTACCGTACTTCATTTTAGATTTGACAACGGAAGCATACACACGGAATGGCTAATTTACCAAACTTTGATTTATTGTTAAATGAAAGACAAGAACAGGCGAGAAGTCAAAGGCAGGCTCACCAGAGAGATCAACGGGGTGATGGGTTTAATGCAAACAGACAACTCACCGATTATAGTGATTACTATGAAGTAGACACCCTGAGTGAGCGTAAATCACGTAAGTTTAAAACGGCCTCGAATGTGTACCAAGTCAAGTTTAAACATTTTTCTAAAGATGCCATACACTTGGTATCAGAGGTAATAGATCATATGTTGACTTCTATTAAGAACAAAATTACACTGTGAAGATCGGGATAAGATGCGAGTCAATATACATCATCCATCTTTAAAAAGTGAAGTGTGGGTAGAATTTACGGATGCTAAAGACCTGAATGCTGATCTACTCATGGAGAAAATTGAGAAAGTGCAACAGAGTAATGAAAAATTTTAGAATCGAAGATGGGTCTACCACACTGTCAGTAATCCATGTCATACAACCTGTAGGTAGCGGGAGTGGAAAACGAAAATATCATCTCAGTGTTGATAAAAAAGTGTGTGTGAACAAGAAACAAAGTTTGATACAGATCAAGAATACAGACAAGACCTGTTTAGCTCGTTCTATTGTAGTTGGTCGTTTTCATTGTCAGAAACCTGGACTTGGAGATGGAGACAAGTACAAAAACTGGCAACGCTATTGGCAAAATTTGAAATATGGTGATGCAAGTAGACATACTCTTCAGCGACGAGAAGCTCATGCCTTAATACAACAAGCTGGATGTGATCCCCAGCAAGAGAGTGGCCCTGAAGAATGGCAACGTTTTCACACTGTGTTGTTACCACACTACCGTTTGAAAATCTACGAACTGAATACCAACGCAAAACGATTGACATTAAATGTACTGTATAGTGGTGTAGGATCAGGGGCCCCCATTCACGTCTTATACGATGATCACCATTACGATTGTATCGTATCTATGTCTGGACTCTTGGAATGTAATTACTATTGTGACCGTTGTGATGTGGGTTATGATCATGTAGAAGATCACCGATGTCCTCAATGCTGCTTT
This sequence comes from Atrina japonica, assembly GCA_030159075.1. Classification (NCBI taxonomy): domain Eukaryota; kingdom Metazoa; phylum Mollusca; class Bivalvia; order Pterioida; family Pinnidae; genus Atrina; species Atrina japonica. Next base: position 178,456 of record BROG01000547.1, read on the forward strand.
CGTTGTTTTGCACCGTGGCCCTGTGTTCCCGACAACACGATAAAACCGATAGAATGTACACATTGTCATGGGACATTCATATCGACTCAGTGTTACGAGAATCATTTGAAACCTTATAGTAGAAATACGACCACTACTCCATGTCAGCTAATGACTCGATGTCCCACTTGTCAAGTATGGATGAGTAAGAAACAATTCACACAACACTGCTGTCAAGAAAAGAAGAAAAAGTGTCGCCATTGTAAACAGATCGTGGATCTAGACCATCGCTGTTTTATACAACGGATCCCTTCTCAGGATGAATCATCTTCACCCCCTTATTACATTTTCTATGATTTTGAGTGTACCAGGATACCGGAGAACATAAACCTAATCTATGTATTGCTCATCGTGTATGTCCCCAGTGTTACATCCGATGATTGGTGTGAGCAATGTAAAACCATGGAGGATCATCGTATTATATTCCGAGGTCCCACGACACTCACTGATTTTTTGAGTTGGTTATTTGAAACGACCGTGTATGATGACATACATCAAAGGGAGAAACTTTTACATGATGGAGCTATAGCTATTGCTCATAACTTTAAAGGGTACGATGGACAGTTTATTTTACATCATCTGGTACATCATGCCTGTGAAAAAACTGATGTGATCATGAACGGTTCTAAGATTATGTCTATGACGGCTGGAAACATCAGGTTTAAAGACTCGTGTAATTTCTTGGCATTTCCTTTAGCTTCGTTACCTAAAGCTTTTGGATTGACTGAACTCAAGAAAGGCTACTTTCCGCATTTGTTTAATACAGAAGCTAATGCTGATTACATAGGAGTATATCCCCCAGCTATGTATTACAACCCAGAAGGTATGAAACCTGATGTCCGTCGTGATTTTGAAGCGTGGTATCAAGACTAAATTCAAAAGGGGTGAGATTTTTTCATTTGCAATGCGAATTAGAAGAATACTGTGAATCGGACGTGACTATTTTGCGACAAGCTTGCATGCATTTTCAAAGCATGTGTTTGAAACTAACCGATGTTGACCCCTTAGCTGAATCGATTACGTTTGCCAGTACGGGGAATATAGCCTATCGTCGCAATCATATACAAAAAGATACGATTGGTATCATACCTCCGCGGGGATATCTTCGGCACGCCAGTATTCCACCCTAGCATTACGCTGGTTGAGTTGGAAAGAACATGAAACTGGTCAAACGATTAGACATGCTCGTCAGGGAGGTGAAGTCCAAGTAGGATCTTATCGCGTGGATGGTTATCATGAAGACTCTCGCACCATTTACGAGTTTCATGGCTGTTTTTGGCACGGATGTCCCTTGTGTTTTCCTAACTTAAAGCAAGAGCAACACCCGTTTCATCCTTCTTTGAAGTATGAAGAAGTGTATCAAAAGACCTTAGAGAGAGATCAGTATTTGCGTCAACACTATCAAGTAGAAACGTTGTGGGAACATGACTATCGTCAAAGGTACAAGACGGATCCAGAGTTTCAACATTTCATTGATAAAACGTATGAAGATTTTCCCGACCCGTTAGTTCCTAAAGATGCTTTATTTGGAGGTCGAACGAATGCTACTCGTTTGCTTTGTGAAGAAGGAGACATTCGTTACGTGGATGTATGTTCTTTGTACCCGTTTGTCTTGAAACATGGGACTTTTCCTATTGGACACCCAGACGTGATTACGCATGATTTCAAAAAGTCTAGATCAATATTTTGGACTGGTACAATGTCGAGTCATTCCTCCTCGTCAGCTGTTTCATCCGTGTTACCTTATCGGTTTGCAGGAGGAAAGCTTCTTTTTCCTTTATGCCGTACTTGTGCTCAACAAGGAATCGAACAGGAGTTGGGTATGAATTATCGATCTTCTCATACGAATCAAGAGCGACGTTTGTTAGGTACATGGACGACGTGTGAATTAAATAAAGCTATAGAAAAAGGTGCTCGATCGTATCTTTGAAGTATGGCATTTCCCTGATCAGTCCAATACTTTATTTCGTAGCTATATTGATCAGTTTCTCCAGATTAAGCAACAAGCTAGTGGGTTTTCCTGCTTCCTGTCAAACAGTAGAAGATCGTCGTCAGTACCTCAAAGAGATTGAAACGAGAGAACAATTGATCATACGAGAAGAAGATGTAGAGAAGAATCCTATCTTACGGACCATTTGCTAAACTGTTTCTGAACTGTTTGTGGGGTAAATTTGCTCAACGGACTAATTTACCTCAGACACAGTATGTGGAGAGTTACGAAGCATTACAACAGTTACTTCAAGATGACACTCGTGATATATTACATTTAGAACTGATTCCAAAATGACGAGGCCATGATGAGCTTGACATGATGCTGGTGAATTCAAAACAGAAAGGATGACTTTGATGAACCCAATGGTTTTAGCAATGTAGTGCTAGCAGCCTTTACGACGTCTTTAGCACGGTTACATCTCTATGCCACCCTAGAACGTTTGGGAGAACGTGTATTATATTTTGATACAGACAGTACCATTTATCAACACGATCCACAGCAGTGGAATCCTACCATCATGAACAGTTTAGGAGGATGGACAGACGAATTAGATGGCGATTCTATCTTATCCTTTGTCTCGGGAGGTCCTAAAAATTATGCGTACAAGACTTTTCAGGACAAAACGGTGTGTAAAGTCAAAGGAATCACTTTTGATAGTCGTACCACTTCTACAGTCAACGTAGATACATTGAAACAGTTGTTACGTGGTCAACAAAAGAAAGTGATAGTATCGTACCCTCATAAGATCATGCGAACGAAACAACATAAAAGTCAAAACACAGGCGATGACTAAAGAAGTGCGTGTCGTGTATGATAAGAGACATCGCATTGAAAACTTTTGTACTTTACCTTATGGTTATTGAATAAAGTTTGAATAAAGTTTGTTTTTGAGTAATAAAATTTATGAGTTTGACTTTGGTGTTGGTGTTGTTGATATAAAACAGAAGACAGTGAAGGGTAGGGGTTCATTGATACAGTTGGATCTCAAGTACACGCATCATGGCGACTCTCGATTCTAAAGATCATGGTAGTTTTTACATGACTTTACCTAGCGATGCTAGTTTAAAAGTCTTTCCCGATAATACCTTAACAGAATTCAAAACTCATTTACCTCAAGCTTTAAGTATGATGGATAGTGAGTGGGAAGTAGCGTTGAGTGAATTGATCTTTCCCAACTTAATAGAATCGATAGGATCCGATGAGAATTACATAGATGTTCTGGTTACCCTTCACGTTCCTTTGGAATCCGTCGTGACACCTAAAAATCCCAAGACCCCTCTACGTATCCTAAGAAAAAGGAAATGAAATATCGTCAACATGAACGTTTTACTGTAGAATTGATAAAGAAACACGTCTCGTTAGATGATCCCCAATTTGATCATGTCATCTCTAAAACAGATACGAAGTCGGGGATCGCTTTTGTAGGAAGTATTTGGAGACTTAAATTTCGTTCGGGGTTTTATGCGTCTCTGCTGCTTTTAATAGAAGAGATGAAAGTTGGGTTTTCTAGAGCCTTTCAATATGTCATTGATGGTATAGAAGATCTCTCTCATAAAAATACTATTAAATTCAGGTATGACATCAGCTTTTAGATCGATTCATGATTGAGTTTAAAGGCCGATCCATCTATTCCGTTCCCCTTTTTAATACGGTTTCCAAGTCTACTAGGTTATAAACTTGGCTTTGAAGCCATTGACATGAATGGGGAGATGACTAAATGGGTCGATGTTACACACATGCCAAAGTATCCACACCGATTTAAATATTGGTATGAGTGGTATCTATGTCTACAGTAACATTGCCGAAAGTCAAATTGTGGGGTTCACAATCGTTACCGTTATTACGTTGTGGTCCCTTTTCAAACGGTTCAATCGCTCAATCATCAACATTGGGAACCTTTTCATTACAATTATGTGGGTTTAAATAAAAAGTATTTTGATACCATTGAAATACAATTGAGAGATGACATGGGACGTAAAATTCATTTTCTAGGAGGAAAAGTGATTGCCAAACTTCATTTCCGTCGTGTCATTTAAAATGAAGTGCAACACAGGAATTTGGTTAGTTGATGACCGAGAGTCATCGTGTTCACATCATAACTCAATATGAAACCGACGAAAAGAGAAAATGACATGACTAAAGACGCGAGAAAAGAAGACATGAAAAGACGAAAGGGGTGGAAAGGGGAGAAACAGAGAGAAGAGAAACAGAGAGAAGAAGGGAAACAGAGAGAAGAAGGGAAACAAAGAGAAGAAGAAGAACAGAAAGAAAGAATAGGGGAAACGATGGAAGGACAGGAAAAGATAGAAGGAAAGAAAAAGTCAGAAGGACAGAGAGATGAAGGAAAAGAACAGAGAATGAAAAGAAAGAGGGGACGTCCACGCAAAGTATCCGTAGAGAGAACAAAAGAACAAAGAGAAGAAGAAAAAAAAGGGACAGAGGCAAGGAGTGAAAAGGGGACGACCACGAAAAGTAGAACAGGAAGAAATACCTCATGATATTTTAATGTTTCTACGACAATGGTTAAGCGATTGTCGTCAGTCTGCCATGTACGGTGACACTTTTCATTTACAATTAAATGATAATAATGGCAATCGAGCAGGCATGATGTATCATGTGCATAAAGAACAACGACATAGTAGCATGGGATCTTTTGGTCATCATGTAGACGTACCGATGATACAATTTGTGTTTCAGGACAAAAAACGTAGAAAAATATGATTTTTTAGTCTGATCTAAAAATAGATTTTTTGGACCTTATAAAAAGGGAGTGAGAATCCACATCAGGGACCATTCACTCTCAGACACGATGGAAAGAACATCAAGTATGGACACTTTATTTTCATCGACGATGGATGCTAGTCAGACCGTCATGGATAGTGCTCCCATGAACCGAGACATGATTGATAGTGTACCACGAACCCATCGGTTAGAAGTGGATTGTGTACCACGAGCTCATCGGGTTGAAGTGGATATCGTCCCGAGAGTCAATCTGATAGAAGTGACAAGGACTCCACCTACCGAAAGGAGACAAGGTGTGACCACTTTTAAACTAAGACCTGCTACCGTCAGAGGGTTATCGTTTCATCAGGAATTAAGAATACCTTTAGCACTACCTAATTTTTTGTACGTATGAATCCAGGTACCTGACGTTTAAAGATCATTGGCCCAAATATTTACCGGGACCTAAACAGACAGAATTAGCCAGAGCAGGATTTGTGTATTTAGGGAACAGTAACGACGTTCAGTGTTTTCTTGTGGCATCTGTTTAAAAGATTGGGAATGGAGCGATAATGCTTTTACAGAACATCGACGTTGGTCTAAAGATTGTGCTTTCAGTCAATTGCTGATATAAACATAACAAAAACAAAAAAACCCTGTGTGGAGCCTCTCTTCTGGGGACATCCAAGTGGCTGACGGGAAACGAGTCTAAAATATAGAATAAGAAGAAGAACGGCTATAAAGTAAAGTGAAGTGCAGTGACCAAACATCATTTGAATCAGTCATCAACATGAGTTATCCAGGCTTGTCACAGACGCACCCCAAATTATTCACCTAATATTACACCTTACCTAGAAGGGGCCGATGAGTTTGATGAAGTTCTCAAAAACTTTAGACCAGTTGCAAGGAAAACAAGAAAATGATGCGACCCAGGGAATGTTACGTGATGCCTTGCTATCCACATTACAGAAAATGAGGGAAGAACTCACGACTATTACAACTACTCTGAAAGAAATTGAAGGATAAAGTACAGCCAGGAGTCAGAACATCGTATATGGGGTACGAATATAAGCCTACCCCACAGACTCATCCTTGTTTCATTTGTGGTGAAATTGGACATTGGTCTCCTAGATGTCCTAAGAATAACGAGTCGGCAACAACAACAACATCAGTAAGAGTAGAACCTGAGAACAAAGTAGACAATCGATCTCGTCAATCGGACCAGTGTTATAAATGTCATCAATCAGGTCATTGGGCTTATGAATGTCCCGAACAGACTTCAACAGGGGTCAAACGTAAACTCAACTTGATGCTCAAGAAGGGAGGCAAAGCCACCAAGAAAGGGAAAGTGGAAACCGAACAGCAGTGATTGCCATTTAGTACTGTTTATCGTGTAAATACGTTTAGTGTCACAGCATCAAGGAATCCGAACCGACCGATCTAGGACAAAAGCTGACGTTCTTTTGCTCAGTGCTGTATGGGCAAGATCAACCGTAATAGTGAGACAAAGTGACTCAAAGTTTTGTTTGCGTGTTCATTGTGATGAACGTTTTTAAAAATCAGTGTTCTCAAAGTTAATGTTCTCATAGTTCATTCTTATGTATTGTACATAGTCACAGAAAGTGAATCAGTGTTCTCAAAGTTAATGTTCTGATAGTTAATGTTCTCATAGTTCATGCTTATGTATTGTACATAGTCACAGAAAGTGAATCAGTATTCTTATAATTAATGTTCTGATAGTTAATGTTCTCATAGTTCATTCTTATGTATTGTACATAGTCACAGAGGGACGGCCCTAATCCTCTGTCGACTATCTAAAAAGTTTTTAGCGGGGCATTAAACTTATTAAAATTTGATCTGGTGCTTGTGTATTTATGTCTGACTAAAAGGTGTACACGTTTAGAGTACACTTAGAGTTTAAACCTATTGAATATAAGGTGTACACTAAGAGTACACTTAGAGTCCTGCTCTAGTATCTACAAGGTAGACACAAAGGAGTGATCTGGTGTAAAACACCATAAACAAAACTACAAAACTATGAGTAGAAGGAGATCAAGAGTTATCGTGTAACACTTAGAGTGAGATACAGAGAAAATAAGAGATACAGAATAAGGGTATACAAAGGATCTATGTTTTATTACTGCTCTAATCAGTCATAGGTTTATTTTCGTAAAAGTTAGGTGGCCCTGAAAAGGGCCGTTTGTGTTTTAGGCTTTATATGCCATGGCATAAAAAGCATTTTGTCCGTTTTCTCTGCCGTCTTTCTCTTTTTCTTTTTTTCAAGCTTCACGAGCTCAATCCATTCGTCGATATTCGATAACCACCCCACCTTTATTCCCACCGTATCGGCACATATCATCCATTCTTCTTTTTCTTGTACTTCGCCCCACATGTTTACACAGTCAGCCATGATCAAACAATGACTATAGACTCTTAGACATACTCCGCAGGGTGTGACGTCACACATCGCGTGAGCGTTTCTTCTCCTTCTTGTTGAACATCGCTTAGTGAAAAACAAAAACCAAAATGGAGAGTATCTATACAGAAGCTATTTACAAAATTATTCTGTTACAACAGAAGACCAAGTGGCGTACAATGAAGTGTAATCGTTACTATCAGAGTCTACTGACGAAACTGAATCAGAGATGGAGGCAACTGAAACATCAGCAAACCTCGCAGAAAGTCAGAGATCAACTCGATCGGCAGTACCGACAGTGCTTAGAGTATTTGTCAGCTCAGTATGTTTCTACAAGAAAACAGATTAGAACTAGTTTTCGTCACCTACAGATACCGATCATCATGACGATCAAGAGAAAGACAGATGAATCTACTGGAAGCAGAACGACGTTTACCTCTGAAAAAGAGAAGATGTTACTGTCAATATTAGTAACCTAACTAACGGCCCTTTTCAGGGCCACCCAACTCATTAGAAAAGTAATCTAAACTGTATTGAGATATGCTACATCTACTACTACTCTATAAAACACGTCTTCTTATAAACCCTATCACTCATTTTATTGTGTCATAAACCCTATAGCTCATATTCTTGTCTCATAAACCCTATAACTCATTTTATTATATACACTGCACATTCAGTTTAAGGTGTCTTCTCGTAAGATATAAGTGGTCCTGAAAAGGACGTTGTTTTTGGCATATCTGCCATGATTCATGTACAGAATCTCTTTTTAAACGGCAAACACTTCTCATCCATCTGCTTACGTTTTCTCTCTTCTCTATCAAACCGTAAAACAGAATTGAGAAGTACAATTCGTCTCAGGCGAACATCTTCTTTTCCCTGATGAAAGTTCAGATCAATCTTTCGTAACTTATCTTTAGTATCACGAATAATCTGCCTAGTATCATATACAGGTTCGATTAGAACAGGTTCGATTTCTTGTTCCATAGTGTACTCCATAGTATACGCCATATTTGACATTTTTTATTTTTATCACTCTTAGACTGATTTCTCCTAGGCGTCTATCACTCTTGGCGTTTTCATTGGTGGAATCACGTTGCCAACGACGCATAGACCAATCATCAAATAGGTCAAAGTTGACGAGGCGGAGTTCGTCGCGTGCGCTGTACTGCTCATATAAAAAGCCGTGCGCGTCTCATTTCACCGCACTTCATTCCAGAAGAGTTATGGTTATAGCTGTTTACTTTGAAAACATGAGTACAGAGCTGACAATTGATAGCGAGCTGTTTTGGGCTATTAAGCCATGGTATATTTTGGAAAAGCTAAAGACGGCAGCCGAAGAGTGGGAGTTCTTTGAACGCAAGAAAGCCGGGATGGCAAGGTTTTGCCAAGCTGCTGCGGCCCGTGCAGCAGCTGCAGAAAGAATAAAGATGGTGTGCAGCCGGGACTGCTGTTGCGGCTGCCTATAAGGTTTTAACAACCCATAAAACAAACGGCCCTTTTAAGGGCCACCTAACTTACACGAAAAGAAACCTTAACTGAAACTATGCAGTTTTTGTATGTGTTATACTATAGTGGTAAGTCTAACCTATAATAAGTAAGTAAATTCTTTTTTTTTTTACTTGATGGATTCAATTTTATCAGACAAAAATTTAAAACGAGGCAATTCTAAAAATAGTAACATAAAACACTTGAGATTAAGTTCAGTTAGACTACTGAGAGCTCATTTGGCAGCCGAAGCTCGAAGAGTCAACATCGTCAGAAAAATTGGGTGAGTGTTTAATTTTTTATTTTATATACAGAAGTACAAGAAATAATATAAAATAATACAGATACTATTTTCACTATCTGAACTTTGATACTTGTTGAAACGACGTAAGTGAACAACTTCATACTTTACACTTTACTACTTGTGTCACTTTTTCACTTGTGCTACTTGTGTCACTTTGTCACTTTGAGACTTCATAACTTAGAACGTTGCACACGTTGCAAACTTTGAAACATGAGAACGGTACACACTTGATCACTTTGATAAACTTTGAAACATGAGAACGGTACACACTTGATCACTTTGACAAACTTTGAAACATGTGAACAGTACACACTTGATCACTTTTGCAAACTTTGAGTACGTTACACACTTTCATGTTCTATAGTTTTCCCTCCTGTCGTGAGATTAGTCAGTCCCTGAAAAACCAGATATCCCATGATTCTATAGCCAAGATGGCTACCCTTCCTAACCTTCCTGTTTCGCTACCCACCCGCCCCTCTGGTTTAATGCATACAGCCCATAAAGAGTCATCACCCCTTTTGTTCCACCCCTATAGTCTATACAGAGTAATCGCCCTTTGTTTCATGTATACAGTCTATACAGAGTGATCTCCCTTTAGTCCTACTCATACAAGCTATACAGACTGATCTCCCTTTGTTCCACCTATAAAGTCTATACAGAGTGATCTCCCTTTGTACATACTCTACAAGTCTTAGTTTCAAGCTTGAGTCGAGCTCGGCCTACCGCTTCTCGCGCATGCGCACTTGATGATACACAACTCTCAACGACGGTGGCGCCACCGACTACTAGTTTCACCGACGGTGGCGCCACCAACTACTGGTTTCACAAACCTGGAAAAACCCAAAGTTTCGGTTCTAAAAATAGATTCACTCTCAGCTCAAAACTGGAAAAACCCAAAGTTTCGGTTCTAAAAATATATTCACTCTCAGCTAAAAACTGGAAAAACCCAACTTCTCTCTCTTACCGTTGACTTCTCGTGAACTCACGTGACCTCTCGTGACCCCAACCTCTTGTAACGAAGGCTCTCTTTGGCTCCTTAGCCAAGATGGCCGCCCCCACAACCTTCCACTTCCGGTCATAGACACGCCTCCAAACTCAACGATTGGCTCTTTCTCCTTATTGCCATGACAACATGACATCACTTCCGGTATGACGCACTTCCGGTATGACCTCACTTCCGGTATGACGCACTTCCGACTATGACGTCACAGGCGGCTCTCCGGTGCGCCATTTGAATTGACCAATCAGAAGCCAGCATTCTGATGACGTCATCAAAAACCGTTAAAAAGCTCCCCCTAGCGGCAAAATTCAAATGGCGCACCGGAGAGCTGCCTATAACTACTATCGTTGTTGATAAAAATCGGCGTTCTGACATCGCAATCCGTTGAAATCCCCTATATACAGGTGTGATGACTTACAAGGCGTCCTAGATAATCCGCATCTTATAAACAGGACTTACAAGGCGTCTTAGTCCACCCACCTCTTGTAGACAGGGGTGAGGACTTACAAGGCGTCCTAAACAATCTACATCTTATAGACAGGACTTACAAGGCGTCATAGATCAGCTACCTCTTATATACAGAAGTGGGGACTTACAATGCGTCCTTTTTCGCTTTATTTTCGATTTCGCTTTCACTTATTCAATAAGTGATATCACCTTTTCGAATGGGTGATATAACCCATTGGAATACCGAATAAGTGATATCACCTATTCGAATAAGTATGGGGCGCCGTTTTACTTTTTAATACCAGTTAGTGATATCATTCTTTTGAATAGGTGATATCACTTATTAGAATAGGTGATATCACTCATTCGAATAGGTGATATAATTTTTATAAATTCTTAAATGATATCACTTACACGAATGAGTGATATCACATATTCGAATGAGTGATATCACCTATTCGAATGAAAGATGTCACATAGCTATTCAAATAAATGAGTGATGTCACCTACTCGAATAAGTGATATCACTTATCCGACTAAGTGATATCACCCATTCGTTTTGTAAAGTGATATCACCAATTCGAATAGGTGATATCACTTATGAATCAATGCCAATGAATGCTCCCTACAAAAAAAAAATATTTTCCTGGGGCAAACAAAAATATGACAAAAATCATCTTGGGCATTATAAATTATTTATTTTTCTGTTTCCTTACATTTGGTCAAAACGATTATAAAGGGTGTTTTAAGTTCAACCACTTTTAAAACAATTTTTGCGGAAATCGGACCCTAGTGCAAAATAGACGACGTCGTCTCAATAATACAAAGCGAGATAACTGGTACTAAAGTATCCGAGTGCTAAAAATTATTTTCGTAATATGACTTTATCTGTCCTCACATATAATGTTTTTATGAAAATGTGAAAAGAGTCAAATACAAAAACTGAATTTGAAATCATATTATCTAAAATGTTTACGGAATCAGTAGGGTGCGAAACTTAGCACTACAAAATGGCGCCATATACTCTGTTTACAAAGACAGAATACACTAACCTACTAATCATGTCGTATTTAGTAAGAGTACGCGGTTAAAGGAAACACACGGCGGTACATATTTAATCAAGGATGGTAAGAAGATTATATACAGTGTAAAACTGGCACTGTGTTATGTCGAATTCTAGTAATTTACTAATTTCAGCATCAAGTATTTTCGGTACCGAGTATTTTCAGCACTTGCATACAATAAGTAACTTCGACCAGCGATATATAAAGCTAATATTGGCTTTATATATCGCTACTTCGGCACTTAAATTTGGTGACTTCGGCCGTTCGGGCCCAGGTATTTTCGGTACATGAACAGGCAATATCAGCAGCTAATATTAATTGAGATAAATAAATAAAAATTTCTTGAGATATTTTTTTCGCCAGATAAAAAATTATCTTGGGGATTGGTGGGGTGAAATATTTGGTTTTTTCTTCAAGAAAATTTTACAGGTCGTTTTGCCCCAATTACCGATTTACATCTGGATGTTTCACCCCCATTCCACTTCATGTTTCCTTGATACCTTTTCTTTGGGTGGAAGACTATCCTGCGATCCCTGCTTTCCACTGGTTCCCTTTGCTACAACATTATAGTCAAGTCCAGATCTGATAATTTGATAATTTTAACACAGCAGTGTTCAGTGGAATTTGAGCAAATTTCCCAAGTCCATGACAAATTAAATAAATCTTTTCTATTCAAAATATTCACAATTATTATTTAATATGAAGGTTTATCAGCCGTTTTGTTTTATTTGCAAAAAGGAAAATTGAAAGAATATGATCATATGTTTAATCAGACAGTAATTTTCTGAAAGACATATTGTCTGGGCATTATGGGTATTATTGTGTAGGGGAAAGAAGAGTTAAGTTATTTCCTCTCACATTGACTCTGTCAGGAGAAAGTAATGTCTGCTCACATGAACCAATTTAATTTTATCGTAAGGCTATCACAGAGATTTTGAAAAATTAAAATTATACAAATAAGATTTTCAGATGAAAGAATATACATGTACAATGTAGGATATATTTTTGGGGGTTTATCACTGCTGTCGATATAAATTATTTTATTTCAATGATTGGTTTCTTTAAAAAAAAAGTAGGAGAAAACAAAGCTGAATCCATGTGAAACTATTCATTACCATTAAACTACTTGTATCCTTTACATTTTGTATTTTCAGATCCGCATTGCAGCTTTAAATGACAGCACAAGTGAATCAGACAGTGATGACGGGCAGTCCTTTGCTGTTGGCACCAAGGAGGCCGAGGTGAGTTATGTATGGTATATACAGTCAAACTGGCATCCAACTCTGTATAAAGGGCACCTGTCTATAAAGGCAATTCAAAATTAACCTTTGTCAACTTTTTTATAATGAATAAACCTCTTTATAAAGGCCACCTGTCTATAACAGCTACTTTTGCCTCTTCCCTTGAGTGGCCTTTATAGACCAGTTTGATTGTATATAAAGGGAAATGTTGTTCAAAGTCAAGATTTTCTGTTCATTATGATCAAACAGTCATAGTGTAAACATGCATCTGATTTTGTGGGTGGAATGCATAATCATTTGAAAATTTTAGAAAAAATATTGATCAGATTTTGTACTGGATGGTTACCTTTTATTCCCTGGGGTTTAATTTTGCTATATTTGTGGTTGATTTAAATACAAGGAAAATCAAGACCCTGCAAAATATAATACCTTTTGAAGTACATTCAATACAATAATAAAGAGCCCCTACATACACCTTTATACATAATGCAATAGTAGTATAGCTATATTTTAGGCAATAAACAAGAACGGAATACAAGTTACTGTATATCTACTTATTTTTGTCCCGGCTTATTTTTGCCCTTCTGAGACACAAAACATATTCATCCCATCTTAAATTAGCCCAGAATCACCATATGCTCACGGATGGCTTGTACATGTGTATGTCTTTGCTTCAGTTACCATAATTAGCTTGAAAGATTTGCCTTCATTTTAAATTAGACCTCTTATTGAAGAGGAAAAATAGTGAAAATTATACAGAAGTTCCATGTACATGTACTTGATAGATAATCCTTATTGCCCTTCTTTTTCTTGAAATGGTGAGGCATGGAATCCAATATTGGTACCTTTAAATGATATCTAATAAAAATACATGAAATTTTCTCCCTGCAAAATTAAAGAACTTTACAGTATCAATATGTCTAGATTCGAAGGATGTCGAACCATGGAACATTGTGAATTTCACACCCACTATGACATGTATTTGTAAGTACAACGTACATGTACATTGATCAGGTGTCTGTGACATGGATTTGTAAGTACAACGTACATGTACATTGATCAGGTGTCTGTGACATGGATTTGTAAGTACAACGTACATGTAATGTTATTGATCAGGTGTCTGTGACATGGATTTGTAAGTACAATGTACATGTAATGTTATTGATCAGGTGTCTGTGACATGGATTTGTAAGTACAACGTACATGTACATTGATCAGGTGTCTGTGACATGGATTTGTAAGTACAACGTACATGTACATTGATCAGGTGTCTGTGACATGGATTTGTAAGTACAACGTACATGTACATTGATCAGGTGTCTTTGACAAGTAATAATACATGCAAGACCTTTTTGACCAATTCTGTATCACTGCATACATAATTTTATTATACTATTTTTAGGGCCAGTGATTCTCCGCGGTCATGGAATCGGGAATCAGCATTTTTGAAAAATCTTTAAAAATTCCAACATGAAATAGAATTTATTAAATTGTGAACTAGTGTGCTATTGCCGTGTGTTATAAACTTCAATTCTTTGTTTATTCAAAATATTTTATCACATAATTTTACGTCAATTCCTATTTTATCCCATAGATGTATTAGCCTACATTTACACATTGAAAGATAAGGGCAATCATTTCCATTGTTGTAACATCAGTACATCAGACATCTGCCGATCTGGTGTCTTCTAAAACAAAAATAGCTTTAATTTGATACAAATGTATCTTGAATTAGGTTTTCATAATGTTAATTTTAATTTCTGAATATCTATACCAATTTTTAAAATTTATATTAAAATTGCACAATATACAATCCATCCTAACTTTTTACGACATACCGCTCGATTGACAGCCGGTCTTTGTTACCTACACTAATACATGTTCACAACATGACATTTTGACAGAAGCTGCGAAGGCTGAAGACACATGTATGTACTCCCATTTGAAAAATAAATAAATCAGCACAGGTTGATAGTTTCCATGGAATCTTTATGAGGATGGTGACATTTAATTTTCTTTTAATTTTAAAGTCTGTCAGCATAGTATAGATTACACTAGTGTTGATACAATAAATAACAGACTGAAAATTAAATACATGTACATGTATGATGTAGATCTGCATGTACTTAGTTTATTTAAAGTATAAAACAACAAATAAAACATCACAGACTTGTTCTAAGTTAGGTAATTGATTTAAGCAAAATTAGAAATTACCAGTACAATTTCCAACAAAACTTATTACCTACATGTATAAGAGTATAGGCCTACAGACTTACAAATTATTTATCAATTATTTTAAAATCATACAGTGTTGCATATACATGTATATGTTTTATTTAATTCTCTATATAAATCTATCATTAAATTGGTGTGGCAGAATATTAAAAGTGTGATTATGAGTCTGTATTGTTAAATATTTTTCATCTAAAGTATGTTTTCAGTTCTTTTTCTTATGAAAAAAGAAAAAATGGAATTCACCAAAACAGAAAATCTGAAACAATCTGAAACGGAAAATCACTGGCCCTATATTTTCCAATTTTAATTTTGAAATGTCAACTTAATCATTTGTCTCATAGATACCCCATGGATACCCCATGAAGTTGATTTAAATTGATATTTTTTTGTAGATAATGTTCCCATAATTAAAAATATATATATATAATTTATATATATATATATATATATATATATATATATATATATATATATATATATATATAAAACGATTTGAATGAATGTGACATGTTTGTGTTGTTTTATTCTGTTAGCGCATTTGCCTGTAGGCTCTTCAGACAGAATGTGGTAGCTATCTAGTAATGTATTGTGACATCACATTATTCTGATGTCATGTTATTGGGTGTTGAGTTGGTTTACATTATACTGTAACTGATAGCTTATTATATTTTGGGCTTGCGAATAATATTATAGATAAATATTATTTTCTGTTCAATGAAATATTATTCTTTTGCTTTGCATAAATTTTCATCATCGTTTCTAATTTTATAAAACGGAAATATTTTAAATTTCCCTTTTCCGCACTCATCAAAATTTTAAGAGCATGTTGTATTTCTGATGGAGGGGTCCTTTGTTTGTTGTTTATTCACCCGGACTCTGCCTATCAACCTACTTGTTTGTCCGATATAAAATTTGTTGCACATAGGACAAGTTGCACTGTAGATTAAATTCGTGATTTGCAGTTCATGCTGTTTTTGTATTGTAATATTTTGCCGGATTTTGATATTTTTTTTATCCCCTTCCTCAATTACTTGGCATGTCCCATATCTGGGATTGCTGCATTTTTTAAAAACTAGATGAGCTTGCTGTTTCATATTTTACTCGTGTTATTAATCTATTTAGATTTGGTGCTTGTCGTCGACTATTAATTATTTGAGACTCTTTTACAATATTTTTCATGTTGTTTGATTGTTTTATATATATATATATATATATATACCAGGGGCTAATAGATCCTTTCCGCGACAGGCCATGGTCCTGTACCCCTTCAATTGGGAATTTTACGTTGCAATGGGTGAAATTTGGTTTAAAAAAAAATGGAATAAGAATAAATATGAACTAGTATTTCCTTTGACTTTTTGTATTAAACTGATAACATTTAGTTCATTTGAAGACATGGAGGTTTTAATTGAGCAGTGCTTGTAAGTTGTAAATTTTTCCTTGGTGAACGTAATTGGGAAATTTTTGCTCAAATTGGGAAAATATAGCAGATTTTGCATTTGGAATAGGGCCCTTTACAGGCCCCGCATGTTGATGATATTAATCCCTGTATACATAGTAATGAATTGTTGTAATTTTCTTTCAGGAATCGGAAGCTTATATGTTGTACAATAAAGCTCTCAGAGAGGATATACACAAAGCCGAAGATGCTTTTGAACAGCTTCTGTGCCATGGTTTTATAAGAGAGGTCAGTTTTCCAGCAATTTATCTTAGAGTCATCATTTTTTTAAAAAAATTCCAGTTGACTGCTGTGTTGGAGTCTTAGATGTTTATGTGCTAATTAACTCATTAACCCCGAAAAACAATAGACTCTCCTTTAAATTAATGACTTAGACCAGTCCAAATGTGTCTTTAGGGGTGTATGGTTTAAATTCAAGGTAGAAATTGGGTGAGGGGTGTCCAGTTAAACATTTCTTGATAAACAGTTATGGAACTGACAACATGTTCATCTGAATATATTGTATAGGTTACCATGGCTATAGTGCATTTTCTTATCCACACAACCTTTGGAACAAGTGCTACTTATGAATTGTACATGAGTCTCTTTTGCTGATCTTAAATCAGTTAGAGATCAAATACAAAACAGACAAACATTTGTTTTCCTGAATCAACATTAAATTTTGAAATGAGATATAGTGCAACTTCTTAAAAATAATTCTTCTAAAAATATACCATTTCCTGATACCAATCATGTTGAGAAGGTCTGGAATTTGTCCTTCTACATTTTAATTAGAAATGTCTTCTGAATAAGGATTCTTTTCAATTCTTAACGCCTGAATGACTTTTTAACAAAAACATGATAAAGCCTTCCCTGTGTAAGAAAATTGCTTATCATGTAATTCAACATTTTCATCAGTCAAACTCCATCAGCATTTTCAATAACAGAACAGGATAATAGAGAAAGGAAGTGTGAATTTGAGGAAAAGGGTTATTATAGTCACATCTGAGGGAGGTAATACCTCTGAGATATTGTAATTAGCTCACTTGGCCCAAAGGGCCATGTGAGATATTGCTATAACCAAACATCTGTTGTCCGTTGTCATCCATCTGTTAACTTTTCTTCTCAAGAACCAGTGGGCCAATTTTAACCAAACTTGGCATATAACATCCCCATATGAAGCAGCATAAAGTTTGCGAATGAAAAAGAGATAGGACAAATAGGGACCTTAAAAGAGGCCTAAAAGGTCCAAAACTTGGTACATTTTTAAAAATCTTCTTCTGATGAACCAATGATCAGATGAGTTTCAAATGTATGCATGATTGTTAAGTCAATATCTACAATGTTTGCAAATGAAAATGAAATCCGTACTTAAACAAGCCACTAGGGGGTGCTTCAGTAACGCAGGGTATATTTGTATTACAAATTGTTTAATAACTCAAAACTGATCAACTTTTTGTATACAAAGAGATATGAGAAAAAAGGAATTGTCTGAGGATCATTTTGACAAATTTTCAAGGTAGAGTAAAAAAGGTGAAGGTCACAGGTACCTTAATAAATGAAAATATGTTTTTGCAAAAATTTTCAAATATTTCATTTCTGAAGGAAGTTGTCCAGTCTACCCAAATGTGACAGGAAATATAACCATTTTTTTCTGCATAAAATTTTTAAAAAGTTTTTGGACCATGTTTTTTGCCATGGCTAAATTGAAAACGAATAATTAGGCAGATAGTTTTTGATTTAATAGATATATCTCCAAAATTTTTAAAGCATGCAAAAAAAAACTGTTACAAAAATGAGTGGCAGCAAAAATCACAAATTTTCATTTTGAAGGAAGTTGTCGGGTCTACCCTTATGGGTTTTTTCCCCCTTTTTTTGTGAATTTTTCATGTTTTGGGATGTTTTTGGGATGTATAATAGGTAGATTAAAAGCTTGAAAAAAAATTTTCTGCATGCAAAGATCTACAAAAAAGTCAGTAGAGTCAAAATTTTCAGGTTACCCCTTATGGGTTTTTCCCCCTTTTAAGTGGATTTTTCATGATTTTGGATGTTTTTTGACATTATCTTCTAAAGTTTAATAGACAGAAAGTAAAAGAAGCAAAAATGTTCAGCACACAAAGATCTACAAAACCTTATGTGAGTTATTTCCAATTTAAGTGGATTTTTCATGTCTTTGTAAGTTTTTTGACATTATCTTGAAAAGTATAATACTTAATAGATAGAGAGAAAGTGAAAGAAGCAAAAATGTTCATCATGCAAAGATCTACATATTGTAAAGAAAGCCGAAGTTGTCAGATCGACCCTTATGGGAGTTATTTCCCCTTTATGTGGATTTTTCATGTTTTTGACAGTTTTGTCCTATTGTCTTAAAAAGTATAGCTAGAGATAAAGAAAGAAGCAAAAATGTTCAGTATGCAAAGATGTATGAAATCAGATTTGGATACTTAAAAATTCTAAACAGCTTTTAGAAAATTTGAAGGCACACAATTTTTCTCGAATTCACAGTATCAAAACTTATGAATTCTTTACCCTTTACACTACTATTCCACGTAAAAAATTAAAAGAAAAACTTTTCAGTATCAAATACAACTGCTTTTTCACTAAAGGTGGTACCCGAAAATTTAAATATCTAGTGATTGGCTATCAGGATACTTATTTCGTCAAACACCACTCTGATTCTACACATAAATATACTGAAGTTGATATAAAAAACATGCTGGAATTTCTAATAGACAATATATTTGTAATGTTCGGAGACGTGGTCTTTCAACAAACTGTTGGCATTCCTATGGGAACTAATTGTGCTCCTTTATTGGCCGACCTGTTCCTTTATTCATATGAAGCAGACTTCATTCAGAAACTGCTGAATCAAAAAAAGAAAAAGTTAAAAAAGGTGTCCTTTAATTTGACATTTAGATATATCGACGACGTTTTGTCAATTAATAATGACAATTTTCATACATATGTCAATGCAATATATCCCAGCGAACTAGAAATTAAAGATACAACAGAATCAAGCACACATGCTTCATACTTAGATATTTCACTTAATATAAACACAGACGGGATATTAGCAACTAAGCTATACAAATAAACGCGACGATTTCGGCTTTCCCATCATAAATATTCCACATTTAAGTAGTAATATCCCTCAGTCACCCGCATATGGAGTTTATATTTCACAAATGATCGGATATGCCTGGGCGGGCACAACATATGAAGATTTCATATACAGAGGTAAATTACTCACTGACAAATTATTGACACAGGGATATCGAAAACTGTGTTTAATGTCAACGTTCCGCAAATTTTACGGTCTGTATAATAGTCTTGTTTGCGATTACTCTGTTTCACTAAGTGAAATGTTGAGTTGCCTTTTCGTTGGCAGTTGTTGAGACGTCTGTACCAATTGTGACGAGGATACACTTCTCACTTGTTTCATTGGACTTGACAGTGGACTCAGGGCGGGTGTGACTGGTCGACAGGGGATGCTTACTTCTCCATGGCACCTGATCCCACCTCTTGGTTTCCAGAGATCCGTGTTTGTACATTTTTACCGGATTTGTATCTATGTCCTGGACATTCTATTGATTTATACTTTGGTATCTGAAATTTTTATATTGTAACAGGAATTAAATAGTCAGGTTAACCCTTGTGAGGGTTATCCTTGTGATAGTTAGTTCCCCTTTTATATGGATTTTGCATGTTTTCTATTGTTGTTGCAAATTATCTTGAAGGATCTATAAAAATATCGGCAAGGCAAGTTATGCAAGTTAATTCTCCATTTCAATGAATTTTTGTTGCTTTTCAGTATATTATCAGTAAAATACATTTCACTCAGGTGATTATTAAGGTCCCCAATGAGCCTACTGTTTTTCATGTTTATTAGCCATTTTACCTTTTACACATCTTTTCTGTTTTCTGCAATGTTGACCAATTTTGCCAGGTGAGCAACTTAAGGCCCCTTGGGCCTCTTCTTTTTAACATTATCTATAGAAATCCTTTCCTAACCAAGAGAAATGAAATTTTTTTTAAAAAAGAAACTGATGTACATGGTTTAATGGAGTTATTAGAGGAATTCCATAGCAATTCTTAAGTTTCCTTTAATATACAAACATGCATATTTCGCCCTAGTTATTGTAGAGCGCCACCACTTGTCCACAGACATGTGACCCATGATTGAGAAGCAATATCACTGTATGATAGCCACATATCACAGTTAAAGAATTTTCTATTCTTCATACAAGGATGTCATTCTGTTGTGTTCAGATATAAAAATGTAATTTTTCTGCTTCACCCTGCTTATATCTTACGTTTACATGTACTTTTTACCTTAAAAATAATTATTTCAAACCCTGTTCATCCAACCAGCAATTTTTACTTTCAAGGAGGAAATTACTTTCTTATGTTCTTTTTAAACATTTCAAGAAGCAAAAGTGTTTCCTACTGAATAAATAATATTTGCTATCCCAGCAATGTACATGTGTAACTTTTGTTGTTTCTTTTTTTATAAAACTTTAAAAGGCTGCAAAACTGGTGGAAAATGAAACAGAGGGTGCTATCCACCCTGGCCTACAGCTGTTGTATTCTATATATAAAAACCTGGCTGTGATGTCACTTCAAAAAGGTGACCATAAAACTGCAATGGAGTGGTACATAGAGGTAAGAGACAAAATGTTAAGTTTCTTTGATTTATACAGTGGCCTCTCGATATCTCGAAACTCTCTGGAACATCCCTATTACTTTAAGATATCAGGAATTTGAGATAACCAAAATTTTTAATTTATATATCATACTATCCATAAAAATCGGAATTGGCCTTTCAATTTTGACCTACCCGGAATTGGCCTTTAAAACATACAGCTATAAATCCGCAGATTAAGTACCATGACTACTGTGAAAAGAACTGTTCAGTGTGCAATTTATTTCATACCTAAAAATTTAGTGTCTGTGAGGCACGGAAAGGGAATACATTAATGAATTTTATAGTCATGAATAAAAATAGTAAAATATAGTGAAGAAAAACAATTTCTATGTCATCTATTTTGCAGGTTCACAATTTTGTCATGACAAATAAATGCATACATTGTACAATGGATGTACAACAAGTTTCATAATGTTCATAAAAACAGCCTTCATTGAGCCTCTTAATCCCTATGTCTGCACATCGGAGAGTGTTTTAGAGGTACATAAATAAATACAGTAAAATAAAGAAAACATTCCCAGAATCAAGTTGATAAATATCTTTAAATACATTAGGTTGTGATTATTGGTAAACACAAACATTGAACAGTGGACGAATATTAGGTGTTTTATATGTCCCTATAAAAAACCCTCATTGAGCCTCCTGCATCTTTAAGTTTCTCCTTTTGAAAACATTGTACTTGTAACTTGATGCTTGTTTTTTATCCATGTCATGAAACTTTGGACCAAGTTATATGTTGATACATCACAAGCACACATCTATAGGCAGTTTGGTAAAGAATGTAGAATATTTCACAGTTGTGTGATTAAATGTTAGATATCACCTATCTGTATAATGGGTCATGCAAATCGAAAGTGAAACTTAATTTTTTTTTTTTTCATTCTTTCAATGTCGCGTTAAAATTTTGTGAACGCAGATAAGATTTCTTGGATTTTGGAAACCTATTAAACAAACCTGAAAAATCATATTCAATAAAATGGAAAGAATGAATGAATATGAACAAAATCAACAGGAGAGGATTTTGAATCCCAAATGGAAGGTCGGATGGTCATGTCTCACTTTGCTTTAGTTTGGCTGATTAAAGATTAGTCTTTTGTTTTTTGTTATATTTTTTTTAAAATACAAAAGTAATTTGGTTAGACAAAATTCCTTTGGGTCCGGTAATCTACCAAACTGTCTGAGTGAATGTCCTGTGAAGAAAAAATATTTCGCGAATGCTGACATCCATGATACTGTGGAGATTTTGGGTGAAATTAACCGCTGCAGTGCGCATTATGATGCAGCGTTATCTTTATGAGGTTGCATGATTAATGTTGCTAGGTACATGTAAGCTAATATCATGACACGTTGTTGCTAGTTTTCAGTGCCAATTTGGACTCTGGTTTACATCGTAAGCAGAGGAAAACAGTATAGCAAATAAATAAATAAAAAAAAAATATACAGTGAAACTTTTATATAATGACCTCCTTAGGGATACAAGAAAACTGGTCTTATAGGGAAATGGTCTTTATATAGAGGTAGGTTTGTATACAAATGGTACTATTGGTGACAGCAAAAAACAGTCTTTGTGATTAGGGGGTCTTTATACGCAGGTGGACACTAAAGCAGGTTTTACTGTATGCAGTAGGGTTTCTATATTTTATTTACCGATCAAAAGAGCGGACATGATGTTCTGATTTTTGTACTTTTTGATGACAGATATATCCATCTTAGGCATTAAGGGAAAGTAAACGTCAGGATGGATATATCCGTCATAAGCACTGAAGTGGTTAAGACAGGGTAAATATGTTTTCTGTCACAGAAGGGTGAAAATTTCCTGGTATTCATTATTTAGTTGTTTTATTATTGTACTACAAATGACCATCAGGTCAAGATTTTTCACTTATGTTAAAACAACGCTAGCTATAAATGAAATGCCAGAAATATTGACCTATGCTACAGACTTCTGGCAATGCAGTGATGGTTCTCTAGCTGTGCTACAATGTGTCATTCAAAAGATCTATAACTTTTACTTGTAAAAGTTCTTATGCCAAGAGATTAATTTCGTGAACTTTGGCAAAGTGTCCTCTTTGTGAATTTGAATATCCAGTGAATATTTGTATACCGTAATTTAAGGTGTATAGGTCGATAAATTTTTCTCCAAAGTTGTAGCCTCGACCTATATGCCGTTTCGATATATTTGTATAAATGTATGTGTTTCTAAACCTTTGTCCACATGTATCCTAACATTGTTTAGCCATCGAAGTATTTCTACAAAAAAAAAAAACAGGGGTCTCCATGGCCGAGAGGTTAAAGTATTACTCTGAAACATGAAGTCTCTCACTTCTGGTCAGCACAAGTTCGAATCCTGCTGGAACCTAAGCTGATTTTTGTGAGAAAGTTTGCCAGTTTACTCGTGGAAGGTCGGTGTTCTCTTTCTGGGTACATTGTAACCGTGTTCTCTCCTCCACCATTAAAAAACAGCTAGCCACCTCCATATAATTGAAAAATTGTCAAGCGTGGTGTTATACAACATTCAAAATTCAAAATATTCTACAAAATGTTTAGTATGCTCAGTATGAATATTTATCTGTCACCCAAGACGGCACCCATATTGACAATAGATGCAATCAGACAAGCATTCGTTCATCATGTTTACATATAGTTTTCAAATTGAAAAACACAATAATGGAATTGAATATCCTGCCTTATACGTAATCAGTTTCATTATGATAGATCAGTGAAGTTCAAGGTAGAACAGTAAAGTATGGAGTTTTTTCTTAATGATATATCTTGGTGTGACATCATGTAATAAGTCAAGTAATATCATTATGTGACATCATATGAGAAACTTTGGTAATAGCTGATATAAACAATGTCTGTGGCAGACTGCTGTGGTGAAATATAAATATTCTGCTGTACACCTCACTTCACTGCTGTACACTTCACTTCACTGCTTTACATGCCCCATCACTGCTGTACACGTCACTTCACTGCTGTACACTTCACTTCACTGCTTTACATGCCCCATCACTGCTGTATAGTTTGTACACCTCACTTCAGTGCTGTGGGGAAATATAAATATTCTGCTGTACACCTCACTTCACTGTGTCCCATCACTACTGTATATTTTGCACACCTCCCTTCACTGTTGTACACCTCACTTCACTGCTGTACACCTCACTTCTCTGCTGTACACCTCACTTCTCTGCTTTACCCCTCACTTCTCTGCTGTACATTTTGTACACCTCACTTCACTGCTGTACACCTCACTTCTCTGCAGTACACCTCACTTATCTGTTGTACACATCTCTTCTCTACTGTACACATCTCTTCTCTGCTGTACATTTTGTACACCTCACATCACTGCTGTACACCTCACTTCACTGCTGCAAGAAATAGTTTGTGGCTTATAATTCTAGATAGAGATTACTTGTAATCTGAGTGATAATTATCAACTTTCAGATTAGAGGTCCAGTTTCAGGTGAGAGGTTACAATTACATCACATTGCTGTCTTATAAGTAAGGCTGATTTGGAGCATGTATATTCTTTGTATGAAATTTGACTTTGATATTTAAAATTCAATGTTTAAAATATTTGTAGGCTGTGAAAGTTGATCAAACTGAAGTTACAGTCTGGTACAAAATAGGAACAATCGCCCTGAAGCTGCACAACTATCAGCTAGCTCGACTTGGATTTGAACAGGTATCCTGACACACTCTAACTACTGGATGTCCCAGAAAAAACAGATTTATTCATTTTTTATAACCAGTGATGTTTACATTAGGTTGGACCTTAATCAAAATGAATGAGTTGTTTTTAGTGAGAATGAAATTCAATTAAGTTTGAATAATCTTCTGATAAAATACAACATAATTCTACTTATTCCTGCCTTTTGATTAATATGTGGTCTCAAAAAAGACATGGTCTTTTATGACAGTGGTCTCTCAATGCAGGTTCTACCTTACTTCTTTATATCAAACAGTGAAGAATCAATTTATTCACATCAAACATTGATGGGGTTTTTATTCATTGTTTTTTTTTTCTCACTGAAATATTTAATTTGGCTGCCCACTGATTTTACGTTTACAAATTACTATGCATTCTGAGAACGATTGTTGTTTGCCTTCAGAAATAGTCAAGTATTTAAATTTTGTCCTAGCGAGCATATGGTTTTGACGTATATACTGTATATTACCTATTTTAAACATGTCCTATCCATGAGCTGTAGACTTGAGTACAAAATGTGACCTCCTATCTGGACTACAGAAATGTACAGGAGATTGTGTGTTTGTAATGTTATGATGTAAGAAAAACTGACAATAGACTTGTCATCAAACCATGCTCCCAAATGAGGCATCTGTCCTCCGTGACCCAGTGTTTAGAACATCACACTTTAAACCATGAAGTCTCTCAGAGTCTAGTCAGCACGGGTTCCAGTTCCTCTGGAACCTAAGCTGATTGATTTTGTGAGAAATTGTGCCAGTTTACTTGCTGAAGGCCATTAGGTCTGGTCCATTCCCTTGTACATCGTAAACTGGGTCTCTCCTTCACCAACATATAACCGAAAAATTGTTGAATGTGGCATAAAACAAAAGTTCAAGTGAAAAGAAAGAAAATTGTTGAATGTGGCATAAAACAAAAGTTCAAGTGAAAAGAAAGAAAATTGTTTACTATAACATAAGAGAACAGTAATTCTATGAAAGTTGAATATAAGAGGTTTTAGTCAAGTGATATTTGTTTACTATAACATTGGAGAACGGTAAATCTATGAAAACTAAATATAAAAGGTTTTAGCCAAAGATATTTGTTTTCTTCACATTTTATTTTTTTTTATCTCTTTCAGGGTTTACAGTGTAATCCAAAACACTGGCCATGCCTGGACAACGTTATTACAGTGTTGTACACAATTAATGACTACTTTTGTAAGTATTCAATCATCTCCTTTTGAGTTTCATTTGTATGCAGATTTTCTCTGAATGAATTTCATTCCATGAGTATAAATTAGTCAAAATATACATATTTTCATGTAACATGATTTGAAAAAATGTACAGTTATAGAAAATCAAATTCAAGTGGTGTTGAATTTTGTAATTAATTAATGCAGATTGAAACATTCATTTAGCATTTAAGTTTTGATAATCTCAAAACAGTTTGAAGAAAAATTCACATTTTTATTAGTCATGAGAAAATTTCAAATTGTTATAAGTCTTGTCAGTATGTAGTGGCTAGAACAGCTCAGTTGGTAGAGTGCCCGATCTTAAACATGAAGGTCCCTGGTTCAATCCCTGTTTTTGCCAGATTGACAGAGGTGGGTTTTCATATCCTGTCTGCACAGCTCTATGCTTAGATGGGTGATTAATGGCCAAGGATGTGCAATTTTATATCTTGGTTGGATTGTACACTTAAAAGCTATTAAAATATGGACTACACAAGAAGGACACACACACACTGGGCATCTCTCCCTGCCTTATTGGGAAGAGTGGCAAGTAGTCAAAGCAAGCAAGCATGTTAGTGTGAAGTGGATTGTACCATAAGGAACTAATCTCACATGCTGTGAAAATTCTCATTTCTGACATAATATTACAAGATGTAGGCTTCTTGAACTTTTAAACAAACATACTGTTTTCAACAAAAATAATGGACTTTGATTATTGCAAAAACTTCAAATCACTGGTTATGGACTGATAATTATTGTACAGCATTCAACATTCAAGTGGAAAATCCCTGGATCAATATTAAAATACCAGGCATGTGTTTATTTCCATTTTGAAGGAAAAAAATCCCAATTTGGTATACAGAGTGTGACTGAATGAATCAAAGTACTAAAAGTACTGGTACAAGTTGATGGTAATCGCTGTATGTATGTCCGTGGCTGGTATAATACACTCAATGCTGAAAAAATATACATTGTTTAGGCTACATATGTTTGAAAGATATCGCAGGTTGATTTTAATAAAGGAAACCAGACTTTTTACTGAGGAAATACAGCATGTTATTTTAGAGTTAACAAATTAACAAAAATCCTGCGTGTATCAGCAACTTTATTTCAGAATAAGTACAATAATGGCCATGAAAACATCACATTTGTTAACATCCTTTACCATTTATATCACATGTGAGTACTATGATGTATTTATTATGCTGTTATAACAAACTACATTACATTGATAAGTGATATGATGATAAATCCTTATGCTTATATACATCACTCCATAGATATTCAATTTTCTATGTGACATTATTATATCCTTACACTGTACATCCCCTCAGTAGCATTTAAATCTCTAGGCCAGTATGTGTACATGTAAAACATTTTCCCAACTTCAAAGACTGTCGCAAGTTTCTCGTCAGTTAGAATCAGGTGAAGGACACAGCTTCTAACTTCCAACTTATCAGATGCCAATATATGCAACTGGAACTCGTACACATTTTCATATAAATGGTGTGTAAGAATTGTATACAGTCCGATTGATTGCTTTAAAACATCAGTTTTGTTACATCTGTATAAAATAAACAATAATTGGAAATTAACACTTGAAAGTAAATTTCAAATATCACAAAATTCATAATGAAGGTCAGACTGACTTTTATAGCATATATTTCGACAAATCCTCAAGGCTTATATATTTAAGCGAATTGTTACTATTTTTTTCGTCAATTTAAAAAGCAAATATTTACATATTAAAGAGCAACTTGAAAATATCAATCTTGAAGTTGAATTTCTGATACTGAAATGCAAATGTGTAATTTCCTGTCTATATAATGTGCTATGAACTCTGTACTGTAAAATGTACTTTGACTTGTTCCCAATAAACAACTTACCATAACATTACTCAGTTGATGGAACGTCATATAAAAATGAATAATTTCTTAGGAGGATGCCTTAAGAAAAGAGTATCCATTACATGTGAATTAACATATGCGCTAACTATTTTTCCCAATTTGACACAAATTCACATTGCATTTCCCAATTGTGTCGCCAATGGCATTTTCAAAAAATTGGCAGAAAAAGGCCTACATACACACAAGAAACCTCAAGTTCAATTCCCAGTCCAGTGGAACTGGAGACCTCTCTATAACAGGTGCTTGGAATCAAAATTGAGAGTCACGGGTCTTACGGATAAGACTAGGCACTGAGATTTTATGTAAAGGAGTACTAAATATAATGATAAAAGTCCTTAGCAGGGGTCAAAGTGTGAGTTTACTTACGGCTGGTGACATCTTCATGTAAATGAACAATTCTGCCAGGATATATAACTGCATTAATAACCAATATTTCTACTCTAATGCCTGTTTTGCATTTTTTTTCAGACTGTCTGTATTACATATCAAAAGCTCTGGAGAAGGATCATCAGTACACAAAGGGCATAGCTTTCAGAAATCAAATCTTAAAGGAACAACCCTCACTGAGACAATACACCAGTGAAATGTTTGTCAACTGGTAATTATATGTCTGTTTTATGTTTGCCGACTGGTAATTATATGTCTGTAAAATGTTTGTCAGCTGGTAATTATATGTCTGTAAAATGCTTGTCAACTGGTAATTATATGTCTGTTTTATGTTTGCCGACTGGTAATTATATGTCTGTAAAATGTTTGTCAACTGGTAATTATATGTCTGTAAAATGCTTGTCAACTAGTAATTATATATCTGTTATATGTTTGCAGACTGGTAATAATATGTCTGTAAAATGTTTGTCAACTGGTAATTATATGTCTGTAAAATGCTTGTCAACTAGTAATTATATATCTGTTATATGTTTGCCGACTGGTAATTATATGTCTGTAAAATGTTTGTCAACTGGTAATTATATGTCTGTAAAATGCTTGTCAACTAGTAACTATATGTCTGTTATATGTTTGCCGACTGGTAATAATATGTCTGTAAAATGTTTGTCAACTGGTAATTATATGTCTGTAAAATGCTTGTCAACTAGTAATTATATGTCTGTTATATGTTTGCCGACTGGTAATTATATGTCTGTAAAATGTTTGTCAACTGGTAATTATATGTCTGTAAAATGCTTGTCAACTAGTAATTATATATCTGTTATATGTTTGCAGACTGGTAATTATATATCTGTTATATGTTTGTCAGCTGGTAATTATGTCTGTAAAATACTTGTCAACTTGTAATTATATGTCTGTGATATGTTTGTCAGCCAGTAATTATATGTCTGTAAAATGCTTGTCAGTTGGTAGTTATATATCTGTTGTATTTTTGCTGACTGGTAATTATATGTCTGTAAAATGTTTGTCAGTGGGTAATTATATGCATGTAAAATTTATGAATATTTTAATATTTTGACTTAAAAAGATAAAAGTTACATTGGTATTGGAGGGTAAATACATATATGACATGCACTCAAAAAGTGTAACCAAGTCTGTAAATTTAGGCATAATATGTGTGTTATTTGTTTTTTGAGTGTTGTAGGTATTTGTGTATGTTATTTTATGTGTGTTGTGTGTTTGTCTGTCTGTGTCTATCTGTGTTTAGTTTGTGTGTGTATGTCTGTCTGTGTCTATCTGTCCATCTGTCTGTCAGTCTGTCTATATGTGTGTCTGTCTGTATGTTTGCCTAAAGATAGATAGGTAACACATTTATCAGTTATTATCTGGGTATGGTTTTTCTTTTCTGATTACAGTGACCAATCTATAAACTTGACAGAAGTGGACAAAGAGGAGAAAGAAGAGGTACAACATTATGATTTATCTACAATCATCCATTTTTACAGTCTGTTGTATATTTACATGATAAATATCACACTTTGAGAAGTCTGTAAATGAAAAAAGAAAGGATGAATTATGTTTAATTATGAACTACAGTCTAGTATATCTAACTTCTCTCTGAGAGTGAGTTGGAAAGAAAGAATCACTTGTTTCATTTTTATAAATTGAAAATGAAATTGGTAGACATAATTGTAGTCATCACACCTTTGGTATACAGAAAAATTGCAACTGATAAACAAATGGACAGAAACAGCAACAGTGCTAAAACTGTAAAATAGACAAACAGACAGTGCCATATTCTTTGTGTAAGGTTAAAGAGATAGACCAACAAACATGGTTGCAACATTCTTCTTTTTCGGTAAAGCAGACGGACAGACAAAGTATGCACTTTCACCTGTTATGGTGAAACTGAAACTGACCGACAGAAACAGTCATCACACATTGAAAGAGAGAGTTAGAAGAGAAAAACAAAGAAGACATACAGACCAAAGGATAGACAGATACGTGGACATCACAGGTCTGTGAGTGAGAGACAGACAAACATATAGTGGAATATACAGAGATATACAAACTAAAGCAAAGACGATATGCAGACATTACACAGTTTCTTGGGTGAAAGGGATAGACAGACCAAAAGAGAGACTTCAATGTCATACAATTTCAGACATTGCGTATTACATACCTTATGATAATTTCTTTAGATCGTTCACTATTCTGATTTCCGTGTAATATTTCATGATTTAAACATCTTAATTTATACTGATTTGTGAATAATTTCTTTATACCTTTTTATTTTTGACATTTTTGGACAGAAGACATATTCACCTCGTCTTAAGTTTGCCCTAAATCACCAGTCTTATGAGTGGCATGAATGTTCGTGCTTCGGTTATTGAGTTTGAAAATTTCACTTTCATTATATATTTGCTCTCTCATCTATAAAATGTAAAACTTAAACAGGAGCAAAAATGTCCAGGTATCCAGTACCTCAGAATAAAAGTTTTAACAACTGTAGAAGGTAAATAAAGTTACTTTGCCCTAATAGATAAAAATGTCTGCTTTTTTAAAATAAAAATGTATAATTTAACATTTCCCTGGTTATTATAGTACTTAAATGAGGCACTAGAAATGAGAAAGAAAAGAAGAGAAATGGCAGCAGAACCTCTAAAGAGACCTATCAAATTGCCTCTGTCCATCCAGTCATTCACGTGAGTTTAAATCATTTTAATTCACCTGACCAGCAGAGTCTTGTAAGCTTTATATCACTAGAAATCTTTAATTGTCTGTCTGTTTACATGTTTTGTTTTCATTTTTAACTCTGTCGTTCCTAAGTAACTATATGGTAGGCTCTTTTGTCTTTTGTCTTTGCCTGCTCTATTTTAGTATGCCATGCTGAAAGGGTTAAACCAATTGAATTGTAAGATCTTTGTCAAACATTTTAATGTAAGTCAATGCCTATAGCAGTTTTTGATATAGTCTAGACTGACATTCAAAATTTTTTTTAATATTATTTATTAATAGCTGAATAAATGATTGATAAAGATTCATTATGATCCTTTAAAACATTTATTATTGGATTTACATGTAATTTTGTTTATTTATTGCAGATGGAAAAGTGTGGGAGAAAGTTTGCTATCACTGTACAATCAGATCAAGAAATCAGATCCACCTATGGTATTTAATTTCAAGTATCACATTGCCCTAACTACAGCACTACCACCCTGTCACATTAAAATTTTAACTACAACAGAACCATCCTGTTACATTAAATCTTTAACTACTACAGAAGCATCCTGTCTCAATAAATCTTAAACTACTACAGAAGCATCCTGTCTCAATAAATCTTAAACTACAACAGAACCATCCTGTTACATTAAATCTTTAACTACTACAGAAGCATCCTGTCTCAATAAATCTTAAACTACAGCAGAACCATATAGTCTTTGGATCGTCTGTCTCTGGTAGTCTGTCTGTTTGTCTTTGTGTAATTCCATTCTGCTTACATATAAAGTGTAATATTTCAATGTTGGATTTGATGCAGTAATCAGATTTGGTTTGTAAGTGCATCTAAGGGTTGTCACACTTCTTGTTTTGCAGAGTATGGGATTAAGAGTTGACTTATCAGATCATGTGACAGACAAGATGGTGGATGTATCATCACAGGATAACAAACCTGAGGAGAACATGGATGTAGATAAGTCCACGGAAGAATCATCTACAACAAACACGATAGCAAGTACAACAACAGCTTGCAGTTCAGACAACAAAGATATCACAACAAAAACTGATGGAGATAATGTTGTTGTTTGTGAACAAGAGCCAATGGATGTAACAGTTTCAAGTTCTTCTCTGATATCTGTAACATCGACAACAACTACAACAACTGCCCTCATACTGTCACCAGTTGTTACAGTTCAGGACAGGTTTACAAGCGGTTCTACAACTGCTTTACCAACAGTGGCACCATCTGGTGTGTATACGGTTATTCATTACTTCATCAAGATCAAGAGTGGCACATTATTTTGAGAGTTTTGCTTAGAATTAGCTAGTACTGTGTAGTTATGGCATTTGAAGTAGATATAACTTCAACTATACTTTTACATAATACACAGATCACTATGACAACATTATGTTATATTTGTTCCAGTTGAATGTGAACATAGTCCATTTGTCCAGTTTTTTCCATGGCAACAAGTTTGATAAAATTATATAAAGAAATTAATTGTATGCTTAATGTATTTAAGAGCAATATAAATATTGTTTTTGTTTTTGGAAATTTTTACTAAAATTGATGTTTTAGATGTATTGTCATACTTAGCAGCAAAGCTCATTTTATTTTCTATAGTTACTAGTGCTCTCCAGGACCACTCAGGATTACCTAGTAGTGAATTTGACAACCGCAAGGGACCTCAGAAAAGAAAAAGAGGACCAACTCTGGATGACCAATTTGGAAAAAGGAGATCAGCTCGGGTAAATTATTATTTTAACCCTTTCAATATGAAAGTGTCCTTTAACGCCTGCTAAATTTATTGCTCACCACTTATGATAACGTTCACACTGCCCAGTAGAAGTACAACTGCTGATTATAAGAACATTGTAAACCACCTTGTGTTTCTCCTTCAGTGGTTTCACTTTCAGTTCGGGTTTTTCCCAGTTTTTAGTTTATGACCGGAAATCACGATTATAATGAGAGTTAGATGAAACTTCAGTCTGTATAATCACATGTACATATAATGGATGCCAGTAAAAATAAGCAAGTTATGACAAATATAAAAGCGCTATTATTTTGAAATTGGTGACTGAAAGTCGTTGAAAAATGGCTATCACTTATGCATCTGAGATTCCTCAAGATGTTTTAAATATTTTCAACTTTGATTCTGACTCTAAAAATGACTTTTTAGTATCTGATTTGAATGATGATTCTGCATGTGAACAACTTGTGAACCATATTTCTACAGAAACAGAATCCGAGATAGATATCAATTCCCAATAAGATGTTAGTGGTATCAATGATTTTACGGACAATTTCAATGCAGAAACCTCCTTTGCAGAACATGTCTCAACAAATAATTTAAATCAAAGCGTTAAATCTAACACATTTACAGCTGAAAATGTTGGTCCAAGTTACAATTTGGATATTTTTTCAAGTCACAATTAAGTGAGTTAGTATATTTTCATCTCCTTTTTCATGATGAGTGTACATGCATTTTTTTATATGAAACATGAAGGAAAATTGTGTATACAATAAATCTATACATGTATTTAGAATGTTTTGATTTATTCAAGTTTTTGAGTCAAAAGTACTGTTTGTACATAATTAGAATATGATCATATTCTTTAAATTTCTCTCACAAATTAATTCATTCCACACCCATAAATTAAAAATCAGACTGCACAGCAAAACAACATCATGGTGAAAATATGCTACAGTGAGCAGACCGCAGAAAATATAAAATGCTACAGTGTATAATGTCACTATGCAGCTGTGATGTTGCAGTATTGAAAGGGTTAATACACTAAATTCAACTTGCCACAAGACACCTCAGCAATGAAACACCATCTGTCAATCAGAGATTCACAAAGTTCTTAATCCTGAAGTTAAACCTCATTTTAGACACAAAAGATATCAAAATACACATACATGATGTGAAAATTCAAATTATGTTGCAGATATTTAGATTGTTATTGTAATTTGATTAATTATTGATCTGAAAGAAGTATTTTTTAGAATTAATGGATCATTTTCTACTGACTAAGGTTTCAAGTGGAAAAGTCCACCCTACAAAGCTTTGTTAACTCTTACATGGTTCAAATGGCAGTGTTCACCTCCCAAAGCTTTGTGACTTCTTATATGGTTCAAATGGTGGTGGTCACCTCACAAAGCTTTGTGACCACTTACATGGTTCAAATGGCGGTGTTACCTCACAAAGCTTTGTGACTTCTTACATGGTTCAAATGGGGTTGGTCACCTCGCAAAACTTTGTGACCACTTACATGGTTCAAATGGGGATGGTCACCTCCCAAAGCTTTGTGACCACTTGCATGGTTCAAATGGCGGTGTGAAACCATTATTCACATTTCATAAAAAAAATCACTGCCGCGCGGCAAATAAAAATGTCAGTCATTTCAAAAGGCTTAAGTTCTAAAATGATCCATTTCCTTCTATTTGTAGTTCAGAATACATTTTTAAAACCCAATTAGAAACTAAAATAATTATTTTATTGACAATTCAACATGTAAATCTACCTCACGCCCGAAAATGTCACAGAACACACCGGGTGTTTTCTGCTGTTGCTTGCAGTTTATAGAGGAAGTGGAAGTTGGGTTTTAAATGAAAGAACCTATACCGGACGGAACTGAATTTCAGGATGTGTTAAAATGATAATATATATGTAACACTATATAGTGTATAAAAGTTTTAAAATCTGTATTAAATATAGGTGAATGATAAAAGTAAAATTAGTTACTGTAAATAACAGTTTTAATGAAATACATAAAAATGGAT
The DNA here is from genome assembly GCA_030159075.1 of Atrina japonica. Classification (NCBI taxonomy): domain Eukaryota; kingdom Metazoa; phylum Mollusca; class Bivalvia; order Pterioida; family Pinnidae; genus Atrina; species Atrina japonica. The sequence continues at coordinate 213,262 of BROG01000547.1, forward strand.
AGCTATTGTTTTCCAAAATGAAACTTTTGGAATTTGCATTGATTTTTAGACACATAGTAGTTACATTTTGTACAGCTTTGTAAAATAGTAATGATAATGATTGATGATAATTATAATGATGCATTTACAATTAATTTTCTTGTAGTTTCATAACATTTCTATGCTTTGATAATATACAGTCTTTTAGCTATTTTATATTTTCATTGATATTTCAGTTTTAAAACTAAGTGAACAAGACAATCACACAAATTCTTGTTACAATTTATTGAAGGTCTCAATAAAAAGACATTTTTTGTTACATAAAGTCTTCTTATTTTCTTGCCTTCAAGGTATATAAACAATAATTTGGAAATAAAAATAAAATACCTACCTACCTTGCCCATTTTGGAAGGCTAATTGTCTGAGAACCAGAATGTTTTTTTTTACATGGCCTAATCTATCAATACATATTAAAACAATTTAAGGATAAGAGGACTTGATTCAGTGTCTGGAGGCTATTATTAATTAAGCAGAAATTCTGTCCCAATTTTTGTTTATTTTTGCTAGAACAATCTCCTTTCGAGAAGGATAATCTAGAAGCAAAAAATGCATATAAGGACTTACAACTTTCCATTTTTTTTTTTGAAAGATGCTTAAAACCCGACCCCATTATGATCCAACACTAAGTATTAATGTAGTGACCTTGAAAGGATTCAGGCAGAAGTGCAGTAAAAATGTAGGTGTAAAACATTTGATTTTAAAGTAAAAAGCCAGAAAATTAATAACAAGTCCAGAAATTTTCTCACAGGTCTCTGACTATTTAAATAGCTCAAGTGGTAGAGTGTTCACCTCACAGGCTCTGTGACTATTTGATTTTTGGTTATTCTGTGGGAGTGAAAATGTGTTAAAGAGATTGAAGAAATCTAAAATTTAATAATAAGATTAGCTTTGTGTTCATTTTGTAGGTCAGGAACACATTCAAAAGTAGAGAAGAGGAAAAAGTGAACTTTCAAGAATTGCTCTTGAATTTTTTACCATCAAGTTTGAAGTAAGATTTCTTTTACCTACTAGTATTAAAACTTTGTAGTCAAAGGTTTGGTCACTTAACAGAATCTGTCTGTCATACATGTGTGTGTGTGTGTGTGTGTGTGTGTGTGTGTGTAATACTTTTGATGGAAGCATTGGAAATTCTTGATAAATGAAATGAATATAGATAAAATAGATAAATTTTGTATTGTTTTATACAGACAAGTATCGGAGGATGAAGATATGGATTTAGTTTCATCTGTAATATCCGAGTCACATAAGCCAAGAGAGACAACTCTAGCATCAAAAACAGGTACTTTTGATTTATTTGTAGCCAAGAATTGTAAAAACAGGTACTATTGATTTATTTGTAGCCAAGAATTGTAAAAACAGATTCTATTGATTTATTTGTAGCCAAGAATTGTAAAAACAGGTACTATTTATTTATTTGTAGCCAAGAATTGTAAAAACAGGTACTATTGATTTATTTGTAGCCAAGAATTGTAAAAACAGGTTCTATTGATTTATTTGTAGCCAAGAATTGTAAAAACAGGTACTATTGATTTATTTGTAGCCAAGAATTGTAAAAACAGGTGCAACTGGTTAAATTGAGGTTAGAATTGTGAAAACAGGTCAAATTGATGTAGTTGAACATGTTAAAGGTTAGACATATAAAAAATAGGTACAACAGTCTATTCCAATAATGTTGGTCCTGACTGACAAAAATCCATTCGGACCAATGTTGTTCTTCCAATTTCCAGACTGCATGACAAGTGCAGTTTTGAGTAATAGTTTTCCTTAATTATGCATTTGCTATAATATTAAAGCGATATGAGCTGTTGTAGGTGAAAAATTTTACATGCCCATTTTATGTAATATCTTATCTCATATGTATCCCAAAGAGACCATCTGGTGGTTAGAATAACAAATGCATGTGTAAAATTGCAACAGTCTTGCCAAACATAATCCCTAATATCAGTTATTTTTTGTCCACCATACTTTGAGCATTGCAAATTAACTTTTGATAAATTTTTACGAAGACTACCGAGTGAATTAACACCTGCTATTTGCAGTTAATACACATTCTATTCTTATTACCCTTTGCGTTTATTTTCGTACATCATCATTTCATACCTAAATCAGGCAAAATTTGTCTTTTTTCTCGTTTCAAAACATTCGTTTCTGAAATTGTCCACGTGCCGGGTATATCGGGTGATCTCGACCCATTTTTAACTTGTCCCATCGCATTCTGGGTTTTATCATTCTTGACACATATGATTATGAAATGCCCAACTCCACCGGACATGGCGGCATGATTGTAAAATAAGATGTACGCATACTTTTCACAGTTCTATTGTTTTGATTTTGTCAATGTCAGCATTCAGGGTAACATTAAAGATCGGAAAAAATTCTTTTAGTGACCTGATATATTTATTCATATATTCATCCCATTTTCTTCAGGTATTTAAAATAGCATTTAAAAGCATATATTTTACATAGTACATGCACTTTCCAATAAAAATCACGTCCTGCATTTTAAAAATAATTATAAAACATATAAAAATAGGTACCGTATTTTACGGCCTATAGGTCGATATTTTTTTTCTCCAAAGTTGTGACCTCGACCTATTCACCGCATCGACTTATCTTTAAAAAAACAGTGAAATATTTAACTTGTATCTGCAATTCCTCATTTTAACATCGTAATTCAAAATTTTCCAAGGGATAATCTAGGGGCCTACTCCAAACACCCATTTGTATTTACACTTAATAGGACTATTAAATGTGATCTCGTGTGTGCGTAATGCACTGTGTTCATAATCAAGTGACAAAATAATGATCTTTCAAGTTACAATATCAAAACATTCGATTCAAGACTGTGTCAGAAACTGCGTAATAAAAATACATCGTTTACATTATATTTATACCGGACAGTTTATACTTTTGAATGATTCCCTTATCTCGGCACCCCACTGTGAAGTTGAAGTCTTCATTCAGACTTTCAGGACACTACAAGCTGTGTTCACTGGAACGTGACCTTCAACTGATAAGGATCGCGCGGGCAGTCTTTGAAGTTGGGAAAGTTTTGGAAAAAGTTTTACATAAATTAATTGACACTAAACCTTGAGTATTTAATTGTTTGACAATTGCAGCAGCATAATAATTTAGGTCAATGTAAGGATAAGACAAGGATTGAGGTCGCTTGGGTAAACAGCATAAAGAATTTAATGATGATTTGACAGGTAACATAATGGCTATGCTTGTATACATAATCAGTACACACGAGTAATATAAGTGATGTTAAATATATATATGATGCAACTTATATGCTTTTTAATCACTCCTATTTAATACTGTACCGTAAAATAGGCTGATCACTCTGATTATTTTAATAGGCTACCATCGTGTTAGCACCAGTTATTAAACATAAACGATGCAATTTTTGTGTTCTTCCATTCATGTTTCCATCTCTGCCGACATCGACCTATCCTCCATTTCGACCTATCTAATACTTAATCCTGGATTTTTGCCAAAAATCGGCCATTCAACCTATCCCCCATATTGACCTATAGGCCATAAAATACGGTAGACTTTATAATAGTCCGAGCGCATAAAGGACCAAGATACCCTGACTGAATTACAAAGTACATTTGATATGGCGAAAGAGTTTATCTGGAAGGTCATTGCATACGGAAATACAGCTGGATTTTTTAAGGTACGGGAAAACTTAAATTCTAATAAAACAAATAACTTCGAAAAGACGATCTTTTACAATGTTTTACGTGTTTGATAATGTATTTGAACACACATTTTATCATATTCTCGACTATATGTCACGGGACAAAAATAATCATTGTGACAGCTTATATCGCTGTAAAGAAACAAATATGATAAATATGGACTTCTAAACACTCCTGGTCTGAGGGGGAAAAGACAACAGTGAATAACATTGTTTTTAACGGTTTGAAATATAATGAAAGTCGAGTCACTTTGAAAATAAATAGAGGATATTTGACAATTGTTTTTGAATAACATGTTTATTACATGTACATCGAGTGAGACAGGAGAATACATATTTAACACGAGCGCATAAATATTCTATTTATTACATTTTCCAGTTAAGTTTCGTTAGGCCCTAGATTTAACTGATGTTCTGTACATGTAGGCTAGGCTAGTCTATGGCTTGTGAAATGTAAACAAACTACTTTTTTAAAAGAGTAATATGCTCAATGAAAACTGGAGCCTGGAGGAAAATATTATGGTCGAAAAAAGATTTCCACGTCCCTGTGGTTTGGATTGAAATACATCACATGATGCTTCAAAGATCATGCCAAAGTTTTCGATAGACCTGGACAGCAAACTCGCTACAAAGTTGGCCTAATTTGGTGTTCATTTTCTGTACTGTATCTCCAGTGTCACTGAATCTTTTTAAAAACTATTGAACTGTTGGCCTAGATGCTGTTGTAATGTTAGTTAATGGAATGCTAATGTGCCAGTGCTGTTGTAATGTTAGTTAATGGAATGCTAATTATTTCAATGCTGTTGTAATGTTAGTTAATGGAATGCTAATGTGTCAGTGCTGTTGTAATGTGAGTTGATACTGATTTCAGATAACAGTTCTAATGTTTCGGAGGTTGCTGTAATGTTGGTAGATGCGGAAGAGGAAGAAGTCAAGAATTTTTTACAGTCAGAACAAGAAAATGGTGGCTGTTTGTGTCTTATGCAACAATATGTGTTATGTCTGGGAACAAAGTACAACAGAGTATGGTGAGTATATACTTGTAAAGTTTGTTTATACTTAATTTGTCTGTTGATACTTACAGAGGCTGTTTGTATTTATTTCTGTTTGGGTGTGCATGCATGGGTGTGTCACTGTTTGTGTGTGTGTGTGTGTGTGTGTGTGTGTGTGTGGTTTTTTTTTGGTGGGTTAGTGCTCTGTTTATACTTATCATATCGTCCAGATTATGTTTTTTGTTTGTTAGTTTGTCCGCTTGTTCATTTGCAACATTGCATCAGATAAGCTGATAAAGAGTTTTTTTGTAAATCAGTCCAGGATGAGTTTGATTATGACCAACATTCATCTATATTTACCAGAGTTATGGGACTTTAAAATCTTTGTAAATGTCTTTCCCAAACACACCTTATTGTGATTATTCTTACGCTAACCTAGTAGGGTACCAGGGGCCCATTTTATCAAATCCTAAGTCTTTAGTTATTAGATCTTAAGACAAATTTTAGAACTGTTCTATCAGCTCTTATGGTAACCTAGTAGGGGACCAGTGGCACATTTTATCAAATCCTAAGTCTTTAGTTATTTGATCTTAAGACAAATTTTAGAACTGTTCTATCAGCTCTTATGGTAACCTAGTAGGGGACCAGTGGCACATTTTATCAAATCCTAAGTCTTTAGTTATTTGATCTTAAGACAAATTTTAGAACTGTTCTATCAGCTCTTATGGTAACCTAGTAGGGGACCAGTGGCACATTTTATCAAATCCTAAGTCTTTAGTTATTTGATCTTAAGACAAAACTTAGGACCGTTCTATCAACCTTTACCCTAAGTCAAGTCTTAAGGTATTTTTGCATATTTGTTTTAATGAGGTCTTGATGGTCAGGACCCAGTTGCACAACAGGTGGTTAAATTTAACGTGAAGTTAACCAATGTTAAACCAATTGGCTAACTGTAGGTTAAATTTAACAATGTGTTGTGCAACTGGGTCCAGCGCTCCAAGTGGCTGGTAATTTGGTCGCATATGCGATTAAAAATCGTAAAATGCGACTAAAAATTCAACTAACTCACCATTTTGGCTATCGTAGATGTTATTGCACGTTGAATCCGTATATTGCATTCTGGCCATTCCTGAACAGTTTTTAACCAAGCTGAGTCCTATTCCTGCTGATTGACGCATTTTACGACAATGTGATTGAGGCCTATTTTTAAAAGTGCTTAGTTAGCCTAAACAGAGGTTACACTAAAAACCTGATACAACAATGATCTACCCAGTAGGCATGGTAATGATATTTCCTTGTTTGTTTCATCAATATGTCTCTTAACTGATTACCGTATATGTAAACCTCAAAATATTTGCAGAAGTAACTAAGGCTTTATAGTTAAAACAATTTATTTTACAATTTCTGCCGTTTTAGTCTCAATTCATTTTCAGTAATTACAGGTTTTTTTCCCCAGATTTTTGCATGACCATATAAGATGACATTAAGAGAAACTGAGACTTGCTAACCAACTTCTTGTTTTTGGGCACAGTGGCCAAGAATACCAGAAATGTGACTAACAGTGGGCCAATAAATTCAAAATCTTTAAATAGAATTTTTTACAATGAAGTGGTTGAAAGAGTTGTTTTCATGACTCTTTTCTAAATGTAAGCGATCCTTTCATAGGTCTACTTGTACTCCTTGACTGTAGTTTTTGAAAGACTCTGTGATATTGTAAATCTGCTGTGTAAAGCTTAAGTATCGGGACAATAAATCTTGAAATAATGACATTGACATTTCTTTCCTTATGTTTTTCGTTTAATCTATACTATGGTAATAAGTAGACTGACACCCTTTCCCCATAGCTATTCAGACTGTGCATTTAAATAGTTAGTCTGACTTTTATATTTGCTGTGCATAAAAAATAGCTTCTCAGAAATTAGTAAAACTTAAGAGAAATTTTGAAGTTTTTGTATGACTTTCATGTGAGTATGAAAAAATTTTGAGATTAAAATTAAATACAGTCAAACCTCGTTATCTCAAAGTCATCGGGACCATGCGAAAAATTCAAGATATACGAGTCTTCGAGTAAAAAGGTCTGTTACTAAATTAAATACAATCCTGAATCTTCTCATGAGCATCTCGGTAGTTGCCAAAATACTTGTTGGTCTCTAGGTCTCGTAAATCTTCAGTGTACATGCACACAGACGGCTACAAAAACCATGTGTTTTGTCAAACAATGTTTAAAGCAAATAAAAAAGAATGAACTGTGTTTGAGTATATTTATTTCTTAATACACAACTGTATTGGCAAATAAACATAAACCAATGCTCCTTTCTAGATCACGGAAGTGACACTATCATAATACATTTCAGAACAGAAAGTCTAAAAACGAATTATAGAAAGTAACATTAGCCATATAATTTCAAGAAATGGAGAGCAAAATAAATGAATTTTTTGTGAAGATTTTATTTAATGTATGTACTCAAGGAAAGCATATTTGTTCAGCACTAGTCATATAATCACAATGACTTAATAACGATGTACAAAAATTAACTTTGAGATAACTGGTCACTTTCACATCTAAACATTGGGGCCATGTTTTAACATCAACATTAGTGGTTTTATAGCTCACCTGAGCCAAAGGCTCAAGTGAGCTATTGTGATCACTTCCCGTCCGTTGTCCATTGTCCGGCGTCCGTCCATAAACTTTTCATATTTTCGACTTCTTCTCTGAAACCACTGAAGGGATTTTGATGAAATTGGACAGGAAGCAAGTGCTCAAGCTCCTTTACCAAATATGTAGTTTTCAGCAAGATTTGCCCAGGGATGGATCCAGGGCAGGGCAGAAAAAAAGGCACCCTCTTTAAATATCTTCTTCTCCAGAACCAGTACATAAATTGAAAGAACAGATTGTTTCTGAGTGATCTACATGGATGTATGATTCAAATTTATATTTTTCATAGAAATTGGAATATTAATTTTTGACATGTTTTTGAGGTCTTTTCATACTTTGTCATTTTCATTAATTTTTGCATGATTTCCTCAATTATCTCCTCTTGCATTCACAACGATGCATGAAAGTGTTTTACTTGTATATACTTGAAGAAATGTTTTTGTGCGAGAATTTTGCTGAAATTTGATTTCTAGAATTTTTGATGAATTTCTTAAAACAGCAATGTATGTTTCTTGGCCAGATCAGCCTACATGTACATATTCTTCTTGATCTTCTTTCCAAGTTTGTAGATGGTTATCAGGTGAGCGATTTAGGTCCTCTTGAGCTTCTTGTTGATTTTTCCGATCTTGAGTTATCAGGTCTTTTAGTAGTAAAATATAGAAGGAAAATTGCCGGGACCGGCACTGGATCTCAAGATAACCAGGTAAATCAAGATTACCGAACTCGACACAATGAGTTTGGATTGTAGTAGCAAAAGTTCACATATGTCTCTGATTATATTCACTGTTAGCATGGTCAAAACACTTCTGGCATGTTTAAACAGGATGTCTTTTGATTAACCTGTCCCATTGGACAGGTAAGGTACAACTTTTGCCTGTCTGACAGTCAAATCTACCTGTCCCACACAGTCCTAAATGTCCTGCCCTAATCTTATTTCTCATAGTTAATGCATTTAGTTTGTTACTATATCTCTGAGATATCAATTTAAATCAAGTTATGTCCTTATTCGTAAACTCAACCGAACATAAAATATTTACAATAAAACTCAAACACTAGTGTGAATTTAGGAATAGCCTGCCATACGAGTACATATGTAGTCATTTATTAATTTCCACCATTGTACATAGTATTTTCCGAATACGAGATAAGCCTTTCCATATTAACCGCAATAAAAAAAAAAAAAACATGAAGTTAGTAAACATGTGTTATTTGAGGATCGCCATGAATGTATATGTTTATGAGAAACCTGAAAACTTATTGCCGGGATATACATAAAGTACATTATTTATCCTCTAAAAAGTTAGAGGGAGGGTGGAAGGGAAAACCTACACACCCTGCTGAATACTCGTATGAGGCTCGAATGAACTTCAAGATTCATAAAATTCCGTGCAATAAAAGAAAGAGACCGATATACCTGTAGAACAGGTATGACATCCAATGAAAAAGATTGTTTTTAGTAAAACAATAACACGTGATTCCCAAAATAGAAACACACGTGTTTTGAGTAAACATTATAAATACATTTGTTCAATTTTTTTTCCTGTTTTGTTTTTCAGGCCTCGAGATCTTATCCCCGTGTACCTGAGGGTCTATGCTCAAGTCAGAAAACATTTTGATCTGCCATGTTTGTACAGGTTGTATGACCCTTAGGCCCAAGGAAAAAAATTGTTGGATGTGACCTGATGGACTCACCAAAAAAAATTATTCTTTTAGGCAATTTTGCCCATTATCTTTTCTTATAAAAATCTGAAATTTTATTCAATTTACATTTTAAAATTTAAAAAAGATAGCCCTCTGATCAACCACTTCTTCAAATTCTGGTCAGGACACATCAGTCAATGCTCATTTCATTCATTTTTCCTACAATCACAATTTTATGGGATATTCAGATTCGATGAAGCCCTGTGACATATTTCTTACCAGAACTGTTTATTCATCATACACCATACCAATATAAAATCGGGCTCTGCATTCATGTTTCAAATTCCTTGTCGTATTCATTATGGTCATCAGCTTTTTACACAATGGCAAAAAGCGACAAAAATTCTATTTATAGATATAGACATATGAATTTGAAGACAAAGATTTATGACAATGAAACCTGTATTTGTTTTGATAAGCTTAAGAGAATTAGAATTTTAGGGAAAGAAAGCATTTTGTTGTAATTTTGTATTATTACTTAATTAAATAATTTTGTTTATTTCAGCAAAGATGATACCGATGAGTATTTACTGAGTCTAGGGAAAGTAAGTTCTCCAATTTTTATTTTCCCTCAAAACATAAATGCAATAAGAAAACCTTCAAAATGATAATAAGACCTTCATTCATCAGGTTTTTTATACAGTTTCGACAGGGCTGATTTGATCCCCATTATCAATGCATAATGCATGTGTTTTTTCCAATTTGATGTACAGACTGCAACTGTCATGAAAAATTAATTAATGCAGGTGGCAAATGTATTTAAATTAGAGATCCCATAGCATGAAGATTTTTGCAAACTATTTTTTCCCAATTTGACATTGTGTCGCTAATGGCATTTCCCCAAAATTTTACTTATGCCAATGCATTAAAGTTTCTTTAACATGCAAGTCATAATACAGAACCCCTGTGACTTTTGCTTCTTATGCCAGGCATATGATATTTTTATAAGCTGGTAACATGAATCAATCCTGGAACCTTCCATTTTCAAGACAGATGGTCTAGCCAACCAAGTCACTGCATGATCTAGCCAACCAAGTCACTGCTTGATCTAACGAAAGATGTCATTGCATAATCTAGCGAACCATGTCATTGCATGATCTTGCCTACCAAGTCACTGCATGATTTTCCCAACCAAGTCACTGCATGGTCCAGTCAACCAAGTCATTGCAAACAGATGTGTGTATATGATTGCTACACAGAAGTGCACTGGAAGTTCTCACCTGCAAACTTGTTTACAGTCAATCCTCGATAAACCCTCACCTTTTGCTGCTTAGAAATTATGGCAGTATAAAGAGTTTGGTGATGGCTTAAATTCCAGCAATTTGCAGAAAATAGTGCTGTTCTTTGGTATCATAGTGTTATCTTTCTTATACAGGTACTGTATATGAATCTAGGTATAAAAACTATCAAATATATCATAATTTCTTTTGTTTTCTTAATATTTTAAAATAAAAACATTTGACATTCAAAATAATTTTTTTTTTTAAATGATTTCATTTTAAAACAAGAGACTTAATCGCAAAATAATTTTTTTTAAATGGTAATGACTGTTCATTGGCCAAGCACTCGGCAATGAAGTGGAAGTCATGAGTCCTTCAAATGAACTGAAAAACTGAGGTCCTATTTTGCAGAAGGCATAGAACGTAAAAGAAACTTCACTGCATTGGCATCAGTCAAACAAAAAAAGGGGGACTGGAGATGGCTCGTAGTTGAGGGGGACTGGAGATGGCTCCTGGTTACGGGGGGCTGGAGATTGCTCATAGTTGTGGGGGACTGGAGATGGCTTGTAGTTATGGGGGATTGGAGATGACTTGTAGTTGCAGGGGGCTGGGGATGGCTCATAGTTGTGGGGGGCCGGAGATGGCTCATAGTTGTGGGGGGCTGGGGATGGCTCATAGTTGTGGGGGACTGGAGATGGCTCATAGTTGTGGGGGACTGGAGATGGCTCATAGTTGTGGGGGGGTAGGGGATGGCTCATAGTTTCCGGGGCATGGGGAAGGCTCATAGTTGCGGGAGGTAAATAGTGTATCCAAACATTGGATAGAAGTGAGTCAGCATGACTGGGTGAATTATCCATTATCAGAAGGAGTTTTCTGTTCTCTTGCCACATACATGCGTTGAATTTAAACCAAAGAAACAATGCAATCTTTAAGTCTATATACACTGCACTTCTGTGATGTTTCCGAGCAGGTGATCCATCAGAAATCGGACCAGAGTCAGCAAGGATTGGTCCCCCTAACTGTCTTTCTTACATAATAAGTTTCTACCATGAAATAGAAAAGTAATCAGCAGTTTCTACTTGTGTGCATTTTGAATGATTTCTGTAATAGTTGATAATTTTTTTTGCCAAAATTTAAAAGTACTGACTGATTGTATTGATTATCTAGGTATAGTTTTTTTTTCGATTTTGTTATTGTCCATTGTCTCCTTTTTTTAGATTCCCTGAATTTCTGTATTTTCAGTGCTGTCTATTGTGTGTAGAACTACAGCTGGATAGATGGATGATGAAGAATATCAAGCCAGGAAACTCACCCAGGAAGTAAGTTATGCTTTGTTCTTTTATTGTGTTATGCCACACCCATGTGCAAAGTTTTTCTAAACTTTTCTGCTACATTTTTAATTTCTTTCAACAACACAGTGTATAATGTGATTGAAATATTTATACTCATTTTTCAGCTTGGGACACAGCCCAGGGTCACAAATTCTACGGAGTTCTGATCTCCCTGCACACAATGAAGATGACATAGAGTACATCACAGGGCTCACAAGTTACTCTGATGTATTAGCAGAGTTTTGGCATGAGCACTGCATAAGAGGTTTGTTTATTTTTAGGCCTCCCAGATCAAAAGGAGTTGGGAGTCATATTGTTTTTTGGTCCTTCTCTGTGTTTATGGAGAGGAGGAGGCATATTGGTTTTGGTCCTTCTCTGTGTCTGGGGAAGGTAAGGGGCATATTGTTTTTGGTCCTTCTCTGTGTCTGGGGAGGGGAAGGGGCATTTTGTTTTTGGTCCTTCTTTTTGTCCTGCAGAGGAGGGGCATATTGTTTTTGGTTCTTCTCTGTGTCTTGGGAGGGGAAGGGGCATATTGTTTTTTGGTCCTTCTCTGTGTCTGTGGAGGAGGAGGCATATTGTTTTTTGGTCCTTCTCTATGTCTAGGGAGGGGAGGGGCATATTGTTTTTTGGTCCTTCTCTGTGTCAGGGGAGGGGCATTTTTTGGTCCTCTTTGTCTGTTTTCAACTGTTATTTCCTTCAAACTACTGGAATTTCTGTCATAAAAATTTAACTTTGTATGTTGCTTTATATTAATGAGATTTAGAATAAGTTTGATTATAACCAACTTTCAGCAAAAATTGCCAGAGTTATGGAACTTTGACATCTTTATGGATAGCTTAGCTCTTGGGTAATATTGGGTGCTTATCATTCACTGGAGAATGTATTGATTCAAAGATACTTAATAAGCACTCTCACATTGGGATGACATGGCTGTAAATCCTAGTATGCGTTAGAACTCGTCAAATTCGAAAGGTTAATATCATAAAGTTTTACCCAAAAGATCTCTTTTGTTGTGGTCAGAATGTTACCAACACATTTGACATGATGCACAATTACTTATTTTGTAGTGTACTGGATGAAAGCTAAATTTTACATGGCACAGGGACACACAGAAGATGCGTTGTACTGCTTTCAAATGGTAAGTTGATTTTTCAGGTCTTTAGACTTTGTTATGGCGATTATGATAATAGACCTTTTACCAATAACTGCGGAGAACTGTCGTGGCTCTGTGGTAGAATGCTCAATTCATAACCAGAGGGTCATGGGTTCGTGCCTCGATGGAGGCGGCTGGCTTTTCTTGTCCTTCGGATGTGACGGTAAAAACCGAGGTCGTGTGTCACAGTAGGTGTCAGCATGTTGGAGAACCTTTACTGCTCAATGGCCATAAGTGCAGAGTAAAGGCCAAAATTTGAAGCCTTTCACCGGCATTTGGTGACGTCTCCACATGAAAGATTCTTGAGCGGGATGTTAACAACAATACAACAACAAGCAATAACTGTGATCCTTTATTTATGGATAGCAAACTGATACAGATGCCCACTAAAACAATAACATCATCACAGTAACTGATTTTCTCTTGACCTCATTTTCTGAGAATCGTTGTCATGAAAACGTCTATTAGTCCCCACTGGAATCAGGGGAGAAGTAACGATTTGCATTGTGCATGTTCATCTGTCCTACCATCCATCCATCCTTCTGCTTTTGCTTTGCCAGGACAATACCTTTGACACTTTCTCTAGGCAGTTCTGGGAACACAGACTGTGCTCCCATGAATTTTAGTTTCAAGGTTTTAAGCCCCCTACTTGGGGACCTATAGGTTTTGTTTCTGTCACTCTTGTCTGGTTAAAGTTTTTTTTAATATTCTGTTATAGTTCACCAATTACTAATTTCTGATTTTGCAGTTAGGGAACATGTGTTGATTCATCAATACTCACAAAATGGTTGTTCCCCTTTGTAATCATTGTATCAATTCATAGTATAAGATTTTAGACCTGGTTAGGGACAGTTATTCTTCTGATTGGCATATATTTTCTCCGTGGTCTAGATGGTAAAACCAGATGTATTTTATGAAACATGATTTCTTTTGTTATTAAAAACACCAATTGGGAATCCAGATGTTATCATAATACGCATGTAAATACACAACACTTCAATATGCAGTTATGCATGAGTAATTTCCCTTGCCTATAACTCTTTTTCACTGAAGTACTCGAAAGGTATCGTGGCAATAGCTAGTTGTACAATATTAATATGCAATAGTTTCACTTGACATTGTTTCCAAGTTGCATTATTTTGGACTGTATTATCTCCCAAGTGGACATTTGATCATTTGGACAAGTATCGTCAGATGGAGTTATTAAAACCCTTCTTCTGCCAATCAGTGAAGAAATGTTAAGAGATAATATTTGAAGTGGTTACAGTTAATTACTCACAGTTTTCAAGATTTAAACCACAGCACTTTAACAACTAATCATACCACCCACATGAAAGAGCAGATAATGCAGAAACTGTGCACATAGTCAAAGAAATAAACCCACACTACCAGGCCTTCGGCATATGTTTCCACAAGACCGAATTCCGGCCGCATTCCAATGCAAAATGAATGTTATTTTTCCCAGTTTGATGGAAAAACTTTCATTTGGTGTTCAGGCCATGACCTAAATGAGAAATAAATTAAAAAAAAAAGATTATATTTGGACCTCCACGTGTACAAAAAATTTTTGCAATTTAGGATAAATTGGCAGTTGTGTTGCCATTGACATTTTCCCAAAATTGACAAAAAAGCCTGAGTACTTACTACTTAGTCATATAGATAAACACTATGGTACAATATACTTAGTCATATAGATTAACACCACAGTACAATGTACTTAGTCATATAGATTAACACCACAGTACAATGTACTTAGTCATATAGATTAACACCACAGTACAATGTACTTAGTCATATAGATTAACACTATAGAACAGTGTACTAAGTCATATAGATTAACACCACAGTACAATGTACTTAGTCATATAGATTAACACTATAGTACAATGTACTTAATCATATAGATTAACATCACAGTACAGTGTACTTAGTCATATAGATTAACACTACAGTACAGTGTACTTAGTCATATAGATTAACACTACAGTACAGTGTACTTAGTCATAGATTAACACCACAGTACAATGTACTTAGTCATATAAATTAACACCACAGTACAATTTACTTAGTCATATAGATAAACTCTACAGTATAATATACTTAGTCATATAGATTAACACCACAGTACAATGCACTTAGTCATATAGATAAACACTGGTACAATATACTTAATCATGTAGATTAACACCACAGTACAATGTACTTAGTCATATAGATTAACACCACTGTACACTATACTTAGTCATAGATTAACACCATAATACAATGTACTTAATCTTATAGATTAACACTCATAGTGCATTGTACTTAGTCACATAGATAAACACTGGTACAATGTACTTAGTCATATAGATTAACACCACAGTACAGTGTACTTAGTCATATAGATTAACACCACAGTACATTGTACTTAGTCATATAGATTAACACCACAGTACAATGTACTTGGTCATATAGATTAACACCACAGTACAATGTACTTAGTCATAGATTAACACCACAGTACAATGTACTTAGTCATATAAATTAACACCACAGTACAATGTACTTAGTCATATAGATTAATACCACAGTACAATGCACTTAGTCATATAAATTAACACCACAGTACAGTGTACTTAGTCATATAGATTAACACCACAGTACAATGTACTTAGTCATATAGATTAATACCACAGTACAGTGCACTTAGTCATATAGATTAACACCACAGTACAATGTACTTAGTCATATAGATTAACACCACAGTACAGTGTACTTAGTCATAGATTAACACCACAGTACAATGTACTTAGTCATATTAATTAACACCACAGTACAATGTACTTAGTCATATAGATTAACACCACAGTACAATGTACATAGTCATATAGATTAACACCACAGTACAATGTACTTAGTCATATAGATTAACACCACAGTACATTGTACTTAGTCATATAGATTAACACTATAGTACAGTGTACTTAGTCATATAAATTAACACCACAGTACAGTGTACTTAGTCATATAAATTAACACCACAGTACAGTGTACTTAGTCATATAAATTAACACCACAGTACAATTTACTTACTCATAACTATTAAAACCATAGTTCTTGGTTAAAGAACGCCCATGCTTCCTATGTGACTTTTGAACTGACATCTAAATTTAACATTTTAACTTAATTTGTACTTTTGCAATTTTTTCCATAAAAAGGTTCTTTATACGGAAGCGTATTAGACCCACCTACTAAAACATTTTTCTTTAGAGTGAAAATATTTTACCTGGCGGCTGCCACATAATTATCTGGCGGCCTATGGCCCTCAGGCTGATATTGGAATCTCAGGTTGATATGGCATGAGATACAGATTTTGCCATGTATTATCACCTACTGCGCGTCATTGTGTTTGATAATTTTAGTGTGATAGAGTGTGATTAGCTAGGCCTATCCAATCTCTAAACATGTGTAAGGTTTGGTATAGTTGATTATACAATGATTATTTTGTTATTAAAGTTTCAATTTAAGACTAAAATGGACTTTAAAAGTCAGCTCAGGGCCCAAGATCATGAAGCTATCTCAGCTTCAAGTCAGAATTCAATTAAGTGGTGGCTGCCAGACAAATAAGTGGCAGACACCAGATAATTAAGTGGCAGCCGCCAGATAATTAAGTGGCGGCCGCCAGATAAAATATTTTCACTCTCAAGAAAAATATTTTGGCATGTGAGCCTAATCACTTCCATATCTTTACAACCTGCATAGTGCAGCAATATTATATTGATTTTAATTTTCATTGTAGACGAAAAAATACTTGGAACTAGCCAATGATCAGAAGAAAATTATGCAGATTCGACTGTGGAACTGTATGACGGACAATATCATTACTATTGGTAAATGGTTTTATTTTTATAATTAGTTATACTAGGCATACACAAAAAATATATGCATATACAAAAATAGTAAATATTATAAAAGATGATGTACTTTATAATATGATGAGAATTTAACAAATGATGCTTCAGACCTATATTGAGGCATAGGGTGTTTAGGTTAATCTTGACATCCCTAATGTAAAATTGTCTCCCTTTCCAAAAACAAAATGATACTGTAAAAACCCATGTAATCTGCACACCCATGCAATGTGTGCACCCTGTTTTTGAGGCTGAAAATCTTGAAAAAAAGATTATCCCTATGTAATATGTGCACTAAATAAATTGCCGATATTGGTAATCAAGGCTTCAAACCAAGGTACAAGAAGCCAGTATTTGTATAAAATGAAACAGTGTTCAAAGTATATTTACAATTAACATTGATTATCTTACTTCATAATTACATAAAAAAGAAAGATTTCTGTAAATAAACATCTTTTCTACTGTTCACTGTCCGCATGATGAATACTCAAACCTGTCACTTCATTTGTTTAATTACAACCGATATTATACACTCTGTTCTTAATAAGTAGCTGTTCATTATCAGTCATGTTTGTCATATTAATAACATGATTTTTTTCACCATGCTGATATAATTTATGTAGTGAGCATTTAAAGTTATAAAGTAAAATATAATATCAAAATCAAAAATATACTTTCAAATTGAAAATTTAATACCAGAAATGCACGGACTTGTTTGTCCAACATTCAAGAAATAGACTTTAATTTGTGCTGCCATCTCCTATCATTGGCTTACCTGGTATCACTCCATAATCAGACAGTTAATAATTAGGCACGCCCTAAATAAACAATCCATAATGACTGCTGGTATCAATTACACAACTATAATCCGAATTCAAAATGCTGACACGGAAATGTCAAAACACATGGTTTTTGAAAATCGGGGTTGGGGTGCCAACTAATGTGTATTGCTTTTCAATGGATTAAAAGAAGCAGGTAAAAATGAAGCTGATACAGATAAATAAGGCGGATAAATAAACATATAAAACAAGTAGAATGTCAAGATTGTATTACCACACGATTATAATGGACACTTTGATGCCACAACTCAGATTAAACATAGTAACTGGACCCGCAATCATGTATCGGCCCAAGGCAAAATGAGTTCTGCTTTCAAGCTGCAGACGATGTGAGTCGATGTTATCAGTCTTTAATTAAATCTAAAATCTAGTCATTAATGATTTAATCGGCCTCAGGCAGAAAGAACATTTGGTCTAGTTTATCTATGATATCACATAAGCTGACTGAAAACGTTCAATTTTTTATATTTATTTTTATAAGTTACTAGCAATTTGTTTTGCCGGATGTTAAAAATTGGTAACCAGCAGGACAAATACTGAAAAAAAAGATAATTTACTACACCTATGTAATGTGATCACCCCCCAATTATGGATATCTTTTTAAAGTGAAAAAAGTTCACACATTACATGGGTTTTTACTGTATGTTTTAAATATAGATGAATAGTTAGGTACTGTTTTCATCCTTAATCATAAAGTTATACTGTTTATTTTATGCAGAACAAGTTGAAAGTCAACAGGAGTCTTTGCAGCGTTCTCAGTCGTTAGAGACGGCACAGAATCTTTACATGTCTGGAGATTATGAGAAAGTGGCTGATTTCTTACTGAAGGCGTTTTCTCAACCACAGCAAAAAGACAGGGTAACTATGTTGTGTGAATATATACATTTCACCCTTGATATACTGTCACCTTTTGTTTTTCTTAATTTTAACAGGTATGACAATATATCGAGGTTTACTATTTTCGAGGTTTGATCATTTTTATGTCTTTAAACTCTGCTGTATATCATATCCTGTTTACAACTCATAACCATAAATTTGGATATTTTAGACAATTTTGCCACCCTATTTATATGGTCAACATTTAATGGTCTAATATATGTACATGTTCAACGGCTGGAAAATCATGATCCATTTCTAACAGTAACCCAGAAACATTTCTGATGTTTACTTTAAACATTTCTGTTTAAAATAAAGCTTTGACTTGCTGGTAATACAGAGGCTACAATCTACTCCTAATTATTTCTTCAGGTGTGATATTTTGCTGTGGAAATATGCAACTCTCATGAGAGTGAGACATTCGTAAGCTGGTCTCTGATTGACCACTTCAATTTGTTTTAGAGCAAAGCGGAAATACAAGCCAGTTTATGACATTCAGTGTTCCATTTATCTCCCTTTGCGATCGTAATATGAATTAAACAAGCTACCATCAGCTAACAGTTGCTCTAACACCTGGACCCGAAGTCACCAAATTTACTCAATATTCAAGCTCAACATTTATTTCATTACTTTGGCTATATAATCAATTGTAAAACTTTTGAGTGGTTCGGAAACATAATTATTTTTCGTCATTCACTTATGATTTTCTTGTAAAAAATAAATAAATTTGTTGAATACTGTTCTTCAAATTTTAGTATGTTCTCATACATTTTTTTTAATATTTCAGAAGTTATCATCAAATTAGCAATAATTCTGATCATAATTTACAATTGTAAGGTGTCAATGTAAAAACATGTCCAGTTATAGAACAAAGTTTGTGCATTTTTACCTTAAAATCATGAAAAGTTAGTTGAACTTGAGTACTGAGTAAACTTTGCGACTTCATGCCCAGTTTATTCACCTGGTCTGGCGATACATTCGAGAGATTTAACATATATTGATGAATATTTGTACCGGAGATTCAGTGGCAGATTCAGTGGATATGCAAGCTTTTGGCATTATAATGGGGGGGGGGGGGAATTATATGGTAGGAATTTTGTTCTTAAAGAACTTCAAGAAATAGTGTGTGCTGTTATGCAGGTTTGGCATTATAATGGAGAGGGGGGGGGGGGGAAGAGAAATATATATATATATATATACACACACAAAAACACTCACAATTGGGATCACTCATGAATGGGAAATTTCAAATGCCAAGGACTTAA
The DNA here is from genome assembly GCA_030159075.1 of Atrina japonica. Classification (NCBI taxonomy): domain Eukaryota; kingdom Metazoa; phylum Mollusca; class Bivalvia; order Pterioida; family Pinnidae; genus Atrina; species Atrina japonica. The sequence goes on from BROG01000547.1 coordinate 232,933, forward strand.
AAATTCTGGTCATAAAGAACTTTAAAGGATGAACAATGATAGTTTGTCTATGCTAAAATCACCCTCAAAAGTTGAAATAAAAAATCCTGGGAAAACACTTGACTTTTATGTCAATAAAAGTGTGGAAATCCTATTTAGATGACCTGTAACTGAACATTTTCACCTAATCCAATACCATTTGGTCAGTTCTCTTTAACTTCATGACAACTGGGTATGTGGTTCTGTATATATATGGTGGGCATTAGGTGACCAATATGGCCTTTGTACCACTTGTTTAATATTTTTTATAGCTTCTTGGACAAGTTCATGAATATTGAATTTATCATTCAATTTAAACAAAACCTGCATTAAGGAAAGGCAAATGTTTGTTTATTTCAATAATTACAGGTGACTGCAAATACAGAACCCAATGCAGGTGTACCAGAAAGACTGGAACAGCTTCTTTTGTTACAGGAATGTCTTCTAAAACTACAGAACTATCAGGTAAAATTAACACCAATACTGTCATAATCTACAGGTAAATCAACAGAACAATCAGTACAGGTAAAACTACACTATCAGTACAGGTAAAACAACAGAACAATCAGTACAGGTAAAACTACAGAACTGTCAGTACAGGTAAAACTACAGAACTATCATTACAGTTAAAACTACAGAACTATCAATACAGGTAAAACTACAGAACTATAAATACAGGTAAAACTACAGAACTATCAATACAGGTAAAACTACAAAACTGTCAGGTAAAATAAGCACCAATAAATGTCATAATCTACTTAAAACTACAGAACGATCAGTACAGGTAAAACTACAGAACTATCAATACAGGTAAAACTACGGAACTATTAGTACAGGTAAAACTACAGAAATATCAGGTATAATAAATACCAAGAACTAATAATCTACAGGTAAAACTACAGAACTATCAGTACAGGTAAAACTACAAAACTCTCAATACAGGCAAGACTACAGAACTCTCAAGCACAGGTAAAACTACAGAACTATCAAGTACAGGTAAAATTACAGAACTATTAGTGCAGGTAAAATACAGAACTATCAGTTCATGTAAAGCTATACAACTATCAGGTATAATAAACACCAATAACCCTCATTATCTCATTATATCTCATTATCTGTAGGTAATATTACAAAATTACCAGGTATGTTCACTGCAAGTAATTGTCATCTTTTAATGTCAATTTCATTAATCAAGTAACTCAGACTACAGGCAAGTAAGTCATCACTTGAATGGTTTCTGGCATAGCTTTTGTTTTTAGGAATGGTGAAGTATCATTAGACATATTTTAACCAACTCCAAACACAAACAAACAGAAAATGATAAATATTTGTTTTTATACAATTTACAGAGAGGCCTATACTGGGGTGAAATTGCTTTTGAAGAGGCCTTGAAGGGTTACAAGAAAGCTACAACAAGTGTACTTAAAGATGAATGGTCCAAATGCCTAACCCAGATCTGGACATTGCTTCTCAAGTAGGAACAATTTTCTCTGTTTTGATGTTGACTAATCAATTTTGGGAGTTCAAAGGTCATGATTTCAAGATTACTTTTACATGTGTTGTCATGTTTGTGTCTTTGTAATGTGATTCAAAACAGGACAGATCTATTATTTCTCTTAACTAGGCTTCATGCTAAACATGAAGACATACCTGACTACACTTCAAGGGTCACTTTTAACCTTTGAATATTTAACTCCATTAAATTTGGCCCTTTTCATTTAAATGTGATTGTGAATTTTACAGAGGAACAGACATTCTATTTTTTATGTAAAAAACATTCTGCAGTTTAAAGGTGATTTTTAAAACTTTGTCCATATAATATGTTCATTATATATGTTATTTCAAACCTTAACTAAATTGATTTGTATCCATTTAATGTATAATTTAAAAGTGAAGCTTGAATTACTCAGATAAACATCGTGGTAGTTTTATCTTCCTATGCATAAACATAGATAGACATTGACTTTGATAAAATCATAATAAAGTAGATGCTAATGTAGAGTCATGAGGTATTCCGAGAAATAATCACTTAAACGCTTGTCGCCTATGAGAAATTAATAGCTTTTGAGGCTGCAGTGACCCTGATTTGATTACATATTTTACCTGAAACATGGGTTTGACAATTTATTGGTTTACGACTGATAAACAAAATAATACTGAAAACTGCGTTCAATGAAACAAAAGAAATAAAGAAAGACAAGTTGAAGTTGAGACCATGACCATGTTTTAAAACATTCTGCAATCAATCAATCTCCCAAGATCACACTTCCAATGATAAGGGTTAGTTTATTATAACAGTGTAGATCTAATTAATTATTTTAAAAAGTGACAAGTATTAGACATAATCATAGTGTGTGAATACACGTGTTTGTTTTGTTTTTCTTTTTTTTCTATTGGTAACATCTCTATCATTGTTGTTGCTTTTATTTTTTGTCGTCTGATAAATATTCTCTTACCTAATAGGCCAGATGTTTTTTTTTTTTATTTTAAATTTTCAACTTTTAGATTAATTTTGTTTTTTTGTAATCCTATGATTTTTTTTCTTTGTAAATTGTGGATTTGTGATTCAGACAAGTTACTTCTGACATCACTTGTCCGCCTGGAAAAAAAATCCTTAATGTAGAACTCTGGTAGTTCAATATTTTTCAGAACTTGCTCAAATTTTAGAATAAAATTTTAACAACGTCACATCTGTGTTGAAGATCAAACAGACATACTTGTTATAGAAACTGTTTTTAAGGTTCTCACAGATTCATTGTCTAGTAAAATATCAATACTTTTTCGTAAAATAATGTTTTGGTAATTATTTGATGAATAAAACTTTTTTGAGTTGTTCCCTTCTGTTCACTTTTGTCAGTATAGTTTGTACTCAGATTATGTGACTTCAACAGATAGTTGGGCAAGGTCTCTTTCAGTTTTGTAATATTTTGCATTGTGACTTTCAGTGATATCTTTTTTCGGTTCATCTAGGAGGAAATAAGTTTAGATAAATGTTCTGTCTTATAAAGATAACAAATGCCATCAGTTTATGGTAGGCTGTGTTTCAAATAAGGGGCCTGTTTTCCGAAAGGTCGTAAGTCCTAAATCGTAAGTCTTAGTCCTCATTGTCATGAGACTGGCCAATCAGCGATGCGTTGCCATGGTAGTTAGGACTAAAAGTTAGGATTTACGACCTTTCATAAAAACGGGCCCCAGGCTCCTATCATTGCACAATATCCATACTCCAGGTAATATATAAGATAAATGGCTTAACCAGAAGTGATGAGGCCCTTCTTTTTTCTTTGAAACTTCATACTACATGTATTATGATGTAACGTGATGGAATGGAACAAATTAAATCTCTGTTACTGGCTACATTGACTTCAAACAAAATAAATAACAAAAAAGCAATTTTTCTGCTGGGGTTTGAGCCGGTCTGGCTCAGTCGGTAGCATGCTCGACTCTTGATCATGAGGTCATGAGTTTGAGTCCAGCCAGTGGCAGGTTTGATTCTTGTCCTTCGGATGAGACAGTAAAAACCGAGGTTCTGTGTCACTGTAGGTGTTGGCACGTTAAAGAACCCTTACTGCTCAATGGCCGTAAGTGCCCTTTACCAGCATTTGGTGACGTCTCCATATGAGTGAAAGATTCTTGAGTGGGGCGTTAAACAACAACAACTGCAACTTCTGCTGGGGTTTTATATAGTTTATCAAAAGCAAGGAACCTGCAGGTCAGCTTAGGCACTCAAGCTCTTTTTCTGCACCTGTTATAGATGAAATAAGTGTTTACCATTTATCATATTTTCCTATTTTCAGAATTCTGGAAAAAGACGGAAGTGCGCTACAAGGGTTGCCCTCATCCAATTTGGTGCGATTATCACAAAATCTTGTGTTTGTGATAGATACAACGATGTCAGTTCCTGATATTGCTACAGACATGCCTATTGGCAGTGTGTTACCATTCATGCTTCTTTACAGAGTAATAAATCAGTAAGTTTCCAGTGTCTGAAAACAGATTTTACGTCTCCGCTTGCAGAGGTCTAGTGGTAGAGATTTCAACTCACAAGCGGAAAGTCCCGGGTTGAATTTCTGGTACTGGGTTAATACCAATGACTATAAAAAAGATGGTTACTGTTCATATGCCAAGCACTCAGCACAAAATGTGAAAGTTACTGTTTTTTCCAATGCAACTTAAAACTGAGATCCTGTATCACAGTATGCGACTTAAAACTGAGATCCTGTATCACAGTATGCGACTTAAACTGAGATCCTGTATCACAGTGTGCGACTTAAAACTGAGATCCTGTATTACAGTATGTGACTTAAAACTGAGATCCTGTATCACAGTATGTGACTTAAAACTGAGATCCTGTATCACAGTATGCCACTTAAAACTGAGATCCTGTATCACAGTATGTGACTTAAAACTGAGATCCTGCATCACAGTATGTGACTTAAAACTGAGATCCTGTATCACAGTATGCGACTTAAAACTGAGATCCTGTATCACAGTATGTGACTTAAAACTGAGATCCTGTATCACATTGTGTGACTTAAAACTGAGATCCTGTATCACAGTATGCGACTTAAAACTGAGATCCTGTATCACAGTATGTGACTTAAACTGAGATCCTGTATCACAGTATGCCACTTAAAACTGAGATCCTGTATCACAGTATGCGACTTAAACTGAGATCCTGTATCACATTATGCGACTTAAAACTGAGATCCTGTATCACAGTATGCGACTTAAAACTGAGATCCTGTATCACAGTATGTGACTTAAACTGAGATCCTGTATCACAGTATGTGACTTAAAACTGAGATCCTGTATCACAGTATGCGACTTAAAACTGAGATCCTGTATCACAGTATGCGACTTAAAACTGAGATCCTGTATCACAGTATGCGACTTAAACTGAGATCCTGTATCACAGTATGTGACTTAAAACTGAGATCCTGCATCACAGTATGCGACTTAAAACTGAGATCCTGCATCACAGTATGCCACTTAAAACTGAGATCCTGCATCACAGTATGCCACTTAAAACTGAGATCCTGCATCACAGTATGCCACTTAAAACTGAGATCCTGTATCACAGTATGCCACTTAAAACTGAGATCCTGCATCACAGTATGCCACTTAAAACTGAGATCCTGCATCACAGTATGCCACTTAAAACTGAGATCCTGCATCACAGTATGCCACTTAAAACTGAGATCCTGCATCACAGTATGCCACTTAAAACTGAGATCCTGTATCACAGTATGCCACTTAAAACTGAGATCCTGTATCACAGTATGCCACTTAAAACTGAGATCCTATACCACAGTATGCCACTTAAAACTGAGATCCTATACCACAGTATGCCACTTAAAACTGAGATCCTATACCACAGTATGCCACTTAAAACTGAGATCCTGCACCACAGTATGCCACTTAAAACTGAGATCCTGCATCACAGTATGCCACTTAAAACAGAGATCCTGCATCACAGTATGCCACTTAAAACAGATCCTGCATCACAGTATGCCACTTAAAACTGAGATCCTGCATCACAGTATGCCACTTAAAACTGAGATCCTGCATCACAGTATGCCACTTAAAACTGAGATCCTGCATCACAGTATGCCACTTGAAACTGAGATCCTGTATCACAGTATGCCACTTAAAACTGGGATCCTGTATCACAGTATGCCACTTAAAACTGAGATCCTGTATCACAGTATGCCACTTAAAACTGGGATCCTGTATCACAGTATGCCACTTAAAACTGAGATCCTGTATCACAGTATGCCACTTAAAACAGATCCTGTATCACAGTATGCCACTTAAAACTGAGATCCTGTATCACAGTATGCCACTTAAAACTGAGATCCTGTATCACAGTATGTGACTTAAAACTGAGATTCTGTATCACAGTATGTGACTTAAAACTGAGATTCTGTATCACAGTATGCGACTTAAAACTGAGATCCTGTATCACAGTATCCGACTTAAAACTGAGATCCTGTATCACAGTATGTGACTTAAAACTGAGATCCTGTATCACAGTATGCGTGGCACATAAAAGAACCCTCACTACTTTGATGCCACTCCATAGCTAAGGTCAAAATTTGTGGTACTTTACATGAAGGTGGTGCCATCTCCATATACAGTGTCGTGTCATAAGTTTATGAACAAACATAATTTGGCCATTACTTTCTATGTACATATAATTGTGACCCAGTTAACCTGTTGTTATCTATCGTTGTCTATTATTTCATGATATAGTCAGGGAGTGTGATGTGTAAGAGTTTCTGAACAATTTCATAATTTATATATTTCTAGTAGTATCAGAATGGTATGAAAAAATTTGAACAAAAACTAAAAATTTGTTTTAGTTGATATTATGGTTTGCATAAGACTACTCATGCATTCACTCTGTGTTCCATTTTACACTTACATTGTATTGGATACATTTGTGTACTGAACTCATCATTTGATAAAAACGTCTCGATAAAACACAAACACTAACCTCTTATTTTTATACTTCAGTGAAGAGCTGAGGTTCAAATCATTGCAAACATTGGATGGATCAGGAGCTGGTGATATGGAGAATGCAATGCCATCTTCGCTAATGTTACTAAACATGGCTCATGATTATCTTGGGAGGTAAGGTTCTTCTTAGCTTATTATATTAAACATAGACAGTGATCAACTCTGTCTGTAAAGTTCTTTAGTTAATTTTACTTGATTACCTTTCACATTTACTGTTCTAATTTCACATCTACTGTATAGCTTTCAAATCTAATAATCTGTCCTTTACTTCTTTGTTTCCTCATCTGATATTCTGTATTCATTCTTGTCTCACATCTACTTTTTTGTTTTCATGTCTGTTGTTCTGTTTTCACATCTGATGTTCTGTTTTCACGTCTACTAATGTATTATCGCACCTAACATTCTTGTCTCACATCTACTTTTTGGTTTTCACACCTGCTGTTCTGTTTTCACATCTACTGTTCTGTTTTAACAGTCATTGTTCTGTTTTCATATCTACTGTTCTGTTTTCACAGTTAATGTTCTGTTTTCACATCTGCTGTTCTGTTTTAACAGTCCATGTTTTGTTTTCACATCTACTGTTCTGTTTTCACAGTCAATGCTCTTTTTTCACATCTACTGTTCTGTTTTCACATCTGATGTTCTGTTTTCACATCTACTAATCTATTTTCACACATAACATTCTTGTCTCACATCTACTTTTTATCCCACGCTTTCGCCAAAACGATGGATATTAATTTGGGTTTGTCTGTCTGTCCCTCTGTCTCTCACACTTTGTTTCCATGCAATCATGGCAACAAATATTATCCAATTTTCTTCAGACTTGGTAACAAGGTTAAATGCCTAAAGGACTCTGCCAAGTTTGATCGCCTGTTCACTTTATTCTGTTATACATGTTCAATAACACATCTAACCTGTGTATAAGGCTTTAGTTTTTGTTCGATTTCCAAGCGATACAGCCTGTGTCAACAGCATGAAAATTTACATGTTTCATCCTAATTTCAAATGAGTTTACCTACAATATGATTGCCCCTTTATAAAGCAGGGGATATAAATTCTACAAATTAGCTTGTTTGTTTTCACATTTACTGTTCTGTTTTCACATCTGATGTTCTGTTTTCATGTCTACTAATCAACTTTCTCATCTAACATTCTTATCTCACATCTACTATTTGGTTTTCACATCTGCTGTTCTGTTTTCACATCTACTGTTCTGTTTTCACCTCTAATATTCTATTTTCACTTCTTGAAATTACCTATTGATACATGTAAACCATTTCATGTAGCCAGTTTACATAAAGGAACCTAGTAATATACAAATATCGCCTTCACTTTCTAGTGTTTATAGAGATTTACAGGGAGGCATATCTTTTGATTTCAGGCATTCCTGGTGTACCAAGTCGGATGGTGCCCTCTTGCTATTCTTCATGGATGTTCTCAAGAAAGAGATGGATGAACACTTAAAATTCAGAGATGAGTTCAAACAAGCATATGAGCAATGTGTATATTGTATGTATGGTCACCCCAACAAAAAGGCTAAGGCTCGTCATTTAGTGGACCACAATGCACTACAAATTGAGTTGAAATGGAAAGAAGCAAAAGAAATATTTGAGTATTTCAAACCTAAAACTGTTCCAGAGTTTGATAGCTTTAAAACAGATACAGTTTCTGCAGAGGTATGAAGTTTCTCACTTATATAAAAAATGAATGTGTTATTTTTCTCTTAAAATATCTATCCCAGAACAATAATGGGTTCTACTTAAAATTAATAACATAGACTAGTCCAGATGTGTCTTTAGGGGTGAATGGATTTAATTTTTCACTGGATTGAGTAGCAAATACAGGTCTATGAATTGATGATTTCTGTCCATCAACAAATTGCTTTAGTTGAAGCATCTAGCTCTGATGTGAGTTTTGACATACAATGCTTTGCAGTTTGGCCATACTGTCTTGAGCTGTTTCTTGTTTTCTGTTGTAAGAATATCTGTATGAGTCACGATGACATCATTATATTTGACACAAAAATTTTTATTCCAAATAATAATGACTTTCCAGTGATTTCTGGTTAACTCGAGTTTTAATGATTCATTTACAATGTAAAGTACATAAATTAGCATTGAGGTCCAACTTTATTTTGTATATTTCAGCTTGAATTCTTACTGAAAAGAATCGCTCTTTTAGTTCCAGAGAACGAAAAGCCATGTATGTATATTACTTTTCCTGTTACATAAATAATGTTATAGAATGAAGTTTTTGCAAAGAAAAGGCATAAGTACAGTAAAATGTCAATTATCTGGATGCCAATCATTCCACATTTTCCATGAGTGAGGACTAATGTTTTGTCCCATCATTTTTTATTATTTTATATGTTGGAAATTCACCTGATTGACATTTTACTGGACTTTTTTTTTTATATGTCCAGCAGAGTTCTGAAAATTGGGATTTGAACTCTTATGATTGAGCATTTTTATTTTGGATATTTTTAATGTGGAAACTGTTGAACTTATTTCATTCTATAACTTAAGTTTTTGTGGGAGTGTAGTGGAGGGTTTTTTGAGAGTTCATGAAGTATTAACATTTTATAGTTGTTTGATATTTACTGAAGAACTTTTAAGATGTTTAGAATTTATAAATTACCTGTTGTGATGATGTTTATTGCAGAAGCATTTAGTTCTCTCCTTGTGTATAAATGAAGTGTCTGTGTACAGTCAAACTTGTATCAACAGGACCAGAATAAAAAGAAACTGAAATAAAACATCTTTCTTTGCCATTACAATAGTTCATAGCATGCAAACACACACTGATATAGACTAAGAGACCCAAATTGAACAAAAAACTAAATATGGTTATTTTTATGACACAAAGATCAACGATTGGGGATGTTTTATTTTTTGGGTTTGTATTTACACAACTTTAACTCAACTCTTTATTATATATAGAAAAATTTGAAGGAAATGTTGTATTTCACATTTTATCTAGCACATGTAATGGAATCAGTACAAGAATATATTGATGGAAACACGAATGTTGCACCATCCATTGCCAAGGACAATTTCTCGTAAGTTTCTTCCACATATGTCATTATTTTGCCATTGTATAGCCATATTTTTAAAACTGATACTAGTATCATTCCTGTTCCATGGATGCTGAGGTAGAGGCATTTGCAGGCCTTCAACCGGCCCTATATTTCCTATAATTCCTATAATATCCCTATCTTTTTGGGAGTACCCTATAATCCCTATATTTTAGCCCAAAAAAGCCCATTTCCCTATATTATCCCTAAAAAGAGAAAATAATATGTCGGAAATTGAAAAATGACACTTTTTTCTCAAAACAGGCATGTCTCGGTCTACAGATATGTAGGTAAGTGTCTTAAATATAATTAAGTCATCCAGTGCTTTTTTTAAATATCTTATTTTCTTATCATTTCATGTGACACACAACATTCAAGTCTTTATGATGATTGACTTCAACAACAAGATACCAAAACAGCTTTGAAGATCTTATGTGTGCCTTTACAGTTAAAAACCAAGGTTCCCAAGTCTTGGTTAGCTAAGGTCTATCAGAGCTGCCTTGGTGTCCCAGTTGGTGCAGTACAGTCATCAGAGGACTTCAGTTAAGTGTACATGCCTCAAAAATGTAATTTGGTAAGAGTTTGTATATTAATCTTAATCAAGGTATGTATATTTTCAATAGATATTAATTAGATTTAAGGAAAATGACCTTTTAATCCCCCTATAATTTGTCAAAACTGCCCTATAAAGCCCTATTTTTCAAGAATTTTAGCCCTATTGAAAGCCCTATTTTCTTACCAAAACCCACTTGAAGGCCTGCATTTGTTAACTCAGCAAAAAGCTGTGTAATTTGGGTAAAGTCTGTTGCCAGGCATACGATAATGGCTGTTGTAGTTTGCTACTGTCATGTTTAACTTTTCAACAATTGCAATTTAAAAGCTGCCAAACCTTTGTTTCTAAAGTAATTTTCACAAAATATATAGGAATTTAATAATATTTATGCCTTTGTATATCTCTCTTATGTTATTGTATATCAATCTAAGTAGTAAAAAGGAAAAACTAAGTTTGGAAAAAAACACAGCTTGTGCCCCTTTAAGTGAACATTATCTTGTCTGCACATAATACAACATTAAAAGAAAGAAAAACGGAATGTCCTAATAAAACTACTTCCTCTTGAGATATGTAATGGAAATGACAAAATATTTTCTCTAATTGATGTTTTTATATGATTATTTCAGAACTATATCCAAGGAGTTGTATTACTTGCTGGGAGATTACTACTTTAAGAATCAGGAACATGCGTAAGTTTTGTGTTTTTAGTATTTAGAAAATCGTGCTATGAATTGAATTAAGATACCATATCTTTCTTTGAAAAAGCAGTTAAATCTATATTCAAAGAATATCAAGATACAGTTGATTTCTAATTATGAAGGTAATGCTTGTGTCAGTGTGCACACCCGATACAAATTGTCACACTCAGTGATTGCTGTTTTTAAATTTTGTAATTCCACAATTCAGGTCTCAAGGTAATGTTTTCTGGAATTACCTGGAACCACTAAAACTGGCCACCACCGTATCACTGAAAAATTGTCTTGTGTGATGCTAAATACCATTTTAAAAAATGGTTGGACATTTATACATATCATCATTATTTTTTAAGTTAACATATTTCTTTTTTTTTTTCAGGAAAGCTATAAAATTCTACATGTATGACATATGTATTAATCCTCAGAGACTTGACTCCTGGGCCGGACATGCTCTTGCAAGAATGAGTCAACTTGAACAGAAACTTAACTCTGTAAGTTTATGCATTAAGATTGATAAGTTTAACATGCCATTTCTAAGTTCAAGAGTTATTTCCCTTGTCAATTACACTTGACATTGAAGCCCAAAAAAGGTATATGCTATTAAAAGTGGTTGGCAGATAACTTATAGGACCGCTTGTGGTGGTCTAGTGGAAGGATGTTCAGCTTGCAAGCATAATGTCTCAGGTTTGATTCCTGGTACTGAGTCATACCAAAGACTACGCCAGATGCTCGGCATACAAAGTGAATGTCACAGGTCATTCAGATGACTGAGAAACTGAGGTACCGTGTCACAGCAGTCATGGCACATAAAAGACCCCATAACACAGGTCAAAATTTGTGGCACTTCAGGAAATTAGATCATTTGGACAAGTGTCATTAATAATGTTATGACAGAATGACCTGCTGTAGTGTCATTTTTCTTTATGTAAAACGTTCACATAAATACATACTGGTAATTCAGGTACAGTCAAACTTGTCTATAAAGGCCACTCGAGGGAACAGGCAAAAGGAGCTGTTATAGACAGGTGGCTTTTATAAAGAGGTTTATTCATTATAAAAAAAAGTTAAAGGTTATGTTTAAATGGCCTTTATAGGCAGGTGCCCATTATACCAATGTGACCTTTAATGCAACTCAAAAGGAAAGGCATAATATTTACATACGGACTGCAGTTCCCTTCATTGCAGGTATATAGTGATATATTGTATATTCTGTAAATGCAGTCGCGTGCCCCGAGTATTAACCGCTTTACTTTTCAGAGTAAGAATACATAAATGAATGTATAAAGAATAGAATATCACATTTATTTCTTATATATTTAATCTTAAAAGCCATACATTAGGCCTACCACAAAACATAAAAATCACAGAAAGAAATCGGAGATACGAGACTACATCTGTAGCACACTGTACAGCCTACAGGCCCATATTGGGATATATCTAGGTCATGTTATGACCAGAACCACAGACAACAGTCTGGCACAGAAATGAAAGTTCGCTTCGAAGTTACAACAGAAAAAAAGACAGCTAGGCCTTCTGCAACTTTGTCAAGCATCTCTCATAGACAGGTCAATTTGTTTACCTTCACTGGATATTCCTATCAGAAACTATTCGTCACTGGCATCGTGTGAAATCAGGCCATGTGAAATACTTACGTAAGTAACATACGAATCATTCATCATGGTTCCCAGCTAATTGGTAAAAAAATGTCAATAAAATGGCTACTTTCAGTTGTCATGAATGAATATTAGCAGTCTCCCTTCTCGTTAGTCACACTCAAACTTTCTATGGTATATCCCATTAATAATATATCAGAATTCAAACTCAGATTCGTTGTAAATACATTATACAGCATAGTCATGGGCACAGCCATTTGCATTTTCAATTCTCTTCTTACACATTTAACCTTCTGGTACCAAGCAGACGGATATTTTGAAATAAATTCAAAACAAATCTGACACTTATTCAAAATTTTCCATATCACTAGTTTCTTTCAAAATGATATGAAAATAAGAAAATAAACCTTAGGCCAAGTAAAAAAAATACTTCTGGTTCTCAGACACCGCCGTGCGCAAAAAGAAATCGCCAATGAAACATTTTATTCACATTTCATAAAAAAATCACTGCCGCACGGCAAGTAAAAATGTCAGTCATTTCAAAAGGTTTAAGTTTCGAAAATGATCCATTTCCTTCTATTTGTAGTTCAAAATGCATTTTTAAAACCCAATTAGAAACTAAAATAATTATTTTATTGACAATTTAACATGTAAATCTGTACCTCATGCCAGAATTGTCACAGAACACATCGTGTGTTTTCTGCTGTTGCTTGCAGTTTATGGAGGAAGTGGAAGTTGGGTTTTAAATGAAAGAACCGATACCGAACGGAACTGAATTTCAGGATGTGTTAAAATGATACATGTTACACTATATATTGTATGAAAGTTTTAAAATCTGAATTAAATGTAGGTGAATGATAAAAGTAAAATTAGTTACTGTAAATAAAAGTTTTAATGAAATGCATAAAAATGGATAACTATTGTTTTCCAAAATGAAACTTTTGGAATTTGCATTGATTTTTAGACACATAGTAGTTGCATTTTGTACAGCTTTGTAAAATAGTAATGATAATAATTGATGATAACTATAATGATGCATTTACAATTAATTTTCTTGTAGTTTCAAAACATTTTTATGTTTTGATAAATATATAATCTTTTAGCTATTTTATATTTTTTTTGATATTTCAGTTTTAAACCAAGTGAACAAGACAATCACACACACTTTTTGTTACAATTTATTGAAGGTCTCAATAAAAGACATTTTTTGTTACATAAAGTCTTCTTATTTTCTTGCCTTCAAGGTATATAAATAATATTTTGAAAATAAAAATAAAATACCTACCTATCTTGCCCATTTTGGAAGGCTGATTGTCTGAGAAACAGAAAATTATTTTTACATGGCCTTAATTCCATTTAGTATTTCCGGACAGAAAAGGGGAACTACTCGTCTCACACAGTTGTTTAGCTGTTACGTCATATGAAAAACTCCCACCGCAAAGCCAATTACATAGAATGAATTTCGTAACCAGCTGACTACAGATTCACAGAAAATGGTAATTTATATAAATATAAGGATTGTTTTTCATTTTTTTGGAAAGCATTGAGTATAAATGCAATGGATTATGGAAAAAAATTCTGTGCAGCACTGCTTTCCAAAAAATGAAAAATAATCCTTAAGTACTTCTGTCAGTAAAAGAAGTCAGTAAAAGATCCATGTCATAAGCAAAATGATTATTGAATGATACAGAATCTAAGTAAAGTAATTTGCTTATTTTCTTTTGTATTACAGACAGAATTGAGGCTGGATGTACCAGTTCATAAAAAGTCAATAGCAGCACTACGATGTTTTAGACATTCCGTAGAGATCGAGGATGCTTCAGGGAAACTATGGATGGAATATGGCTCTTTATCATATCAACTGCATTCTCACTCTTCTCGACAACTCAAGTATCATCAGGTGAGATTGTAACTCGTGTACTGGTATGTTATCAACATCCACATTTTATAAACCCATTGTAGTATGGTATACCCTCAATCTGTCCGCTTGTCTGTCTGTCATTTCCTTGTCATCACTCTAAGGCTTTCACCAATTCACCTATTTTGATGAAACTTGGTCCTTAGACTGAATACCGTTTTACCTCGGACAAGTATTACAATAACCTATGTCAGACTAAAAATGTAGATTTTCCCCCAAATATGGCAATTCTCTAAAACAAAAAAACACAATTCAACATGTCCAATAAGTTTCTTACATTGAAGATTTCAGCATTCTCTAATTTGATTAATTTATGAAAAATGTTGATAGCTAATATCATATGGTGCATGATTTTCTGAAGAAAAATGTACCATGCTTCAAATTTTTTAATTTCTAATTTTATTGAAGTTCATAACACAGGTCAAAATTTGTGGCACATGATCTGTAGCTGGTGACATCTTCGTGTGAGTGAAAATTCTTTGCTTGATGTAAAACAGCAATAGGATAAGCAGTTGAAGCCTCTGTGTGTGTCAAATTGAGATCTGTCGCTTATCTTATATATAAGTGAGGAAAAACCATTGCCTTTTGTATATATGTTATCTCTCACTAGAAACCGATTTGTCTTCAGAGAAAATGTTACTGGTGAGATAAGCCCATTTAGGAAGTGCCAGAACTACTTTTTAAACCTAATTTTGTAATCTGTTTGTAAACAATGATGGATGCAGTTGACTGTTTTAATGTGAGAGAAAATCAGTCAAACACACCTTAAGGGAGAGATGGTGAAATCAATCTTCTTGCACAAAATTGTGTTTGTCCATGATTTGGCAAATCTCGTCATGGATAAACAAAATTTTGTGCACTCCAATTGAGATTTTGACACCCTCCCTGATAGTGGTGTTAGATTGTATTAATTCTTATCAGTAAAACTCATTTTGAAGTATATGATGAAATATTTTCAGGAAAAGTTAGAGGAGCTAGGGAAAGAATTTTTAGATGAAGATTTGATCCAGATTGCACGAGACTATAGACAAGAGATGCTACAATCGGCTTTCAACTGCTATAAGAACGCATCAGAATGTGAAGACGAGGAGAGTGAAGAATGGTTGACACAGTATATGATGGGAAAATGTCTGGAGAAAATGAAAAAAACTCCCAAAGATTATCTGGAGCATTATAAATTGGTGTGTTGTTTGTAGGAAAAAGTTAAGACGGAAAATGTATATAAAACTGTTCAGCATGACTACATGATTAGAGCCATGATAATGCAACTACAATGTACCCTCAAGATCTGTTGGTGATGGTTCAGTCTGGACATATGACACAAAAATGACTCCCCAACATTTGTTAGTGATGATGCAAGCAAGGCACATAACACAACAGTGTCTTTTGATGACCATTCAAGCTAGGCATATGACACAACTTCAGCGTAGGGCACAAATTGGGCATAATGATCGAAGAAAGGCATATGACACTACAGTATCTCCAGCACCTTTTGATAACAGTTCAAGCTAGGCATATGACACAAGTCCAGCACATTAAAATGTGCTGGAGATATTGTTGTGTCTTATTTCTATCTTTTGACATATGTTAAGCTTAGATTATGACATAGGCAGGGCCTAGAAAACTTAAATGTCACCCAATATCTTTTGTGATGGTTCAACCCAGCCATATGACCATCGTGCAACATATGACAATAGCTGAAATATGAAACTTAAATATCTTCCAAAATCTGTTCTATATAGTTTACATTTGGCAAGTGAAACAATAATTTTACAATCTTTCTTCTTTTTTGATAAAAATGGATTCTATCCTTTAAGAAAAATTGATTTGGCTGTTTAATTTTTCAAGTGGCAAAATGAAATTATGAGCAAATTCAGAACTAGAGAATTAGCTTTTCACAATATTTGAAATGAAGTATTGAATGGAAATGTTTAGGTTTATTGTTTGTATATTTTCAACAAATGTAAGGTCCCAATGCCTGAGCATTTATTCGGGTACCTTAATATTGGAGTTAGGCTCCCATTCAGCTCCTTTAAACTTTTGTTAATTTCCATCCCAGAATGTAGTAATCTGTATATGTTTGCTATGTGCCTAAATGTTGATTGTTTATATTTTATATCTCCAGGCATCAGTTGCATTACATGAGGAGAATGCTACGTATCCCAAGAAAATCACATATGCCTACACTGCACATACATCACCCAGGCTAGCTGTTGAGGCCCTGGAGGTGAGTAAATATTCACTAAAATATATTTGAATTCAAGATCTCTTCCATGAATTTGCATGCAAGTTAATCTTATGGGATAAAAATGATTTACAATAATATTTTTATCCTGAGCAAGAACTTTCTAGGATTGTTCAATATATTTGTTTTTGTAAAATGCAGTTCTAAATGTCAAATTGTCTTAGCTCAGCTTCAAAGTAAATTATTTTGCTAAAGGAAAACATCAGATTTATAGAAACTTTGTTTTCCCGAATAACCTGAGGAGTAAATGTGATTTATATCTCCCTGATGGAAGATTGGTATGGTGTATAGTGGGGGGCATGTTTTATGGACTGTATGTTTGTTAGTTTGCAATATCCCGTCAAGTAACTTAACAAATACAAATAATTTTTCTTTCCTCAAATTTAAATTTATGCTCTTTATCAATGTAGCTTAGGATGACTTCAGTTATGGCCAATATCCAACAATTAAATGTCAAGTTATTTATTATTTCAGATGTTTTATCGTCTCCATGTTTCAATCCTGAAAATTTTATTGAGGACTGATAGTACTTCAGATTTACGCCTGTACAAAACATATATAGAAGAGGCTGCAAATACACCATTCGCTCAAGGAAAGGAAAAGAAAGATGAGAACAAAGAGAGGTGTGAACTGATTTATATTATTTCAGTGTCTTATTTTTTTTACAGACAAGAGTCATTTGACTAACTAGATCTATTGCAGTCACTCATGGTGCAGGAGCCCCTCTGGAGGATTAATTTTTTTCATGAAAACCAATAGAGCCAGTTTTCTTTAAATTTTGAATCTAGCATCCCTAGAATAACAAAAAATTGAGAATTTCAAAAATATGTTTGTTAGGTTTCTTATATGCCTATTTTATGATGGAACAAATTATGGTGTAAATCCAGTTGTCTGTCTTTACTCGTCATCTCTCTAACATTTGAATTCCTTCTTTAATTTTGATGAATTTTAATCAATATATTCAATACCAGTGAGCTTGACCTTTTAACCTTTGTACCTTTAACTAAAAATACTGTTATCAAAATTCATGATGGATGTATCTGTTACTGTTGGCAGTACTCTTGTTAAAAATAAGATAATGACAACTGTGAAACCTAAGACGAAGATGTGGGTGACTGATATGACCTTTTGGCATCTTGTTTTGGGTTTTACCAAAGCAAAACACTAAGGCAGCACAGGTGATGGATGTCTTCCCAATATGATTTGATTATTTGTTTCTATCACATCTGATTATTTTTTTATTTCACTTTTGTAGCAGTTCTCTGACAGTGGATGACAGCAATTCTATGCAACGAAAATCAAAATCCACCACATCCCAACAAGACCATACATATTCTAAACAAAAGAATTCTTCAAATACGATGGAATTGTCATTGAATGAAAACTCTTTGGACACACAAAATGCAGATATCTCAAAGACCATCCGGGTCAAATTAGCAACAGATTCTGCAGACAGCCTTGATGAAAAAACTGGCAATTCGGCAGAGAATAGTTGTAGCAGTAGTGAATATTTCCCTAGTGCAGAAAGTGAGGCATCCTCAGAAAGTATGGAAGGAATGGAGAAAGATGTGGAGGAACCATTTATATCTAAAGGCCTGGTCTCAGAGGTTTCATCATCTCAAGAAATTTCCTCTAACCAAATATTGGCCTCCTCAAATGTCATGGAACTCTCCGCAGAAGTTCTGGATAATGAGTCCCCTCAAAGCTCAAGTTCAAACCCTGTCATCCAGCTTATTGTGAAAGCTTCTGCTCCCAAACAAAGTTCTACAACTATGAATTTGTCGTCTGGTAAATCTTCAGAAGACAATTATGATCAACAGGAGGAGTCTCTACAGAAGCAGACATCTACTGGGTTTGTCATACAAGAAGATGTCTCTGTGTCTAACAGTCCAAGTGTTATTGAGGATGGTAACATCACAGTTAAAGCAAAAATTGAAAACATGGAGTCTGAAATATCTGTTATACCTTCATTGCCAGATGTAAAAAAGTCTTCAAAGGACAACACAACATCAGACAGTCATAAACATGAAGGAAATGTCATAGAAATATTTTCATCCCCAGAACCTGTGGCTAGCAGCAGTGATGAAGCAAATTTACATCCCCTGCCCAAAGCGGATCAAACTGGCAACTCTGTGGTGGGAAGCAGACAGGTAGAGGAAATGGATGTGAGTTGTAATACTTATAGTGTGAAGAAGGAACCAGAGGCAGTGAGGCTAAGCCAACCTCTGAATATAACATCAACCTCTCAGGCTGACATGGTGCAGGAGGGAATTGAAAATAAAGACATTACTTTCAAAACAGAGAAGGAGGAGGGGAGAAAGGAGAAAGTTGGTGTGCAAGTTGAAAATTCGAAGTCAGTGACAGAGGTTGAGTTCAGTGGTCAAGATGAGAAGCCAGTATTGAAAACTAGCAATGGTAAGACTAGAATTGTCTTGTTGAATAAGAAAAGGAAATCAAGATCTTGAATTGAATCTTGATTGATTGTTATCCTTTATAATTCTCATTATTACAGTAGGCATGTAATGAATTCAAATTTTAAACCGTAGTGATTTTCAAGGCAAACATACAACACTAGTATTTGATCAGTGTTGTCACTCACTATTGTCACTCACTATTGTCACTCACTGTTGTCACTCACTATTGTCACTCACTGTTGTCACTCACTGTTGTCACTCACTATTGTCACTCACTGTTGTCACTCACTGTTGTCACTCAGGTGGCTGATACGTTGCTGTTAATCTTTACATTGATGAGCAGCAGCATGTTTAAACTTCTAAACATTTTCAATTTCACCAAAATTATTCAGTCAGTTCCTGTCAAAGTTTGGTAGCATTCCTACAAGAAGGGCAGAAATTGTTGTTTCCATTGGCATGGTCTTTGTTTGTAGAGGCAGATTCTGATTTAATTCATGATGGCTCTTTTGCTAGTTTTGTCCTCCTGTTTGATGTCTTTTAAGAGGCGAAAAATATTTGCTTGTAAAATTTTTTAAATTTTTGACAGCTTTTGGCTTTTTGGAGTGTTTTACAGACACCATAAGCTCCAGGAAAAGTACCGTAGTTGTAAATGTACATAACTAGCCAGTATTCAAGATTTGTAGCTAACCTGAGTGGAGTTGAGGAGAGCTTATAACATTGTCCAAGTGTTTGCATTCAGTTAAGAAGATTAGTTGAGGTCAGGGTTGTTTGCTTTATGTTGCTCATACATTAACAAAATGGGCATTTTATATAAGAGCCAGCAGCTGAGAAAAGAATCCTTAAGACATGACCAATGAAATGTGAGAAAACAAGGCATTTTGTCTCCTTAAGACGTGACCAATGAAATGTGAGAAAACAAGGCATTCTGTCTCAATATGAAATGACCAATGGAATGTGAGAAAACAAGGCATTCTGTCTCTTAAAGACATGACCAATGGAATGTGATAAAACAAGGCATTCTGTCTCCTTAAGACATGACCAATGAAATGTGATAAAACAAGGCATTGTGTCTAGCGTAATACATGTATTTCTAATTTTGTGGATTTTTTTTTGCACCAGAAACAAGAAGAGTTGTTGTTTTTTCCCCTGCTCATTCTCATATTATATTTTTGAAACTCATAAATTTCTGAAAACCTGAAAATCTTAATATCCCAACAAATTGTCCTTAAGACCCTTTTTTCAGCCGCTGACTCAATTATGTTTTTGGTTCTAACCATGTTCCATAATTCAGATTTCCATAACTTCATCAATAACATTTCTATTCTTTTTGTTTATGTTTTAGGTCAAATTGACCCATTCAAAGAAAAGAAATCTGGTGACGATACTTGTAAAGAAGATGAAAGAACTACAGATTTGAAATTGACTAACAGAGAGGAGGGTCAAAATTCACAAGCAAGTCAAAATAATGATAGCATTGGCAGTGTTGAGACAATGGACAAAGACCTCAAACCTTTAGACACCAAAGAAAAGAGCCACCCGAAGATCACAGAAAAAGACACAGATAAAGGAGACATCTCTTGCAATAGTGAAGCTAACAAGGATCGTAATAATCCACAGAAAAATATTGAAACACCTGATAAAGAGAAACAATCTAGTGACAGTGGTCTGAGTGCAGAAGAAATAGATATGGAGGATGTTTTCAAAAAAGTTGATGCTGTACTCTCCCAGAACATTAATGAAAAAAAAATGGTTGATAATCTAATTGTTAATACAGAATCAAGTGTACCCAAAGTACATGCAGAAACAGATAGTACCCAGGGAGCAGTCATTAGTCAAAAGAGTGATATAGTTCAAGATAATATGGAAACAAGTAAAACTAATGTGACTACTGAAGGAAAAGGGAGTAAAAAATTACCAGATACAAAGAACTCAGATGAAAAGATATGTGGCGACAAAGTGAAAAAAGACCTTATAGAAAAATGCATGGCAGCTTTGCATTTGTGTCTGTCTAGATTCCCAACACACTATAAATCACTGTACAGACTGGCTTATGTCTACTTTCACTCACCATATCACAAGGTATCATAGGAATTTTCTCAATGTATATCTTCATATATCTTGCTCAACTGTCTGGTATTGTATGTTTCCTAACTCATTGTCTGAGTGGCTTCAATGCAAGATTGCCTTTAATGTCGCAGAATTTTCAGTTTATAGGTGAAATTATGAAATCATAATTCATGCTATTTCCCCAACTTTTGTAGAAAAAATCCTGATTTACAAGACAAGTCTGTCAACAAAAATTAATTTATCCTCAGTAAATTCTTATTTGTTTTCTAATTACTATGTAAAATCAATAATACTGTGACACTGCTGTAGTTCTTTGTATAAATACATAGAAGAACCTGTAGTACTTTTATATTTGGACTAGTACATACTTGAATACACTGACCTATATCACTACACATAGTGATTATGTTGCTAGGTTATATGAACCAGCAGACTAGAAAAGGGTTCTTATGACATAACCTATCAGTTGCTAGGAAACAAGGAATTCCATCTGATGTAATATTTCTGATATTTAGATTTTGTACACTGGAAGCATAAAGAGTTGCTCTTAACTGCACTCATTCTCAAAATATATTTTTGAAATCCACATATGTTCCAGTTTCTGAAAACATAAAAATATCATTTCCCCCCCAACATTGTCACTGGTTCATATATAGATCTGAAATGAATGCAAAAATTTGTTTTTCCAATATCTGTGACTGGTTAGCTTGTAAATACTGTTATGTCATACTCTTACTGTTTGTTTGACAATTTTGTAGATAATTTGATAATCTTTTATGGTATGGTATTTTATAATTTCAGAATTTGTCATTTGCAAAAGATCTTCTTCTTGGGAACCATCGGTGGCAGAGTCTCAGTCACATGCCAGCACCAGGTTTGTTCAGCGAAAGAAAGGTGGCTAACTTTTTCCAGGTGAGTCTTAATCTGTGAAATTACTTTCTGTTAAAATATACTGGTCTTTATCTAAGCTTTTAATGTTTTTTTTAATGTTTTTTCAAGCTCAAAACGCTGAAGGGATTTTGAAACCGAAGGTCTACCATCGGTTCAGGGGTGGATCCAGGGTGGGGCCAAAGAGGCGTCAGAGGGTACCCCACTTTAAAAATTTTCTTTTCAAGAACTGTTGCCTGGATTTAAAAAAAAGTAATTGCATCTGAGTGATCTATGATTAAAGTCTGTTAATTTAGTTAAAATTGGAAAATAAATTTTTGACGCATTTTTGGCATCTTTTTACACATCTTCATTTTCATTCATTTTTTGTATGATTTTTTAGCCCACCATCTGTTGATGGTGGGCTATTCATATGGACCTGCATCCTTGGTTCGTCAGTCTGTCATCCCTCCGACCTGAACAATTTTTGTTACTGCTATTTCTCAAAAAGGAAAGGACTTGAAATTTGAATGGGATCATATTACATTTTCAGAGAGATCGGAATCCAACATGGCCTTGTCATCTTAGATTTTTTTAACATTGGAAGTTTGTACCGCTATTTCTGAGGGTTCTACTTGTTGTGATATAGGTTCTTGAGGTCTAGTTGTGCATATTACATTTTCAGAGAGATCGGAATCCAACATGGCCTACAGGGTGTCATCTTAGATTTTGACCAATGGAAGTTTGTTACCGCTATTTCTCAGAAAGTACTGAAGGGATCTACTTGAAATTTGATATGAAGGTTCTTCTTGAGGTCTAGTTGTGCATATTATATTTTCAAAGAGATTAGAGTCCAACATGGCCGACAGGCGACCATCTTGGATTTTGACCAAATGATGTTTATTAATGCTACTTCTCAGAAAGTACTGATGGTATCTTCTTGAAATTGGACATTAAGGTTCCCCTTGAGGTCTTGTTGTGCATATTACATTTTCAAAGAGATCAGAATCCAACATGGCCCAACAGGTGGCCATCTTGGATTTTGACCAAAGGAAGTTTGTTACTGCCACTTCTCAGAAAGGACTGAAGGAATCTCTTTGAAATTTGACATGAAGGTTCCCCTTGAGGTCTAGTTGTGCATATTACATTTTCAGAGAGATCAGAATCCAACATGGCCTACAGGGTGTCATCTTAGATTTTGACCAATGGAAGTTTGTTACCGCTATTTCTCAGAAAGTACTGAAGGGATCTACTTGAAATTTGATATGAAGGTTCTTCTTGAGGTCTAGTTGTGCATATTATATTTTCAAAGAGATTAGAGTCCAACATGGCCGACAGGCGACCATCTTGGATTTTGACCAAATGATGTTTATTAATGCTACTTCTCAGAAAGTACTGATGGTATCTTCTTGAAATTGGACATTAAGGTTCCCCTTGAGGTCTTGTTGTGCATATTACATTTTCAAAGAGATCAGAATCCAACATGGCCAACAGGTGGCCATCTTGGATTTTGACCAAAGGAAGTTTGTTACTGCCACTTCTCAGAAAGGACTGAAGGAATCTCTTTGAAATTTGACATGAAGGTTCCCCTTGAGGTCTAGTTGTGCATATTACATTTTCAGAGAGATCAGAATCCAACATGGCCTACAGGGTGTCATCTTAGATTTTGACCAATGGAAGTTTGTTACCGCTATTTCTCAGAAAGTACTGAAGGGATCTACTTGAAATTTGATATGAAGGTTCTTCTTGAGGTCTAGTTGTGCATATTATATTTTCAAAGAGATTAGAGTCCAACATGGCTGACAGGCGACCATCTTGGATTTTGACCAAATGATGTTTATTAATGCTACTTCTCAGAAAGTACTTATGGTATCTTCTTGAAATTGGACATTAAGGTTCCCCTTGAGGTCTTGTTGTGCATATTACATTTTCAAAGAGATCAGAATCCAACATGGCCGACAGGTGGCCATCTTGGATTTTGACCAAAGGAAGTTTGTTACTGCCACTTCTCAGAAAGGACTGAAGGAATCTCTTTGAAATTTGACATGAAGGTTCCCTTTGAGGTCTAGTTGTGCATATTACATTTTCAGAGAGATCAGAATCCAACATGGCAGACAGGTGGCCATCTTGGATTTTGACCAATGGAAGTTTGTTACCGCTATTTCTTAGAAAGTACTAAAGGGATCTACTTAAAATTTGATATGAAGGTTCCCCTTGAGGTCTAGTTGTGCATATTACATTTTCAGAGAAATTGGATTCCAACATGGCTGACAAGTGGCCATCTTGGATTTTGATAATAGAAGTATGTATTTCTCAGAATCTTTTCAAAATTGATTATGGAGGTTACCCCTGAGGTTTAAATGTGCGTATTACATTTTCATAGAGATCAAAATCCAAGATGTACACCTGTCAGCCATGTTGAATTTCATTCTCTGTTAAAATGTAGTATGTTCAGTTCAAGTTCAGTTTTCTATAATCTTGTGAAAAAAGTATTTTACAGAAATATGGATTTAGGTTCAAATTCAATGTTGAGACACAAAATAAAAGAAAAAAGAAGAGAAAAGAACAGTCTGTCATAGATCAGACATAGAACTTTCCATGGGCGCCAAGATCCCTCTGGGATCTCTTGTTTGATTTTCTCCCCATGAGATCATGATTTACAGTTAGAGACTGAATATTTATTGTCTTAAATGTGGGTGGTCCAAGATCCCCCCTGTATTTATCGTCTTTGTGAGGTGGTCTTTATTTCTTCCCCATCGTCTTAAATGCAGGTGGTCATGTTATACTTATCCTCTTTATGTTATCTTCCATTACTTATTAAATGTGAGGTGGTCTTTATGTTATCTTCCAAGTATTTATGAAGAGGTGGACTTTGAATCCACTTTATTTATTGTCTTAACTGTGAGGTGGTCTTTATGTTATCTCCACTGTACTTATTGTCCTGTAGGTGGTCTTTCGCTATCTTAAATGTCTTAAATGTGAGGTGGTCTTTATGTTATCTTCCACTGTATTTATTGTCCTGTACTTTATCCACTGTCTTAAATGTGAGGTGGTCTTTTATGTTATCTTCCCCACTGTACTTATCTTCCCCTGTACTTCGTCTTAAATGTGAGGTGGTCTTTATGTCTTTCGTCTTAAATGTGATGTTATCTTCCACTGTATTTATCGTCTTAAATGTGAGGTGGTCTTTATGTTATCTTCCACTGTACTTATCGTCTTAAATGTGAGGTGGTCTTTATGTTATCTTCCCCTGTACTTATCGTCTTAAATGTGAGGTGGTCTTTATGTTATCTTCCACTGTACTTATCGTCTTAAATGTGAGGTGGTCTTTATGTTATCTTCCACTGTATTATCGTCTTAAATGTCGTCTTTATGTTATCTTCCACTGTAATCGTCTTAAATGTGAGGTGGTCTTTATGTTATCTTATCTTCCCTTAAATGTGAGGTGGTCTTTATGTATCTTTTATTTTGTCTTAAATGTGAGGTGGTCTTTATGCTATGTTATCTGGTCTTTATGCTATCATTGTATTTATCGTCTTAACTGTGAGGTGGTCTTTATGTGATTGTGGTGAGGTGGTCTTTATGTTATCTTCCACTGTATTTATGTAAATGTGATTTATCGTCGTCTTAAATGTGAGGTGGTCTTTATGTTATCTTCCACTGTATTTATTGTCTTAAATGTGAGGTGGTCTTTATGTTATCTTCCACACTGTATTTATCGTCTTAAATGTGAGGTGGTCTTTATGTTATCTTCCACTGTATTTATTGTCTTAAATGTGAGGTGGTCTTTATGTTATCTTCCACTGTATTTATCGTCTTAAATGTGAGGTGGTCTTTATGTTATCTTCCACTGTATTTATTGTCTTAAATGTGAGGTGGTCTTTATGTTATCTTCCACTGTATTTATTGTCTTAAATGTGAGGTGGTCTTTATGTTATCTTCCACTGTATTTATTGTCTTAAATGTGAGGTGGTCTTTATGTTATCTTCCATTGTATTTATTGTCTTAAATGTGAGGTGGTCTTTATGCTTTTTTCAACTGTATTTGTAATAAACCAACTCAGTTTGGTGAGCAATGTAGCCCAAATGGACCTCTTGTTATAGTCTTATAACAGATAGTTAAATCAGCGACAGAAAATAATGGTATACCACATTCTGTTATGAAAATGAAATAATATTCCAAAAAGCATTAAAACCTTATATTTATGTTAAACATTTAAATTTGTTTCTTCAATATTTAAAAATTGTGAAACCCATGATGTAAGTACAAAGTTTTAAAATCTCAACTTATTGCTTGAGATTCCCATCATCAGTATATCGGCCCTTTGATTGACTGTTATTTTTCTCTTGTCCTGGAGAGAGAGATAGACTTTGTATATACATTCCAGCATGTAGTATTTTAATCCTGTTTTTAGATCTGTAAGCAGAACATTGATTCAGTGTGTAACTTAACTGAATGTGTTCTTCTTCTTTTCATTTAGCCACCTGATTGTGATAACTCTCTTCTTCATTTGATAACATTCCAGGGTACCTGGCGTTTACCCATAGGAGAGGTGGAGAGATCGGGTAGTTTTGCCACACATTTAAACAAGGCAGTTTTACTGTTACTGAAGATACTCAGAGAACAGACTGATGTTTCCTTGCTTTATCACATTCATCTGCAATTAAATCGCTCCCCTGATGCCGGAAAGTAAGTAACTCAATAAATACATGTAAACAAAAAGCTGTGGTGTCTATGTCCAGGCAGCATTTAACGAAACAAGTCCGTTAATGATAAATTTACTGTATATCATACATAACAGCTCAATTTACAATATGACCTTCATACAAAATGAATCAATGATGGTTAAATTTACAATATGACCTTCATACAAAATGAATCATTGATGGTTAAGTTTACAATATGACCTTCATACAAAATGAATCAATGATTGTTAGATTACAATATGACTAAAATACATCAAAATTGGTATGGTAACAGGTAAGTTTTTAACAGATAAATTTACCATATGACCAAACTAAATTGGTAATAGATAAATTTACCATACGACCAAACTAAATTGGTAATAGATGAATTTACCATATGACTAAACTAAATTGGTAATAGATAAATTTACCATATGACCTTCATACAAAATGAATCGATAATGGGTAAATTTACAATATGCTTGTCATACAAAAAAAATGGTAACATGTAAATTTACCACATGACCTTCATTCAAATAAATCGGTAACAGGTACTTTAAATTGATATTTTCTGAAGTGTTGCCATGGTCATTGTTTGTTAGTTTGTGTTTTCTGTCTTCATTCAAATACCTGTTATGTGGACATTGGACAGCAATTTTCTGGACTTATCTCTTAAATTGATAAAAGCTGAACACACACACTCACAAATTGAAGTTCAATAAAATTGTTTTTGTTTTTTTATATTTTCTTTTCATTGTAAGTATTATTCTTTTTAAAAAATTGTTAAAATTAAGAATTCTTTTTAGTGTTATTTACATTTAACTTTGCATATGTAGTAATTAAACACTGACTGGATTTTTTTTTTTTTAAATTCTTGTTTTATAAAAGAAAAGAAAATCATCAATCAATTAATGAATAGCACCATTATATTTGCCAAAAATTTAATCAAGTTTACATCATGATTTTGAATTTCATTTGTAGGAAGTATTTACGTGATGGAGAGAGGCTGCATTTTGCACTCCTAGCTTTTGATTACTGTTTAGACGCTATCAAAAGTCGTATTTCTCAGGTCCGTGGGATGACAGAGAAAGAAAAGGCATTGAAATTTTTAATGGAAACATACAGAATTTGGAACTATGGGATTTCAAAGCAGAAGTCACACTTACAAAGAGTCAACAATTTGTTTGCAGCCACATTTAAAGCTGCTATGAAAGGGGAGGTAAGTTTCTAAATAGTTGAAATTATTGAACTTCTAGTGTTTTGATTTTTTTTTTTCGCATCAGTAATATGAACAGGAAAAATTATGTTACCATATCTTGTCATGATTGCAACCTTTGGGTCATCTGAATTACTCAGGTGACTTATTACGATTTGTTGCGATGCATCCTTGTACCTTTGTTAAGGCATCATGCTTTAAACCATGAAGTCTTTCAAATCTAGTCAGAGGGTTCAAGATCCTCCCAGAACATAAGCTGATTTATGAGAAAATTTGCCAGCTCCTTTACTGGCTGGTTGTCATTTCCTGGATCAGGGATTAATATCATATCTCTGGTAAAAGGACCCTTCCCAATGCAAAATCAGCTATACTTTTTTCCAGTTTTGAGCAAAAATTTCCCAATTATGTTACCATGTACCTAACTTATGATGTATAGACAAAAAAAAAAAAACTACTGATCATATGAAATCCATGTTGTCAGTTTGATAAAGAGATAAATGAATCACAAGTTTAGTATCATTATTTTTTATTTTATTAGTAAAATTATCATAATTGATACTATTTTTTTTTACCAAATTTAGCCCATTGCAATGTAAAATTCTCATTTGAATGGGTACAGGACACTTTCCCAAAAAGGGTCTATTAACACCTGTGGATGCATTGTAAACAGGCTTTCTCCTCCATCATTAAAATCTGCTGCCTTAGTTTGATCAAAAACTGTCAGGTGTGCCATAAAACTCCATTAAAAATACACATAAAGGCTTTCCATTGTGATGTAAGTACAAGTATATGTTTAAACTTTTGCACATTTTATTCCTTCTTTTTAAACACTGTGGAACCTATTCTCTTCAAATTTGATATATGACATCCTACAGTAAGAGTTACTAAACTTTTTGACTCAAGCTCTTTTTGGGGTTTTTATGATGGATTCTAGGGACAGACGAAGCCCCTTAAGTCTCTTGTTCACCTCCAAAATGATATCTGTACTTTCTTGACCATAAAGTGGTCACTTAACATCATTGTATTTAACAGGTTAAGTTACATGTTTTTTGAAATTTTGAAGTGTTATACTCCACACTCAACAGTTTTTCAGTAATATGGTGGCAGCCATTTTTAGCTGAATCATTAGAGTGTCCCACAGTGAACCACACCTCATGATGGATTTGTGCCTCCCAAAATTTAAAGATGATTTCGTTCGAAAGATTGACAGTTTACTTTCAGAAATTTTGTAGTCATTCAATGGTACATTTTAGGTTTTCTTGGTTTTCTAATTCCTTTGAAAGTTGTCTGCCCATAACAGTGAAAATTTGTAGAATTTGGCACAAAGTACCTGCAAGACAAGGAAACAGATAATTAACAAATACAGAATCTAACATCAATATTGTATTCCACCTTTCCTTTAATTCACTCTTTTCTTTTTTCTTAGGCCAACCCTGATCGACCTCTACTGGAGCAAGCCATCAAGTTTTGTCAGAGCCAACAACAACAGTTTTTATCTGTCCGACAACATCATGCTGTGAGTGAAATATTTCAGATAAGATAATTTACGCAGCTGGATGTATTCTCTTTTTGAAATAAAGTTTCCCCATTTTATTCCTTTTTTCTTTGGGGCCTCCATGACTAAGTGGTTTAAACATCACACTTTAATTCATCCACCCCTGAAAAACAATGGACTCTCTGTAAATCAATGACTTAAACCAGTCTAAATGTGTCTTTAGGGGTGAATGGGTTAAAGGTCAATGAACACGAAATCAATTTTTTTCATATATATTTGTGTTTTGTCCATATAAACAATAATTCAAAACCCCGAATGTAAAAAAACGCACTGGTATCAAGATATTTACTTTTAATCACCTAAAAATGCCAAGGCTCCGAACAGCTCACTTCGGCAATGATCAGGAAATCTCGGAGTGCTTGGTTTGTGACGTACAGTCCATCATGCCCTCGATTACTGAAATAGTGTCAAACACTGTACCGCATAGTTATCTATATTGAAATTTGTAATTGTTTACTAGGCAGCATTCAATTATAAGAATTTACTTGTAAGTAGAAAGCAAAATGTTTTATTCCTTCAAATTGCATTCCGGTCTACTCTGTCTGATAAAAATACTAATTTTATAGGTAAATTATGCATCTTTATTGACTTTAATTCACTTGCAAACAAAATCGTCCTCATAGTAGGCTACACGACTAAGTTGCAGTACACCAGGATTAAATTTCTTTTTTATTTCTTTTTTTTTATTTCACACGCCTGTTACAGATACCCTTAAAGGTCCAGGCTCCCTTTAAGGATAGATGACAGACAGACAACTGACAATTTACAACCAAGAGAAAATACAAATAAGTAGAAATGAAATGAAATAAAATAGAAAAAGAAGAAAAATCAATATACATAAATGAGTACTGGTAAATCATGCACACACAAAGGAGAGGAAAAAAGGGGGGGGATTTTTTACCTATCCTTTTCAACAATCTGTATTC
Source organism: Atrina japonica (assembly GCA_030159075.1). Taxonomy (NCBI): domain Eukaryota; kingdom Metazoa; phylum Mollusca; class Bivalvia; order Pterioida; family Pinnidae; genus Atrina; species Atrina japonica. The sequence goes on from BROG01000547.1 coordinate 263,297, forward strand.
ATATATTAATTTCTGTTAGAAGTAATAAACACAATTGCACCATGTTGGAATGTATAAATCCTATTCACTTATTAATATACACATAAATAGATGGTACATTTATATAAATTTTCATATTTCACATGTGTATACAATTATACATTGTAGTATTGTATGAACTGGATTACCTTTACAACTTCCTTAATGACAATAGGTTATTAAAATTTGAAATATTATCTTTTACTGATACTAATGTTTTAATTTCCGAAAATAGCCTTAAAAGGACTCTATCTAGTTTCAAATTTTTTACTTTCTAACTTCAGTGAAAACATGGGTCTTCACTAAACTAAGTATTCGTGTGTAATTTTTTCCTTTACTTCAGTAAAAGACATCTCAGTTTTTTTGGAAAATGTATTGCTTAACAATTAGTATAATCAAATTAATACCATGATTAAATTAGTCACCAAATCATATTAATATTTTTCGTGCTTAAAAATAAATGTATCCTTATGTATCCTTATCGTGTAAAAACAATAAGTATGTAACATGCATATATTATTTTTACCAAATTAGGATACATAGACCGACATAAATAATAAATTTCCATGTGCAAGACCAGAGAAGTAATCACGCGTGAATTTACATAGGTCTACAACCAAAACGAATTCATATACAATATATAAACACAAAGGGACAAGTAAACAAAACAAGCCGTTGTTGGAGCCCTATTATGAGCAAATAATTATCACCTTTACTGTTAAAGAGGGCAGATGTAATTTAGTTCTAAAAATAATTCCAGGTACATATGTTTCAGATTTGGATGGCAAATCTTTAGTTCTTTGTGCATAGAACTTTCATATTATGTCTAAGTATTTTATTCTCTATAAATATAAACTTGTGGGCATTTTTGTTTCGTACATGTAAGTAAATTATAATGTACATAGCTAAACATATCGATGATTTGATATGTTAATACAACTGTAGGCCCTCCTGGTTAGTAAGGACACCTGTTCATCATCAAATTTATTATTTTACGTCAAAATTACATTGTCTATATAATTATTATATTAGATATTGTTAAAGGAAATTATTTTTTTATCTGATACGTTATTGAGTATTTCTACAGGTTTGGAATAAGTCAAATTTATGCTGCCGATATCTGTGTCAAAGAAAAATATGACTTAATATTTGGAGTATAGGTGCTTCCTTGCAATGATAATACAGTGCTTAAAAAGATGTGTATAATTTTACTATAGTCTAAAATGTGTATCCAAAGCAAGGGAGATAATTCATATCAAACATGGATATGTTGAATAGAAATGAAAATCTCAATCCTCATGGTAAGAATCTGAAAGTTCTATCCTTGGGAGACCTTCCGATTGGACAACCAGATTCTTACCACTCAAGGTAGATTCCTTATCCACTTAACACACACATGTAATACTGTAAATCTGATTTTATTTGCAAGAATTTTATTTACGCTAAATTTCGCGAGAGCACATGCTCATGAAAATAAAATGATCAAGTAATGAATTATGATTACAGTATGACGAGATGGGCATATGGAATCGCGAAAATATTATCTCGCAGATAAATCTAGAACTTGTGTATAGTGAAATTAAAGTCCCGCAATTTTTTTTTCTGATTTACAGTAATATCCTTCAAATTGTATTTCCTGGTCCACAGTACAGATGTCTGTCTGACACTTGTCTTCTTCTTTTCAGTCTGGAGGGAAATCTAATCAAGAGAGTAATACATCAAGAGACGGTAGCCAGTCAGATTCATCTTTATTTTCCCCAGAGAGGCCTCTTAGTCATCCAGCATCTGTTTCATCCCCAGTATTGACAAGTCAACCAAGTTCACCAATGAAAACAAACTTTAGTAAATCATTCTGGTCATCATCTATGTCACCTGTCAAATCAAATGCCAATGGTCAGAATTTAAACTTATCTCCCCTGGTAACAAAAAGTGCTTCTTCGAGTCACCCCTTGAGACAGACAGATAAATTAGAAAAATCTGTATCCTCTGCTGGTGCAAAGAGTGGTGAAATATCAGCCTCTCTTCTTCAGTCATCTATGATAAGTGCCAATTTGAAATCATCAGAGAAAGAATTGATTGAAAATAAAGAAACATCTGTGATAAAACCACAAAAGGTCGCACAGTCAGGGGCTGTCAAAGCTGTACCATCAGGGGCTGTCAAAGCTGTACCATCACATCAGCAAATCAAAGGAAGTGTTGCTTCTCCTCAAAAACAGATAAAAACTAGCATTATTACTGAGGGTCCTCAACCTCCACTCAAAACTCCAGTCACACCAGTCCTAGACAAAAAATTTAATTATGGGAAAACCCTGGCCCCTACATCTGAGAAAACGAATAACCAAAAACTTTCACTAAGTCTACAGAAGCCAAAACCTGCTCCAGTTGTTTCTTTAGATGTGATAGAAATATCGTCTTCATCTGATGAGGAAATGGCAGAGCCTTCAGCAGTGGTAACAAAGTCAAGCTCTGATAAAACAGACAATACAAAAACTGTAGAAAGTGTGACAAAATGTCCAAGTGACTCCACCTCAACTGTGGTTATATTGGATGAATCCATGGGAAGTGAAAAGGACAAAAACATTTCAGATCAGCTGATCAGTCTTACAAAAACTATTGAAAAGAATACTTCCGAAAACTTAACAACAACAAATAATGAAGTGTCTGAACAAAATGTGACAAAGGTGACAGAAACAGAAGAGAGCAGCAATCCAGGGTCTGCTGATGAGGGACCTAGTTCCTTCCTAGATCCAGCAACAGGACTATTTGTAACAGATTCTGATAGTCAGAATAGTTTGTATGTAGCTAATCCAGAAAATCTGTCATTTGATGTCAATGAAATGATGGATGTTGACAATTGATTCTTAATGTATGATGTATCTGGGTCTTAAATTCCAATTCCAAATTTACATATCGTACATATAAAATTGAATAAATCAAATGAACCCAGACAATTTTGAGTTTGTGATTTGTTTGATATTTTACCTGGGCTCTGTCGTAGGATTTCTTCGAGGTAAAAAAAAAACAAGTTTTATGCCATGCCAAATCTTCTGCTCTCTCTCTCTCTCTCATGCACTGCTTTGGCAGAGATCCATAGCATTGGTAGAAAATTGTGGCACTTCTCAATCCTTGATGACGTCATTTACAAATTAAAGAAAACTTCTAGGTGGGACATACAACAAAAAATGACATTTTGTCTATCAAAACAGAAACCACAGTTTATATCTACAAAACAAAAAACAAAAACAAAACAGCAGGAATATAAATGCATTGAGTAAATTAAAATGCTATTTCATGAAATTAAAATGTCTGGAAGTAGAATACAACAATATATATTTTTAAAGCTGGTTTACGGAGCACTTGTCAACCCACTGGTTTGGCGCTGTTAGGCAGCTATACTTTAACTGAATATACTGTATAACTTGATCATCTAAAATGTAGATGTATTCCAAGTTATTAAGGTCCCTGTAAATAGAATACATATCACAAGCAAGTAGCGGTGTAGCTAGGCAAAATTTTCTTGATGAAAGGGGGATTGGGCCATGTTGAGCAGGTCCAGGACAGTGCTCTGGTAGGTAGGCCAAATTTTCTGCCCCGATTTTAAGTGATTTTTTTTTCTTTGGTAAAATGAACCCCTGATGACAAATCCCCTGGAGACTTGTGTAACCCACTAAGAATCAATGAACAGCTCGTGATCGTATAGATTTTATTGAACAGCAAGTGTAGCATCAATAACACATACAGGCGACAGTAGCTTGTGTCAACATGGCGGTTTCCCCTGGTGCTTATATACGAAGGTCAATTCCGAACAAAATAGAACACCAGAATTCTAGAAGTTTCTCTCGCATTCTGATCAACAAAGAACCTGAGAAATACTGGCGCTGTGCATATCAAAATCTGTCAAAGTTTCACCTTCCGTAACCTTTTTACACCATCAAAATTAGTACAATTTTAGTACATTATATTATTTAACATTACAATCAAAACTTGTTTACTAAGGATGACGATGACAGATATTGATTGACCTATTTAACCTTGCAGCTGCAACAATTGCCGAAATTTCATTTCTATATTTGTTTTCGATGCTATGTGTTGACAAGTTGTTTGTCCGAAACATGAATTTAATTGTGTAACTAAATCAGCTGCCCGTATTTCTCACTAAATACATGGTACGATTTATAACAAGGCACACCAATTTTATTATCAGTTTATATTTATTTACAAGATAATATTTTCTTTTACTTAAAGTATTTTCCTCCCGTACCTCATAGTGTTACACTTGAAACAAATAGACCTCTCCGAGATGTTTTGGCAATTCTCAGAGATGGGGTACTGTAAATGTATGGTATGTTGTATTGAACTGTAATCCCGAAGTAAAGATTTGGCATACAAGCATATTATGTAGAATGAACAAGTTAAGTAGGTTTAAAATTTTGTTGTTTTAAAAATAAAACAAATTCATTGACATTAAATTTTGTTGAAATTAAAAATAAAATACATATTTTTTAATAAAATTATCAGTATAATATTACAAGGAGTATTTTGTAAAATTTGGTATTGGTTTTAATTTTGTTGATAAATAAAAAGAATGAAATAATTGAAATTAAAACTTACATGAAATTTTCAGACTTTACAGTATGTATACAAGCTACACCATGGACAACTGTGAATTTTAGATACATCTATACTGTAGTCCAAAGTGTCACGGACCCCATTCCCATCCAAATGAAAGATGAGTCCAGCATGAAAAGTCTCATTTCAGCAGCTGAGATTAATTGACAGTTATTTTTTTCATGGTTTGGGGATATATCCCATGGCAATTCAAGTGGGAAATTTGTCATCATTTTCAGGAAATTTGTGAATGGTTCAATACCTGTAACTTATAAATGAGGAGGTTTAAAAATATTCCATTTTCCTTTTACACTGAATCTACAAAAAATAATATAATAAATAAAATAAGATTGATATGTATTTACGTCATTTTGTGATTATGACGTAATTTCTATCTCTGACTGGTACCACTAGCGAAATCAGCATCCAGTTTGCAGTTCTAAATTAAAACAAAAATGTTCTCTACATTATTAGTTACATCATCGTAACATATTTCAGATAGGTATTAACCCTCTTGCTGCGAGTATGGACATATATGTCTGACGTCAGACTGCGAGCATGGACATATAGGCATATGTCCTTACGTCATTTTGTTATCATGACGTAATTTCTATCTCTGACTGCTTCTACATATGTAACAGGCCAGAATAATAATATCAAATTGTGAGAAAGTCTTGTAAAACGAGCATAATAATGACGCGTATACATGTATTTGATAACGGCGAATAGTACCACTAGCGAAATCAGCATCCAGTTTGCAGTTCTAAATTAAAACGAAAAAGTTCTCTACATCATTAGTTACATCATCGTTTCACATTCCAGATAGGTATTAAGCTATTCATTCAACGTATATCTAAATAAAAAATAATCTTGAAAATATAACTTTTTATCGCTGAATTAAAAGACGAATCGATTATTTCATCTGCTAAATTATAAGTTTTTGTAATACAGAATGCACACTTTGCATTGGTTCAAATACCACATAAACCATACAAAGTGACCCAGCCTTATCCTCTGTTATGCAAATATTCTTCGATGTACTGTTTTGATTTAAATTATTTGATGACCCGGGCATGTTTTAAGTTTTGTTCTTTTAAAGTTCTGACAACTATCAAATATAACAATTAACATTGCTGTTAAAATCTCTTGATATTTTTTTTTAATTTTATACGTCTCTCATTGAACAGAAAAAAATATCTTATGAGTAACTAGTCAAATCTTTCTTGGATGCTTACGTGTTGTGGTCTTTTTCATGTTGCAAGTTTTGAATTTATCGGGTGGGTGTAAATAAGTATTTTACAACATGACAATCCTGAAAAATGTTCCACATTGGGTGATACCATTTAGGTAGATTTATATCGGTGTACGTAAGAGACGATCGACTCTTATTTGACAGTGAACACCGGGCCTAGTTGCACAACAGGACCCGGTTGCACAATACATTGTTAAATTTAACTTGTAACAGTTAGCTCATTGGTTAAATTTACGTTAATGTTAAACCAATGGGCTAACTGTACATTAAATTTAACAATGTGTTGTGCAACCAGGTCCAGGAATTTATGTATCTGGTCATACCAAGCATGATTCCAAGATAAAATCCAAGCTCGCGTGGAAGCTATTTTTTTCAAATGCTGATGAAAAATATAATATATTGCAATATATAAAACAAATAAAATCACTGAACAAAAGAGAAAAATGATAGGATAATTTGAAGTTAACAGGACAAGGTTAATTGAACTTAGCGCAACCGTGGGTTTCAGACAGAAAAATATGAATCGAGAGGTATAGAGCAACACTTGCCTTATACGCGTGTTTGATTTATTTTTTTTCACTGGATCTGGAAACCTTGAAATCCGACTTGTTGGACTAAAGTATAATTGACAAAAAAACTTAAAAATCATTTTAACTACCGACGAATATGTTCATGACCCGTCAAGTCTACAATCTGTACACACGATCTGTTTATGGATACAAACAGTTCTGGATCAGCTGGTCATGAATATATCCGTATGTATATATATATATATATTATATATATATATATATATATATATATATATATATATATATACAAATATAAATATAAAAATGGATAAATTCAAGTGGACACTGGGTTTGTGCATTTTGTAAAACTCATGTCCGCAATTTTTCTGAGGAATATCTGGAATCGATGCACTTTTTCCACGTAGTTGTAAATTGAAATACATGTAGTACAGGTGAACACAGCCTGGAAAACCGAACATACATGTTGAATTTTATTAAGATATTAAGAAATACTGCTTTACACACTGTAATATATCATATTTATAAAATAAGAGCTTAAAATACTGTCATTTGCTATCCGTTAAATTGAAAATTTAAAAGTGAGCACATGACTAGCACATGTACGTAACGCTTTACGACTTTTTGTCAAGTGAGTCAAATGGTCGGAAATGAACATGGACTCGGACAAACAACAGTACTAAGACAAATGAAATCAACATAGTTGTGATGTAAGTCAACTTGACCAAAAATTATTTACTGTGTGCCAGCGATATATAAAGCTATTAGCTTTATATATCGCTGCTGTGTGCCTACTGCTGATTCTTACATATCATTCTCTTCTGCCATTTTTTAAGGCAAGGCCTTATTGCTACGACAGGCTCAGATCTCCTCGAGTTTTTTCGTGTACTCAATTAAGCATCGTCACCAATCCCATTCAATAGTCAATGTGCCTTAATAGTATTTGCCGAACTACTACTTGCGCTGTAGAAAGTAGTTGCCTGAGATTCAACAATTAAAATACTTCTTTGTGTCAAATTTGAATCTTGTTTCATTCGCATACTTCTTATAATTCCTGAACTAGGATACCGTTTCTTTTAATTTGAAAACTCATTGAAACTAAAATTCAACAACGAAGACAGTCGAAAATGCTGTGATGAAGTATTATAGTCACGTGACCTAGGACACCTGTTGAAAAAGGGAATTTTCAGCTTTGGCGATTTTGACATTGATACCTGTTTTAATTCGCGTTATTTATAAACTGGAATCAATCATCGTTTCCTTTTTATTCATACAGCATGATTTTTTAAGTTTTCAAGCTTACTCGCGGAAGTAATAGTAGACAAACTAACGATTAAACTGTTAATGTCTGGCATCGAGTAAGATGCTTCCCTAGGGTGCTGTAAATTCAGTTCATTCGTGGGAGAATAAAACTAAAAGACCAGTTTACTCTATCGTGGTTCTGATCGGATAGCACAAACATCAATGCAGCTAGCGATGACATGATTCCTGCCAGTAATAAGAGTTTTAAAGTCTAGCCAGGTTGTTAAAGTTGATGTATTTTACAATTGGTCATCGTTACCACGGGTGTTTCGACTTAAAATGAGTTCGACCCGATGTTTAAATTTTTTAACCCAGTTCGTATTTGAGACATCGATCTACATTTATTACTCCGTTTTTACATACCGAATAACAATGTAATTTTAAGGGTTTGAACGAACGTTTTTCTGTTAAAAAATTAGGAGTAAAGGGATGAATAATGCATTACTCCGTTTTTACATACCGAATAACAATGTAATTTTAAGGGTTTTGAACGAACGTTTTTCTGTTAAAAAATTAGGGAGTAAAGGGAACTGAATAATGCAACATTTTTTAAAGCTGTTGAAAGTCGTGATAGATCTACAACCATGGGACATAAATATTTGTCACTTATGCCAGCGATTTATATATCGCTACTTATGTTATTTTGTACAAAGGGGAGATCTTCTTTGTTTTATATAAAACCAACAATTTTTAAATGCACACAGAATCCTCTGATTTGAGCAATATTTCAAATATTTTAAGTTTACATGAAGGAAATTGAATTATTTTTTTTAATCATTTTGAAATTTAGGTATACTTTTGTTTATTTTGAGAAAATAATTATTCTGTGGAGGATAAAATTACTTCACGTAAATTGTGACATATTTCATTAGACTGAACGAATAATTACAGAATCTACAAAATTATTCTGTGAGAAAAATACTGTCATTTCTGTAAATAAACACGATAATTTAAAAATGCATATATATTTTAGAAATATGAAAGATATGTGCCATAAATTTGGTACAAATTTGTAAAATTCTGGATTTTACCAGTATTTAAAATATTATTGGTTGTATATAAAAACAAAGAAGAAAATAACAAGTGACAAATAAATATGATCCATGAACTAAGTCCGACTCTGTTTGTCTGCTGTTTTGTACTGACAATGTAAACATGTCATAATATGTATAAATTTCTACTGATGCATAATCAAAATAAGCATCCACTAATTTCAAATAAATGTTTTGGTTTAAAGATGTATCATGGTATACGACAGCCTATACTAACTGAGCCGGCCTGGCTTAGTCGGTAGCGCGCACGGTCGCGAGGTCGTGAGTTCGAGTCCAGCCGGCGGCAGGTTGGTTTCCTGACATTTGGTGACTTCTCCATATGAATGAAAGATTCTTGAGTGGAACGATAAACAACAATAAACAAATAAACCTATACTAATTTCTGATTTTAGTAGATCAAGGATGTATATTCCCAGGTTAAACAGTAACTGCATGTTCGTACAGAATTCAGATTTGACAAAGGACTTTCCTTTCAGTCCTTTGATTTTTCTATGCGTTTTTAATGTATTACTAATCATTACAAGATGCCCATGGGCCACATCGCTCACCTGAACTGTGTTAGTACAAATATGGTAATCTCAAATTTACAAATTATATTAGCACTCCTTATGAGTGGAGGAAACTTAAAAACTACAAGTTGTCTATTAAAACAAGGAGTAAAGGGAACTGAATAATGCAACATTTTTTAAAGCTGTTGAAAGTCGTGATAGATCTACAACCATGGGACATAAATATTTGTCACTTATGCCAGCGATTTATATATCGCTGCTTATGTTATTTTCTTCTTTGTTTTATATAAAACCAACAATTTTTAAATGCACACAGAATCCTCTGATTTGAGCAATATTTCAAATATTTTAAGTTTACATGAAGGAAATTGAATTATTTTTTTTAATCATTTTGAAATTTAGGTATACTTTTGTTTATTTTGAGAAAATAATTATTCTGTGGAGGATAAAATTACTTCACGTAAATTGTGACATATTTCATTAGACTGAACGAATAATTACAGAATCTACAAAATTATTCTGTGAGAAAAATACTGTCATTTCTGTAAATAAACACGATAATTTAAAAATGCATATATATTTTAGAAATATGAAAGATGTGCCATAAATTTGTACAAATTTGTAAAATTCTGGATTTTACCAGTATTTAAAAATTATTGGTTGTATATAAAACAAAGAAGAAAATAACAAGTGACAAATAAATATGATCCATGAATGTACATGTAAATCTAAGTCCGACTCTGTTTGTCTGCTGTTTTGTACTGACAATGTAAACATGTCATAATATGTATAAATTTCTACTGATGCATAATCAAAATAAGCATCCACTAATTTCAAATAAATGTTTTGGTTTAAAGATGTATCATGGTATACGACAGCCTATACTAACTGAGCCGGCCTGGCTTAGTCGGTAGCGCGCACGGTCGCGAGGTCGTGAGTTCGAGTCCAGCCGGCGGCAGGTTTGGTTTCCTGACATTTGGTGACTTCTCCCCCTTTGTTTCGCTATATGAATGAAAGATTCTTGAGTGGAACGATAAACAACAATAAACAAATAAACCTATACTAATTTCTGATTTTAGTAGATCAAGGATGTATATTCCCAGGTTAAACAGTAACTGCATGTTCGTACAGAATTCAGATTTGACAAAGGACTTTCCTTTCAGTCCTTTGATTTCTATTTCTCATGCGTTTTTTTAATGTATTACTAATCATTACAAGATGCCCATGGGCCACATCGCTCACCTGAACTGTGTTAGTACAAATATGGTAATCTCAAATTTACAAATTATATTAGCACTCCTTATGAGTGGAGGAAACTTAAAAACTACAAGTTGTCTTGTTTTAATTTTGGTATTTACCTCCCACCTAGTAAATTCAAAAATTAAAACATAACACATAGCATAGTGAAAGGGTGGGTGTCGAGTGAGAGTAGCACAAGACTTTGCAAATTGTACAACTGTCTCAAAACATTTTCAGTACTGTAAATAATTTTGACACGACCAAAGACATAAAATTTACGGTAATTAAAAGATAATTCAGACTGAAAAGGATAGTGTCACTGCGAATTTTCATGAATTCATCACCAAAGGCGGACCGAAACATGATTTAAAGTTGTGGTGAGGTTATAGAATATTTTTGCAGAACAGAGCGAGGTGCGGAAAGATTAGGAAAATTAAGATTAGTTTTCCGACATTTTATAGAAAATTAAAATCAAATGTTTTACACCTATTCTATCAACTTTCGCTCTCGCTGCGCCCCTCCCCATCTGAATCCCCTGTTCATTACACATACATGTCATTTGTGAGGCAATATTTCGTTATGAGGTCAGAATTTTTTTTCTGGCAATTTGCTAGTAAATTGCATTGGTTATTCTACTCAAAAGAAGGTTTACTAATTAAAATCGGGACAGAATTTCAGCAGGGTAGCCTCCAGACACTGAATTAAAGAAGGCCCAGGCCTATGATCTCTTTATTTCTTTAAAACATTTTTCATTGATAGATTTGTTTAAATACCTGAAATCAAAGGGAAATTCAGCAACGGTTAGGGAGTATGCTCCCGAAATACATTTTGTCCAGGCCAGGAATTATCCAATTTGGAAGTCTGTTTAAGGCATTCGCTAGCCCCAGACACAAAATCACAGTTTCACCCGTGGTCCAGGGCGCATGCTTCCCAGAAATAGGGGCCTATTAAATTTCAATCTGGCCCAGAGAGTTATTTATCACATTGTGATTCGTTTAAAATTCTGGATTCCAGACACTAAAACCACCACTTCCAAGCACATAACTGATTGAATTTCACGTTAAAAGAAACTTCTACAATCCTTTATTTTGACTTCTTTAATTAAAAAAAAAGCCAAATTCAAAGATGGTGTTGCAAACCAAATAACTCCCTTCTAAACCCGTCAATGAAACATATATTTTTCATTTTCCGAGCAGGTTCTAGGCAGTTGTGATAGGTGACGTCACACATATGACGTCAAGGAATTTGTGATCATTTTCAAAGCAAACGCGCACAGCTCGTTCGCAGGTCGCTCGTTCTGAAAACGATTACGGTTCCCGCTGAACATCAAACGAGCACTTGCAAAAGAAATTACTCTGAATGGGACAAACACCGATGCTGTATGGTATATGGTATGATTTCACAAATAATTCGTACTGTTGTTTGACCAAACCATTTTGACTCGGCAAGGCCCATATGTTGGTCTGCTGGGGAAAGTAAGGACAACGTCAACGCACAAAGAATTTGAGATTTTTTAAAAATCATTTTATGAATTTATCATTTATTTTAATATTTAGATCTACGGGTTACTTACAGTTTCTTGTGATCAGTAACGGTTTAATATAATAATTATAAATAATACTGTAAAATATTTCCAGCGATATCTGAAACTCTTTTCAGTTAGCCTAGTTTACTGAGGCATATTTTCTATTTTTATCGTATGTTCCATTTCCAGCTGAAAAAAATGTCATTTCCTGTAGAAAACGAAACTGACGAAGGGTCGTCTGCAGCGAAAGCAATATCGTTGGCTGAAACGTGTGAGTCAGATGAAGTGTGTTCGTTGATTTCAAACGCTAATGTCATGAACACGGAGGACAACTCAAATTCAATTGACCTTAGGGTGAACCAGAATCAGACGGCATCAAGTCTTCAACAGCTGATTGTTCAAAACCAGGCGACTTTACAAAATCACGTGTCTGATGAGGAAAATGATAACGAGACGGACGGGATGGTAGATTCACACCCTGTCGTCAATCAAGATGTCAATAAAGCTTATTTTGTTGTTATCAACGACCAAAATCAAGAAGTTAACGAAGATGAAGGCCAGAATTTCATCTTGAATGAAAAGTCGCAATTAGATGGAGGGGCTGAGATGGACATTGAAAAATTGCAAAGAATGAATTCAGGCTTTGATAATAATGAAGACATTGCGAACTCGTCATTTGGAGAAGAAAATATCCTTGAGCATTTGTCCAGACAGGTGACACTTCAGCATCAGTTTTTATGTAATGCTTTGTCAGTCAATAATGACAACGCCTCCATAGATCGAATATATGAGGAAACATCCAACAGGTAGGCCTAAGATGTTGAGGTTAACTTCATTTAAAGTGTTCCTGTGATAAATATGCATAGATCTGCATGATCTTGCTGTGTCTGTGACACTGAATATGAGCAAAGAGAAAAGGATAGGGGAGGGGACCATCTGTTTGGAACATTTTAGGCTAATAGTTTCAGTCAAATTACGAGTTTCATCTCAAATTTTAACCATATTTAAGTTACTTTATATCTACAACCACTTGCCAAAAGTTTACAGACATTATCATTTCTTACTATATATTTCATATAAAACCACATAAAAAAATATCATGAAGCCATTTCTAATCACTTTTGAATAGAATTTTCATTGTTAAAAAGAGAATGTATCCAAATTCCATTCATTATTTGGATGTAGTATTATAATTTGTAATTTTGAAAATTTGACAGTTTAAACAAAAAATAAAAATTAGATATCACAATGTGTTTAGGAATTACATCACAGATCCATTCATTATCTTTGTAATAAACATTTCAATGCTATATTTTTACTCTCATGAAGAAAAATGTATTTCTTGTGAGGTAATAAATAGATTGCAAATTCTACTAATTGAGTACCAAAACCTCAACAATCTGTGGATGAACGTTTGTTAAAACTGGATAATTGACAAATTCTAGAAGAGTTATTGAAAAAAAATGCAAATTTACTACATTTGGGGGAAAACACTTTTGACATGAGACTGTATTTTAATGTAGTTGTTGTTTGAAATGCCATTAAAAATCATTGCTTAATAGTATAAAATATAGACGGGTGACCTTTATAAAAAGGTTTATTTCTTCTAAAAAAGTTAACAAAAGTTTTGTTTGAATGGCCTTTATAGGCAGGTGCCCTTTGTACAGAGGTTGCATTTAATGTAAGTTTGATTGTATGTACATTTGTATGGTTGCCATAATAACAAACTACTCAAGGTAAAATGTGAGCTCTTACAGAACTATGGTAAAGAGATCTACAGTACGAAGTACATGTAGTGGGTCTGAAAAACTCAACTAACGAGTACTGTATTTGACCCTTTAACTGCCCATGTCCCTATAAGCGCCCGTCTCTCTTTTTTTTTTTTTTTTTTTTTTTTCTTTTTTACATATGATCGAGAATCTTTTCTAGCTGGTTAAAAAGGAGACCGGAAAAACCATAAGTAACAAATTATCTGTAGTTCAAGGAACAGAAAAATGTTGATAGGTGTCCTTGGTCATAACTACAATAACTTTACCACTGTGCCTTATAAAAAAAAAAATTAGCAGATAATTGGTCCCATTAAGCACCCACCCCTTTTCCTGATTTTTGTAGTGCCCTGGGCACTTCATAGGTTGAGTATGGTAACCATTATTCTAACCAACATTCAATTTAGAAACTTTGATGAGGATTACTGAAAAGCAACAAGCATTTTAGTTTGGAAGTTTACATTATGCATGTAAATGATGTACATTTATAGTGTACTCAGGCCATTTTAAAAACTAAGATGCTATGTAATATTCAGAAGAAGTGTTCCCTTCCCTTCAGCAGCTTGACATCTCAGCAGATGACATCAGCGACAACTACACCTGTGACATCTTGTGTTAACAACGTTGTCAGTATATCTGACCAATATGCCATCTTACCAAGCCTTCTACATCAAGCAGATGTTCAAAATTCATGGTAACATATCAATTATCAAAATTAATAATTTTTTTTTGCTCTGAATTCTCATTATTAACTTGGTATTGTTTTCATGATGGTTTCTCAAACTTAATGAATATTTCAACTTTCTAGGGAAAACGCTAAAAAGTATTTGTAAGTCAACAGTAACACCTTTGAACTCACCTGGGTGAGCCAAAGGCTCAAGTGAACTATTGTCAATTTGTCATTAATCATCCAGCATCTGTTGTCTATCATTATGTCTTTTCACATATTTGACTCTCCTCTGAAACCCTTGTCAGAAGGGATTTTGACAAAACTACAGGAAGCAAGGACTCAAGGTCCTCTACCAAGTTTATGTTTTTTGGTTGGATGGGCTTTGGGATGGGTCCAGGTTGGGGCAAAATAGGCATCAGAAGGCACCACTCTTTGAAAATCTTCTCCCAGAACCACTGTATGTATTGAAAAACAGATTTGATTTGAGTGATCTACATGGATGTATAATTAAAGGGTTTGTTTGAAATCGGCTAATTAAGTTTTGATGTGTTTTTTAGGTCCTTCAAACTTTGTCGTTTTCATTCATTTTTTGTATGATTTCTTTATTGACCTCCAATTAAATTCAGTTTGATGCATTCATTTTATGTGTTTACCTGTAATTAGGTGAAGAAATGTTTTTGTGCAAGAATTTTACCAAAACCTGATTTTTTGAATTTTTTTAAGACTGCAAAAAGGAGGTAAGCATGGCACTTTTCACTATCAGCTTGTTTTTCAAAACCGCCCTATGAATTTTGATGAAACTACAGGAAGCAAGATGTTAGATTTTCAAATTTCTTGTGTCTATAATTTAGCTTACATAGATATTGTTCTTCTTTTCACGTTTGTTGATGGCACTCAGGTGAGGGATATAGGCCCACTTTGGCCCCTAGGTTTGTCTCATGATAAAATATGTATAAGTAATGCTATTTCAAATTCCAATAATCATGACTTATGTTTTACATTATATAGTTATTTCATGTGATATTTTGAAACATTCACATTTTGTATGTTTTAATGGAAATGAAAATGAAATTCCTGTTGGATACTGCAGGTTGCCTGTTAATCAGTAATATTTAAATTGTATATAAACAATTACTTTGTCTTAATTTAAGAGAAAAATGTGGTTATAATTAATGTATAGAAAAAATAAAATATTTACTCACTTTCGTCACCCTACATACATGCGTACTGATTTACTTCGATGGTTTGTACACCAATAGTTTCTGTTCATTATCTCTGCAGGGGGTGCACATATTGAAATGAAATTTGGCATACAGGTACATCATGAGAATATCTAGGTCATGTTTTTATTTGGTTACCATCAAACAATTTTTGACAGAGTTATGCCCCTTGATTATTGAAAGTTTCCAATAAGTCAAAGTTTTCGTTTATGGGGGAGGAGGGCATAACTGTTTTACAAACAGCTCTTGTTTAGGTATACATGTATTCAACATTTTCAATTAGATGTATTTTTTTTTCTAATTTTCTTAGCTTCATGACAACGACTTCCCAAAACGGCATCTATCCCCATCAGCCCATTTCTGATGAAGAACATCTTCATGATGCTACAGAAGCAAGTGGAAATCCTAATCAGGTGAAGTATCTTGTGGTTTAAGTTTTTATTGATGTTATTAATTTTGTTTTTGGTGTTTAAAATTATGCCAAACTCAACAGTTTTTTAGTCATGTGGTGGTGGCGGTCAGTTTTTAATGGTGGAGTTGAGAATCTGGGTACAACGTACCCAGGGAGAGATCACACAGAAGCCTACTGAATACTCAAAAGATTATAAGTGCCTATTAGGAAGAATGTGTGTGGGAATAAAGGGACTGAGCCTTAGCTATAAATTAGTAAATATAGTAGTACGGTAATGCAATGTATTAATGTATATTTAAGTGTGGATTAGATAAAAATGTTACTTAAGATTTAGATCATAATGATGATAATTTATGTACAATCATTTTAATTTTACATCTGAATTTTTATTTTATCCCAGGATCCAGAAAGACATTCCGGCACACCAGTTGATCCTCAGAGATTTGTAACACTTCCAAATGGCTCTGGGCGTTACATATATACTCCTCATCCTAAAACTGGACAGCTTTTATATGTATCTTGTGAAGATTCTTCTCCACAGTTATTCCATAGATTGCCTCCTGGGTCGGCAGTTACTACACCTATACGAGTTGACACATCAAGTCAGTTTGTTACACCAAAGGTACATTAAGAGAAACTGAACAAAATATATTAAAGGAATTCTTTCCTTGGTTTGAATTGGATTTGACATATTGGGCATCATTACTGAAGGCTATTTTATTATCAGTTAATGGAACAGGATCTATAATACACATTTAAAATTTCACATATTGGTTGTATGTAAAATACCCAATATTATCAATTATTTCAGTCATTCAATATTTCTTACTTTTAACCATACTTAATACATAAAAGGTCAAAACAATTAAAAAATAAAATTGTTTCATGTGTCCCAACTGACCTGACTAGACAGCACTGGCCTAAACAATTTTGTCAACTTTTTTTTATAATCAAAATCTGAAATTTTATCAAATTTGAATATCAAAATTTAAAAAAAATGAAAGAGTAAAAATGGCTTACTGACTGACCCATATCTATAACACTATTGGTCAGAGCGGATCAAACAAATAATTTTGTAATGATGACCCAAAATGATTTGTCGATCATTATCATTTAAAAAATGATTTTTTTTATATCTGAATTGCATGGTTTGCACAGACCTTGAAAAATGCTTTAAAAAATACCATGGAAAAGTGCTTGAATTAATTTAATGGTAGACAGATGATTTTTCATCAAGAGTTCTTGAATTTTACTGTACTTTGTTTATCTTTTTTCATCACTAAAGACTCGTCATTACTCTTGAAAAATATTAAAAATTAGCTTAAAGCGATATGAGCTGTCGTAGGTGAAAAATTTTACATGCCCATTTTATGTAATATTTTATCTCATATATATTCCAAAGAGACCATCTGGTAGTTAAAATAACAAATGTGTGTGTATAATTGCAACAATCTTGCCAAACGTAACCCGTAATATCAGTTATTGTTTGTCCGCCATTACTTTGAGCATTGCAAATTAACTTTCAGTAAATTTTTACGAAGATTACCGAGTGTCCAATAAACACGTGTTATTTGCAGTGAATATAAATTCTATTCTTTTTACTCTTTGCGTTTATTTTCATACATCATCATTTCACACCTGAATCAGGCAAAGTTGGTCTTTTTCATCGTTTTAAAACATTCCTCATTGAAATTGTCCACGTGCTGGGTATATCGGGTGATCTTGACCTATTTTTAACTCGTGCCATTGCATCCTCGGCTTAATCATTCTTGACACATATGATCATGAACTGCCCAACTCCACCGGACATGGTGGCACGATTGTAAAACTTGAGGTACGCATACTTTTTACAGCTATATTGTTTTGATTTTGTCAATGTCAGCATTCGGGTAACATTAAAGATCAGGAAAAAATTCTTTTAGTGACCTGATATATTTATTCATATATTCATCAGATTTTCTTCAGGTATTTAAAATAGCGTTGAAAAGCATATATTTTACAAAATACATGCACTTTCCAATAAAAATCACATCCTGTATTTTAAAAGTAAATATAAAACACATAAAATTGGTTGACTTTAATTAACATAGTCTGAGCGCGTAAAAGACTGAGATCCCCTGACCGAATTACAAAGTACATTTGATATAGCGAAAGAGTTTATCTGAAAGGTCATTGCATACGGAAATACAGCTGGATTTTTTAAGGTACAGGAAAACTTAAATTTTAATAAAACAAATAACTTCGAAAAAAAGATCTTTTACAATGTTTCATGTGTTTGATAATGTATTTGAACACACATTTTATCATATTCTCGACTATATGTCAGGGGACAAAAATAATCATTGTGACAGCTTATATCGCTTTAATTAAGTAAAGCATTTTTGTGAAGTGAAATCAAGCTAACTGGTTTTTTTTCAAATGTTTTCCCCCTTTTCTACATAGATTGATATAGAATAACAAATATATATTGCATGAGAAACCCAGATTTAGGACTTTTTCAACTGCAATTGATTAATTAAACCTTACTGTTTGTATATGAATACCACACTGGACCTGACCTTATTTTCACAAAATATATAGGAATATAAGATTTTTTATGCTTGTGTATATCTCTTATTTGTTATTGTACATCAAATACAAGTAGTAAAAAGTGTAAAAAAAAATCTAAACTTTTTTTTTTTTGGGGGGGGGGGATAAGCAGAGCCAATACCCTTTAAATATACCCTTTGAATGTGTTTGAAAAAATGCTATAAAAAGTCTTGGAAAAGTGCTTGAATGAAACAGGAATCAGTATATTTCAATTAAAAGTTGTATGTATCATTGTCTTGCAGATTACCAGGATTACTCCTGGTCAGGTAAGTTTTACATATATACAAATATTTTTCTGTATTATTACCTGTTACCTACCTTAATGCATTGTAAAAATATTTCACCTGTATGTAATATTTTAAGTATAAGAAAAATTATTGTGATTTTGCTTTTTCTATTTCATGTTTTGATTTCTTGAGTTACCCCTTATATGTAATAGGTAAAAAAAAATGGGTAATAGCTGTTCCTTTGTCATGCCCTGAAGTGAAAGGTCATAGGCGAAAGGGTGAAACTTAAAACTGGTATTCTGTGTCTCAGCAGGCATGGGGTGATAAATGAAGCTGATATAAGTCCTTAACACAGGTCTAAATATGGCATCTCCATATATAAACGAGAATTATTCATGGGATGTAAAATAGTAATAAAACAAAGAAGGAAAAGTTTAAGACTGATTCTAATATTACAGATGTTAAAAGCACTTAAAATAAGACAGAATCTTACTAATTAATACTTAGTGAAAGATAAAATCTGATTATTCTTTATGTTCTGCACACTTTGTCATCAATTACATGTATGGGGGTGTTTAATCTGTAGGTTACATTAGTAGTATATGTACTACACTTGAACCCCCCCTTTTTTCC
This sequence comes from Atrina japonica, assembly GCA_030159075.1. Lineage (NCBI taxonomy): Eukaryota > Metazoa > Mollusca > Bivalvia > Pterioida > Pinnidae > Atrina > Atrina japonica. Next base: position 282,849 of record BROG01000547.1, read on the forward strand.
GAGAACTGGACGACGTGTACATTTCCCGGAATTCCGCGGTCACGTGATCACACACACACACACACAGGTAAATGGCGTTATATATAGACGATGATATATAACGTGTTCACGAAATTATACATGACGCAGCGATAGATGACGATTCGTTCAATTTTTATCTGTTCTTCCGGGAATAGAGATGACAACGTCACGCTCCCGTGTGATCGCACAGGTAACTGCCGCACGAGTCGTTGTTTTTTCGCCCGTACAGGTGTCCCAATCGTATAGTGTAGCAAATTTGAAAATACCATAAGTAATTTCGCCCCAATTTAAAAAACATGTCCCATGCACATCGATCTACCGAGCGGTTATTGGATTTACCGATCCCGCCCGAGAGATCTATTACGACCCAATATATCGAACCGTTATTAGATCTCCCGATTCCCCCCGATTTTAAAAAAACGTTTTTTAAGACCTAAACGTGTTTACACGGGGCAGACCTATCGTTTTGACAGAATTTCCGAGAGAGAGGTTAAAAAGTTTACAACCTGGTCCGACGAGTATAAAGTAGTCCTATTGAGGAACAGACCTATCGATATAGACCTTTTATTTGTGCACCTCGTGAGGTCGGTGATAAACGTTAGAGGGTTGCAAAACGGCAATAAATTTCGCATCATCATCAATCACCCGAAATTCCCGAGACCGTACAGTACGAAATATATCACCGTCTCGGGGGATTTGTCCAAAGAGTTATTCAAAGCATTGCAAGAGTATATAGAATATTACGAGGTGCCCCTAGACGAAGTAGAAATATTCGTCCATTCTACGACGATGCCGAGGGGGAAGGGGAGACCCAAAGAACCGGTGACAAAGGAGACCTCGTTGTCGAAAAGAAGTATCATCACGATTAAAAACGACGACGCCACGTGTCTGGCATGAGCCATCGTGACGGCGGTGGCCAACAAACATAAAGATAAATGGACGAATTCCCCAGCTTCGACACGGTTTCAACGAGAGTCGCAAATTACAAAGGGTCGAAGCGTTAAAACTTCACGAAGAAGCGGGCGTTTCCCGTCCGTGATCACGGTTGTACCTTAGAAGACGTGAAAACGTTTGCCGATCACTTGGGCGTGCAGATCAACATAGTGGACGGCGATCGGTTCAACGAGATCATCTATACGACCGAAGGGAGCGACGCGATCTATCTGTACAAGAATAAAAAACACTTCGACGTGATTACGAAGATGAACGGTTTTTTGGGTACGGGATATTACTGTCATATTTGTAAGAAGGGATATACAAGACGAGATCGTCACAGATGTCCCGAAAAGTGTTTATTGTGCTTCGGTTATGATTGTCCGGGGGGCGAAAGGAAAGTGTGCGACGATTGTAACAGAACGTTTTTCGGCGAAGACTGTTTTAAGGAACATAAACGCGTCAGAGGCACGCGAGACGGCAACCCGGACGTGGTTTGTTTACTCGTTCGGAAATGTTTAGAGTGCGAACGGGTGGTCAAAGACTTGAAGACCCATGTATGCGGTCATTCCGAATGCCCGAATTGTAAATACTATGGCGCCATGACGACGCACAAGTGTTTCATGCTCGAGAAACGATGTAAGGGTGGAAAGTGCACGAGGTGTACGGACAAGAAACCTTGTTACAGTTGTAAAACGCGAACGACAGAGTATTATTTTTACGACATAGAAGCGACGCAAGACACCGGCGTTCACATACCGAATCTAATCGTGTGCCAAGACTTTGACGGTCGTCAACACGAATTTTCTACCGTAGACGAGTTTTGCGAGTTTGTCTTGGACCAAGAAAAGGGTACGTTCATAGCACACAATGCCAAAGCGTACGACGCGCAGTTTTTGTTAAAGTATTTCGTGGAACATAACATTAAACCCTATTGTATTTACAATGGTACGAAGATCATGTACATGCAAGTTGGAAACGTTCGCTTTATCGATTCCATAAATTTTGTCCAATCTGCTCTGGCAGAGTTTCCGAAGACGTTTGGTCTGACCGAACTCAAAAAGGGTTATTTCCCGCATTATTTCAACAAGCCGTGTCACCAACGTTACGTGGGACCGTTGCCCAGCAAAAAACACTACGGTGTCGATCACATGAGCAAACGCAACAGGGAAGAGTTTTTAAAGTGGTACGAGGTGCGAAAGAACGACGTGTTTGATTTCCAGAAAGAATTGAGAGAGTACTGCACGTCCAACGTCGACATATTACAGCGGTCCATGTTGAAATTCAGGGAAGACTTTATCGCGTTGGAAAACATAGATCCGTTACAGTACGTGACGATAGCCTCCGTGTGCATGACCGTCTACAGAAGCAATTACATGCCCAAAAAGACGATAGCCGTCCATAACGATAACGTCGTTCACGAAACGTACAGCGCGAAATCCATTTCTTGGTTGGATCACGTGGCCGAGAGAGACGGCGTCGTCATTCGACACGCGTTGAACAGCGGCGAGGTGACTCTGCCCGACATCGGTAAAGTCGACGGGTATTGCGAAGACACGAAGACGGTTTACGAATTTCAAGGGTGCTTCTGGCATGGGTGTAAAAAGTGTTACGCGCGAGACACCTTCAATAACAAGAACCAGCTAGACATGGACACGCTCAGAAAACGAACCTCTGCGAAAAACGAGAAGATACGACGGGCCGGTTACGCGTTCGTCGAGGCCTGGGATGCGATACGAAAGGTATAAAAAGTAAAGAGATCGTGACGCCGTTAGACCCTCGAGACGCCTTTTTCGGCGGTAGGACAAACGTGACCAAGTTGCTGTACGACTTCGACGGAAGAGGAGAAAAGGGACAATACGTCGACTTTGTCAGTCTGTACCCGACGGTCCAGTTTTATAAGACCTACCCGGTCGGTCATCCCTCCCAAAATAGTTAATCCCGAGCGCGTCGATCGAACTTGGTTGGGGTTCGTCAAATGTAAAGTCGTGCCGCCCCGGAAATTATATCATCCCGTCTGGCCCGTCAAAACGAAATGCAGAGATGCCGAAAAGCTCTTGTTCCCGCTGTGTAAGACGTGTGCCGAACGACAGGCACAGACGCCGTGCGAACACGTCGACGAGCAGAGGTCGTTTGTGGGCATGTGGTGTACTCCCGAGCTATTCAAGGCCTTGGATAAGGGGTACGAGATAGAGAAAATTTACGAAGTTTGGGATTTTCTCTACACCAGCGAGGACACGGACCTCTTCAGAGACTACGTCAAGAACTTTATGAAGATCAAGATGGAAAGTTCCGCATTAAAGGTCGGTCCGGGCACCTCTTACGACACGGAAGAACGGTATAAAGACATGGTCAGAGAACGATTGGGGATCGACCTGGGTGCCATAGATTATAATCCGGGCATGCGCGCCATCCCTAAATTATGTCTCAACTCTCTCTGGGGTAAATTCGGCCAAAGGGTCAACATGAAACAGACTAAATACGTGAACGAACCGAAAGACTTTTACACCCTGTTGCTGGACGACACGATAGACAATCTCAACATTCAGTTCATCAACGACGACATGGTCCAGATGTCTTACGATTTAAAGGGACAATTCGTCGACAAGGCCAAGGACGTCAACATCTTCATAGCGTGTTATGCGCACGCCAGAACCATGTTATACGACGTGTTGGACACCCTCGACGATAGGGTGTTGGGATTTGACACCGATAGCGTGTGGTACGTCGATCGCGACGACGGGGTCTCGATCGACACGGGTGATAACTTGGGCGATTTGACGGACGAGTTTAGGCGGCGATTTCATAACGTCGTGGTGCGCCACCGGTCCCAAATCTTATTCGTACGAAACGAACGCGGGTGAAAAGGTGTGCAAGGTCAAGGGATTTAGTCTGAATTACGAAAATTCTCTTTACATCAACCGAGACGCGATGACCGACGTCGTCAAAGAAACGCATAAGAGGATTACGACCGTTCGAGAAAACGGCATCAGGAGAGATTCCAAAACCAAACGCATCGTGAATCGATACCAGGAGAAAGAGTTTACGTTGTGTTACGATAAACGGGTGATGAAGGACGGCTACGACACGCTTCCCTACGGGTATTAAAAAATTTATTAATACTAATAAAAAATTTTAATCGACGACGACCAATAATTCCTCTCGGACGAACGTTCTTTGAGGCGCCGGTTCCTTGAGCTGATACAGGTCGATGCCCTGCATTCTGAAATGCCTGTCTATGTCGTGTTTGTCGACGCTCCAGATGGCCCTCCTGCGCCTGCCTTCCAATTTGCCCGGTTGATACAGATATCTTACTTTCGCAAAGGGACTGATGGGCGGTTGCACTTTATCGACGGGTTCTACCTTTTTGGGCGGGTTGGTCTCTTCGTTGATCGTTTTTACGACTTCTGGTAACCGTTTCACCCTTTCTCTGTTTCTGTCTTTGGTTTTCATCTCTTGATCGTATTGATAGCTAAACAATTGTTCACCCAACGTTCTATTAAATCGTTCGACGATGGCTTGGTCGCGATGAAGGTCGACTCTTCCCCTTCTTATTCTAATGCCGTGTCGGGTCATGAGTTTGGAGACGGCGCCCATGAATTCGCGACCGGGATCGACTTGTAATAATTTCGGAAACGCCAGATGCCGCTCGTAGATCTTTTCGAAAGCGCCGGCCACCTCTCGACTGTCTTTGGTCGTCAGCGGTTCCGCCTATTTGTATCGAGTGCCCACGTCGACCAACGTCAGTGCGTATTTGTACGTTTTCCCGTCCACCTTATCGTGCGGTAAAAACAACAGATCGGCCTGGTGAGTGTCGTTTTCTTTCGCGTCTTCGAATTGGGGTCTTATGATTTTCTTTGGGGCGGGTAGGTAGATTTGCCACACGTCTTGTTTTTTCAGGAACTCCAACGCTTCCTTCTCGCTGACTTTAGCTGCTTTGGCCAATTTCCTGATGGCCGCCTTTCCCTTCCAATAGTGTTTGTGATAGATCTCTTCCATTTTACTTTAGGCGACGTATTTTTTAACGCCATAGAACACGAGTCCCATCCCAATCACCACGAAGAGGATTTCCTTGTCTTTTTGCTCTTCCGAGGGTTGATAGAAATCGCTCAACTTCGGTTCAGGAGCCATCGCCTCTTCGTTCGTCATTTGCGAGTAGAGTGACATGGCGGCGTTTACTTCTTTGTAGGTGTACAGCGCGTGTCCTTGTTTCTTTAATCTCTCGTTGAGAAAATCTAATCGCTTCGTGCGTTCGTGATTCCATAAATCTCGAGCCGCGGTCAGTTTTTCCATCGCCTCATCGTGTCTCTTTTGTTCTTCGTGATTCGAGAATAGAAATTGTGATCCCGAGAAGGCTAGAGCATTGACTAATGCACCACCCATCATCATCGCAATCGTTGCCATTTTTTAATAGAGAGAGTTTTAGTTTATTTCATGATATCGGCGGGGATGATGCCCTTCTTGACAAACATGTCTTTGGTGTACTCGGCGAGCGCAAACTCCAGGAGGATCATCCCGAAGTCCTTCGGGTCTAGATCCATCTTGGGCGCCGGCATCTTTAAGATTTTCTTGGAAAGTTGCGCGTATCCGATGGCAATTCCCGTACTGACGGCCGCGTGATACACGGTGTTGACTAAATCTTTTTCACCACTCATTTTTTAAATACGGGAGAAAATTATTTAATACATTTCATGGGGATTAGGTTTTTGGAGGTGGAAGTACTTCGGGCGGTGGTCATTCTGGCACGGGCTCGTCGCACTCATGATGAATAACCTGATGAACAACCTTGCTATTCGTGTTAATTAATTCAGTGATCGTGGTGATGAACACTCCCAGTGTCATGATTCCCGATGCCATTAACATCGTCATATTCACAGCGGTTCTGATCGAATCGTTTTGTACACACATTTTTAAATACGTGAGAAAATTATTTAATAGTAATACATTTCATGGGGATTAGGTTTTGGAGGTGGAAGTACTTTGGGCGGTGGTTCTGGAATGGGCTCTGGTTTTTTCATGTAGATCAACAACAATCCGACGACCGCGCCTGAGCCCGCTACCCATTTCCAGCTATCCTGGCTATTAGCATTGCTATCCTGGCTATTAGCATTGCTATCCTGGCTATTAGCATTGCTATTAGCATTGCTATCCTGGCTATTAGCATTGCTATTCCACCGACGCTTGGCACCCTTCTTCCCCGCTTCCTGACGTTTCGGATTCTTCTTCCCTATGAGTTCCTCCGGATTCATTCTCTTTTTCTATATATCCTCCGTTTTTTTTATTCCTGTGATATGGCGACTCGTCGTGGCGGCTAAGCTGAAAGGTGCTAAGAGCGCACCGTATTTATAATAGAGACTACAACACATTTCGCCGATGGCCGCGTCCAAGAAGGGGTCTTCGCTCAAGTCTTCGATCAGTTTTGGTTCGTCTTTGATGTCGAAAAAATTGCCGATCGACTTGGCCATGCGCATGTTGAGTCGAGCGTCTAATACGCGACTCAGGGATTCCACTTCCTTATCGTTCATCTTATCCAATTCGGAAGACGTCACGTCTTTGCCCAGAAACTGACGCACGCGTCCGGATCCGACGATGGCCGACAGTCTGTCTTTGGCGGTCACCACCGTACTGATGGTGGGGGGTGCATCGTTCGCTAATACGTCGTCTACATTCATCTTTTTTTAATACATTTTATTTATATTTTGTAAACGTTACGTTTACAAAATACTGTCACGTTTTTATTCCGTGTCGGAATCCAAGTCCAAGTCTTCTACACAATCGGCCAAATCCGGTAGAGGAGCAACGTCGATTGTTTTGACGATGATGGCCTGGTGTAAGAGGGCTTGCGGGGATATGGTCGATTCTTTGTTGGCGATGTAAACGTTGTCTATGCGTAAAGAACCAATGGCCAGACATCGTTTTTTCTCGTAATGGCGAAGATCGGTTTCGACGAGTGGTTGTTTACCTTTCGGATCGTCGTCCGTTCTCTTTCTATAAAAAGTAGGCTTGTCTCTCGTCCCCTGTTTAACTTTCGAGTAGATCACCTTGTCACCGTTTTTATCCGTTTTGACGAGGGTTATATCGTTGACATCCATGGGGGATTTTTTACCATTTTCTTTCAGTGTCTTTGCGAGTTTATCTATTTCCGTTCTCAAGAACGCCGTGATCTTTTCCAACACGTCGGCGAATTCCTTTTCGCATTTAAATTTCATAGAATAATCGGAACTGTCATCGTGTTGCCACAAGCCGGACGATTCCGTTTTGGGAGTGCGTATCACTAACGGTTTCACGCCGTTCGGGTACTGATACGTAACGTAAACGCGTTGATAGCGCTTCCCTTTCTTATCGACGTAATGGGCACCTGTTCTTAAATTGTTCACATCAAAGTTCTCAACTGTCACGAATGCCATGTTTTCTTTTTTATAACGAATAAATTTTCTTTATGTCATTTTTTTAAAAATGTTTCTGATCCCTTTCTCCGTTCTGCGATAGTTTTCCAGACGTAACATAGTTAATATCGCGGATAACACGATCACACACCCTACCACGACCAACGACAACAACGTGAACAAGACCATCTCGGTAAAACGTTTCATTTCTTAACGTAAAAAAATTTGTTAAATGGCTTAAACAATATATATAAATAAAAAAATGTTTATTTTACTGGACAAGGCGTTTACCGAACGCGGTGTAAAACAGATGTTGGGGGACGACATAGCATGCATGCAGTTGGGTGGCAACCAAGTCTTGGTGTATTGGCCCGACGACGTCAAACTCACGTGTCAAATGCCTCGCATGCGCAGAGACTACCCGTGTAAGCATCCGCTCGTCGTGAATTCGTTGTTTTGTAGCATTCATCACAACTACTTGAAAGAGAGAGGTATCGACATGTTGAAGTATTGCACCTCTTGTCAAAAATGGATGACCGATAGCACTAAATACGAAACGTGTTATACGTGCGGCGGACGAGTGGCACAAGGCGCATCCACGGTCTGAGAGAAGAAGAAGACGCGGACGTCCCAAGAAAGAGGTTTAACCGGATTTTTTAAAACAGAATGTCTTAAAAATCTACGGTTAACGAGAAGTGGATTTGTTTTTGTTGACGAGGTCTTGGATCTGTTTGTACAAGTCCTCCGTCTCTTGGTTCGACTCTTTTTTTAGGGTCTCTTTGTGTTTAGAATAGAGTTTGTCCTTCATCTCGCGAAACTTGGTCAACTCGTGACAGATATCGGTAAATTCGGCGTCGGTGATCTTCCCGTCTTCGAGCGCTTAACTGATGCGCGTCTCGATGGAATTTAATTTGCTTTCCGCCAGTTTCATGATCTTGAGATGTTTCTCCGATTTCCTTAACAGCAGACGTCGAACGCCTTTCATCGCCAATCCCACCGCCCCTACGGTCACGGCGACGATCTGAAGAGGCAAGCCCGCGATGGGAACGAGGAATCCGAGTCCGCCGACGACGACGCCTCCCGAGATCAGCGCCGCATCCACGCTGTCCACGGTGTTCACGGTTCTCTTATATTTCTTGTACACGCTCCTTCGTGTTTCGATCTCGCGTCGAAACGACTGCTCGATCTCGGTGATGCGTTTGAGACGATACGGTTGAGCATCGGGCTCCAACGTCGGGTACAATGCATTTTCTTCTTTATTCATCCTCCTTTTTTTAAAGGGGAATTTTTTATATGTCGAGAACGACGACACCGTTGACGGATCCCGATTTCGACCCTTTGTTCACGCCAAAGGTGAGGACGTCGCCCGCCGTCACCCGCAACAGAGGATTCAACGGGACGATCTCGCCGGTCTTCGTCTGAAAGGTCCTGTGTTCCACGTTGTTCACGACGAGCGTCACGTTCAGTTCCCCCAAGAGTCCGAGACGAATGACGTGACCGTCGAACAACATCGTCGTACCCAGCGCCGGTTTGATTCTTCCGTTTTTAGTCACGTCGAATTGGAACGTGTTCATGATGCGACGGTTTTTAGCCAACGCGGTGATCTCCTCTTTGGCATCATTGATGTCTTTCTAGAGTTTCTCATTCAGGTCCTCCACCAGTTCTTCCCTTTCCAAGTCTTCGTAATAGAATCCCGATCTAGACATTCCTTTTTATTTTTAGATTTTCTTAAATTCCAAGAGAACGTGAACGGGATGGCCGTGATTGTCGACGGGGTTGCCTTCCTCGTCTTTTAGACGTATCGTTAATTCCGAGACGCGATTGCGCCTCAACGTTAAGAACACGGGGTGTTCGACGTCTTTTTCGTACAAGTCGGAAAATTTCACGTTGGGGCAAGGCAGGGACATGACGATGTCGTTCGCCCTCCCGTCTCTGACACCCTCGGCAAGTTCGTCGAGATGAACGTTGAGGAGTTCCACCACGGTTGCAGGTTGATGCTATTGCTCGGATAACCGGTCCCGACGCTAGTCGCGTTATGACCAAAGCCGAGAATCTTGACGAGTTCTGACGGAAGCGCCACCGCCGTACTACCCTTACCGTCGATTCTCACCCTCATGGTGGTCTTGTCCAGAAACACCTTGTCGAAGTATTTCGCGAGAATTCGTCATAGGTCGGTGAACGTGTACGACCCGGCGTGCACGACTTGGACTTTGGCTTTCTCTCTACCTTTGGCGTAGTGTATCTCCACGTCTTTCCGCACGTTGTAAAAACGGATGGACTTGACACCCACTCGACGTCTACGTCAACGCGATCAAAAAGTTTCGCGCGTCGTTCGAGAACATCTTCGTCAAGTACGACAACCCGAACGTCTTCGAGGACGGCACCTCGAAGTACTACGCCATGCTGAAGCGGTGGTACCAGCATCCCATCGAGGGATTCTGGCAGAACCAGTTGAATTTCGCGGTGTGGTGCGCCACGACGGGATGCGGTGTGACGTTGGACATGGGAAACGACAACCTGTCCAAGTCGTTCTTCCGGTTCCACATCTACTATCAGATCAGAAGGATCCTGCAGGAGATCGCCGCCCCCTTGCCCAGCGACACCGACTTCGAGCACTACACGAACAACGTCGGCGTACCAGCGGATCTGTCGCGAATTCGGGGTGCCGGTCGACGCGGACTGGAAGATCAAGGGGACCATCTTCGGGAAATATAACACGAAGTGGTCCACCTTCATCGCGAACCGACCGGAGGGGTTCACGCTTCCGGGTCTGGCCTGTCTGGGCGATCCTGGGCGCACAGGGGGAGACGAGGGCCTCGATCGTGGACGCCGGTGCCACGTCGCTGGACGCCCAGAAGCAGTTCCTGGTCAACGTCGAGGACGCCATCAACCGACCGCTCGACCTGCCCGCCGACATCTCGCGCTACGAAGACTGTCTGAAGTACGCCAATTCCTACGTCGTCCATCCGGGTCTCTACATGCTGCCCAGCAACATGGAGTTGAACATCGGCAAGAACATCGCCAACTACAATAACGAGATCTTGATCGCGCCCGACACCACGACGCCGGGAACGAACGTCGACCTCAACGCGAAAACGTTCGCGACACCGTCTCCCATACGGGACACACCACCTCCCATAGAGATCACACCGCCACCGCTACAGGACAAGTCGCCAGACGATCACGAGGATCAGAAGACCGCCGTCTTGGCTCTAGCGTTACTTTCTTTTCTTCTCTTCGTCGAGTTTCGTTAACAACCAACCGACGACGACCATGCCCAGCACCCACAGATGTTCTCCCAACCACATTGCCGTCTTGCCGAGCGTCGACAGGATCCAGGACACGATGGCGCCCAATATACCCGGCAACGCTTCGCCGAACTTGGCGGCCAGTCTCGCGAGCAGTTTCCCGACCGCGTCCAGCTGTTGGGAGGTGGTGGAGGAGGAGTGGGCGCGACCGTCCCCGGAAGGAGTAATTCGACTAAGAATCCCACCGTCATGCCGATCGCCGTCAGGACGCTGAAGATGGTGATGCCCTGTTCTCTGAACAGATTGGTGATTCTTTCTCTCAACGAGAGATCGCTGGCGAGTAGTCCCTTGATCGACTCTCTTATGGTATCCAGTTGAGTCTTTAACTGCCCTTTCTGATCTTTCATAGACTCTTTATACCCCGCGATTTCGTTGCGCGCCTTCTTTATCTCTTTCTCGAGCCATTCTTTTTTGTCTGGATTGCTTTCTTTGAGTTCTTCGGTCCATTCCGATATCAATCGTTCACGCTCTGCTATTTTGCCTGCTAGATTACGTATTTCACCGCGAATAGTTTGTAAACTCTTATTCTCTCAGGGGAAATTCTCCCTTAAAGTCTTTTTCATGGATTTCCGTCGATGCATCGGTGAATTTATGTATACTACCCGATAGGTTTGTTAAACCATCGTCTAATTGTTTTGGGTCCGTCTCGTCGGTCAATGACCTTTGTACGTCGTTGACGTTATTTTCTATTTCTTGCACCTCTTGTTTGTATAGACCTAGAGCTCTAACAAACTCTGCACCTCTTGTTAATTTTAATTCTGTTACTCTAGCTAACAACGTTTTTGAGTTTAAGAATTACGTTTAAAGCTTAATAAAATCTGTTTATCTCCCCACTTGGCATATAAATTATTATGCTCATCGGATGAAAATTCCATTCTTTCATCAGGCACAGCTCTATATACCTTTCTCCATTTATTGAATTGTGTAATAGTTCTAAAACGTTCTGGTTGGTTTTCTTCAGCTTCGATGGGGGGGTTTGGAGCATCCAACTGGACTTCTGGAGAAATAATAGACCACGAACCTCTTATAGTACCCCTGATGGTGGGACTTGACTGGTCTTCTAGAAGAGTTGGCACATCATAATCTATAGAAGGATTGATGAAAGACGTGTCCGCAGTTTTTCCAGGGCCATCGACTGTATTCGAAGGATTATCTTGCATTTCAACGTCGTCGTTGTATGTTGTATCATCGGGATCGTACCCCTGATTATCGAATGTATGTGGATCGTCCATTTTTAAAACGAGATAAATTTTTTATTACGTAATAAAAAAAGATGATGAATTACGGACACATTCTCGACCCCAATAGGCAATTGCGCACTGCCTTCGGCGTAAAGGGCATACGTCAAACGGTGACAGTGTCCCACAATCCTTCGAGCATCGAAGAAAACCAAACATTGACGGTTCGTTTTCCCAATTTGAGCGAGAACGACGTCATCGTCCCCAGAAGCACGAGACTATGCTTCGACATGGAAGTCGCCGTGGAGGGTGGCAATCTCACCAAAACGGGTGTTTATAATAATCTGGGACGCAACATCGTCAAAAAAATCGAGGTGAAGATCTCGGGAAACACCGTTCAGACCATCGACGATGCCGATAAATTCTTCGTCTATAACGATCTTTGGAAAGTGGAACGAGGTAACATGGCCTATCAGGGGATACAGACTAATGATCTAAATATAATAAGAGCAAAACCCACCAGCTATAAAATACCCCGCGACACCAACGAAGACTACGAAATTGTTGCGACGTTCGGGAATCGTTTTTGCATTCCCTTGGACTTCGAAATCTTGGAGACGAGCGAACCCTTTTATCAAGCGGGGTTACAAGATCGTTTGGAATACATGCTGACGTTTAACGACGCCATACACGTCGTCATGACGGACCCCGACGATGCCAATAAAACGATAAGTTATAAGGCGACCAACATCGCGTTGGAGTTTGAGAAAATCACCGACGAGCATCTCGCTCACAGCATCAGACAGAGGTACGCGGGAAAACACGCTTATTACTTCAACCAAATATTGCGATATCGCAAAACGACGATGAGTAAATTGGATGGCATCCTCAATTATCAAATCAACACCCCCGCGCGGTCTCTCTCGGGCATTCTGTTTCTCTTCAAAGACATTTCTATCAACGATCCGGAAAATTTTTATAATCCGAGAATCACCAAAGTGGAAACGACCATCGAGGGACAACCGAACCAACTCTTCTCGGCCGGCATGAGACCGCATCACCACTTTGACGAGATTAAAAAGTTTTTCTCCCTGAATCGCGAAACCGTCACGGAAACGATCGCCAAGGAACTCGACCTGAGCAACGTGACTCTGGGAAAATATCTCATAGATCATTACGCCCTCTTATGAACTTACGACTTACAAACAACACCCGAAAACCATCTCCACGGCACGGGTCGCAAGCTTCAAAACTTCAGCGAGGGCGTTTCCGTCCGAATCGAGAAAACGCCAGAAACCGATACCGATCCCGTGGACGTTTACATCTTCGTCGTCAAGGACGGACAGATCAACATGTCGAACGGCTGTTTTGCGAGCGTCATCTCTTAAGAAAAATTAAAACCCTATAAGAAAAAATGTTCATTAAACAACCTCACGTCGCCATGATCATGGGTGCCACCGGTTGCGGGAAGACGGAGTTCGTCCTCGATCTGTTGGAAAACGAATACAAAGACGTCTTCGACCACATAGTGATCCTGTGTCCCTCGATAGACTTCAACAAAGCGTACAAATCGAGAAAGTGGATAGGCGACGACGTCAAACAACCGAAAGACAAACGAGTCGTCATCGTCAACCCCGTATCTAAAAATGGAGACGAGCTATTGCAGGACACTCTGCGACACTTTTACGATAGATACAAGGGAACGTCCACGCTGTACATCATCGACGACTGTTCGGCCACGAAGCAGATCAAGAAGAAGGCGGACGCCCTGTCCATGTTGGCCTTTTCGGGAAGACACGCCGACCAGTCCGTGTGGATCTTGACGCAACGCTACAACAGCGCGTCCAAATACTTTCGCACGCAGATCAAGTGGGTGGCGCTCTTCTTTACCAAAGACAAGTTCAGTTACAACGAATGTCTGGATGAGAACGACGTCATCCCCGAGGAGGATAGAAGACGTCTCAAACACGAACTATCCCAACGCAAGCATTCCAAGTTGATCTTGCAGACGGAACAACCGACGGATTATAAGTTTATAGAATAATTTATATTTTGTGTAAAAATATAAATCGTTACTCATAATCTTTCCATGAAATCTTAGCATCCCACTGTCTTTTGTCGTCGAAATTGTTGCATTTCATCGTCCATTGTAATTTATTCATGTAATTCGTTGTGGGAATGTATGGTTGACGCCAATAACAAACGCTAACCCAATCCAGTTTATTAGACCAATTCACCTCGGGATCCCACGGCTCGTCTCGACGACCATCGTTATATCGAAACCAATCGCATTTGTTTGACCACTTCACCTCCGAATCCCACGGTTCCCTTTTATCCCACACTACCGAACCGTTATAAGAACGCCAACATTTCTCGTTATATTCTACGTCTCTATTAAAAACAGGCCTCCACGGTTCTTCTCCATTAAAAACTGGAATGCGTTCAAACCAGTTTACTCTAGCAGTCCAATTGACGTCGGGGTCCCACGGCTCGTTGCACCTGGTATAACAATTGTGTACAATCCAAGAAATTTTATTACTCATCTCCTCCGTGAAACCCGGACGCTCGCATTTTCCGAAAAATTCATTAAACATCTCGAAAAATGCTCTTCTACACAAAATATCAGCCATTTTTATAAAGATAAATTACTTAAATCTCATAATTTATATTTTATAAAAATATAAATTTTTAATAACCATGCAGTTTTTTATATTTTTTTGTAAATTAGTTTACATCCTATTAAGCCAGTCCACCGCGGGATCCCACGGTTCGTCTCTCCCGGTACGGCGATTATACGAAACCCAATGGTTTTTACCAATCCAGTCCACCGCGGGATCCCACGGCACGTAACTCCTGGTAAGTCGATTGTATCCAAACCAAAAAGATTTGTTATACCAGTCCACCGCGGGGTCCCACGGCTCGTCGCTCACGGTATGACAGTTGTACATAAGCCAACCTTTTTTGTTACCCCAGTTCACCTCGGGATCCCACGTCTCGTATCTCCCGGTAGGGTTGTTGTTGTAATCAAACCACACTTTTTTACGCCACCAGATCTCTTCATCCAAGGCTATCTCCGTTTTTAAATAGGATCGTTCCTCCTCGTCATATAGGACTAGTTCCTCCTCGAGTTCCTCCTCGTCTAATTCGCCTAGGGTTTCAACCAAGTATATCCCAACTACAATGTCTATTACGGATTGTGGGTCATCCATGTCCCACCTAGGTTTAACACCTTCTGCGATGTCGTGACTTATTTTCTTCTTAAAAATACTACGTCTTATCTGTCTTGTTGTATCCATGGCTTCAATGAATTGACTAAAACATCTTAATGACATTTCAATTTTTTCACACTATACCATTTGGGACACCAAAACAACGACTCGTGCGGCAGTTACCTGTGCGATCACACGGGAGCGTGACATTGTCATCTCTATTCCCGGAAGAACAGATAAAAATTGAACGAATCGTCATCTATCGCTGCGTCATGTATAATTTCGTGAACACGTTATATATCATCGTCTATATATAACGCCATTTACCTGTGTGTGTGTGTGTGATCACGTGACCGCGGAATTCCGGGAAATGTACACGTCGTCCAGTTCTCGGAAAAAAGGGGGGGTTCAAGTGTAGTACATATACTACTTACATTTATTTGTTCTGTATGAGATGTGATTGTAATGATTTGTTTTACCTCCAGATGCCTGATGGCATTACTAGACTTAACAGCAGTGGTGAGGATACAAATTCTCCAGATTGCCCTTCTGATGTCTCACCTACTCGTTACGGAAGTCCAACAGACTCCAGTGATGACAAGTGCACAAAATTCACCTCTATAGACCTTACACAGGCTTTGTTTTGTGGTGGTGGTGGTGGTGAGGAGAGCAGAGAACAACACAACATGAAAGAACGTCGTAGAAGGTAATGTAGCTACTGGTAAATGAACAAGAAAGAACTTAAGAATTGGCCATTTTGATGTTGATATCATTTTCTGCATAGATATAACCTTACTCAGAGTGTGAAATAAGAACTCAAAACACACTTGTCTGGGGGCACTTGAGATATTTGGTTGTCCCCAACTGAATTCACTTGTCCCCCACCAAAAAAAGAAAGAAAATTGATAAAAGCAGTAAAGAAAAAAACAATAAATAAACTGGTATATATTTAATCTATCGTAAACAAAGTTTACACCTGTTCCATACGTATAGTCGTATGGAACTAACAGTCACTGTAACTCGCCAAGCCAGTTAGACTGAAAAACTATGATTATGAACATTTAATCCTGACAAAATGACTTGTCCAGGGGATAAGTGCATTTAGAAATCAACTTGTCCGAGTCAATTCTGACCTGATACAGGCAATGGGACTGGTGGTTATTTCAAACACTGTTACTTATGTAGTGGTGCAGAGGATATTGGCCCTGATAGCTCAGCTGGTAATTAGAGTGTCCTGCTGGTGTTGTGAGCGTCCTGGTTTTGATTTCTGGTTTGGTCGCATATTTTTCTTCACCTACTACTCTAATAAGAAAAGTTTGTCCTTGTAAAACCTGTGACAGGTGAAAAAGCGCACATGATACATGTCTAAAACAACTTCAGGTCTAATGCAATAATTATCTTGATAACACTTTGCTTAAATGAGCATTTACTTTGAGAAGCAGATACCTAACCCTAACCCCTTTAAAATTGAGGTTAATGAATTTATGATAGTAATTACACTAAATCTTATCAAAATTTCATAAGAATGTCAGTTACATTGTAGAAGGTCATCAATCTTGATACAAGTTTAGCTCCCAAGTGATAGAAAAGTTAAGTCATGGAATCTAATACACATATCAATGTACTAACATAATGGTAAGAAAATCTAATACACCCAGTCAAAGCCCAAACATGATTGTCATGAAATCTAATACACCCAATCAAAGCCCTAGCATATGATTGTCATGAAATCTAATACACCCAATCAAAACCCTAACATATGATTGTCATGAAATCTAATACACCCAATCAAAACCCTAACATATGATTGTCATGAAATCTAATACACCCAATCAAAGCCCTAACATATGATTGTCATGAAATCTAATACACCCAATCAAAACCCTAAGATATGATTGTCATGAAATCTAATACACCCAATGAAAACCCTAACATATGATTGTCATGAAATCTAATGCACCCAATCAAAGCCCTAACATATGATTGTCATGAAATCTAATACACCCAATGAAAACCCTAACATATGATTGTCATGAAATCTAATACACCCAATCAAAGCCCTAACATATGATTGTCATGAAATCTAATACACCCAATCAAAGCCCTAACATATGATTGTCACGGAATCTAATACACCCAATCAAAGCCCTAGCATATGATTGTCATGAAATCTAATACACCCAATCAAAGTCCTAACATATGATTGTCATGAAATCTAATACACCCAATGAAAACCCTAACATATGATTGTCATGAAATCTAATACACCCAATCAAACTCCTAACATAGGGCTCAACATTAACTTTAAAAACAATTAGACCAGTCGGACCAGTACCAGAAAATTTTACTAGACCTGATCTCAACATCACTAGACCTGACCTCGGTTACATCACTAGACCTGACCTCAACATCACTAGACCTGATCTCAACATCACTAGACCTGACCTCGGTTACATCACTAGACCTGACCTCAACATCACTAGACCTGATCTCAACATCACTAGACCTGACCTCGGTTACATCACTGGACCTGACCTCAACATCACTAGACCTGATCTCAACATCACTAGATCTGACCTCGGTTACATCATATCTATTGATATCTCTCTTCCAGAGTTTCACATCCTACTTAATTAGGGTACGCTGCATCTAGAGATTTTAAGGGTATAATGAAAACACTATATTTTAATTTTTAATAAGTGGTAAAATATAGCTCACATATTAATTTCATAAATTGCCTGACAAACTCGATGACGGGCAGAGGACTTGTGCATATCTATGTCTTGTTTTTAGCTATTGCTGCACCATTAAATGCTATTTACTGCTTTAACTGATTTTTTTGATGACATAAAAACAAATAAGAGCAGAAAGAAATTAATGAATTATTTCATGATTGAAATAATTCCTTATAATCTCTAGAGTACTCAAGCCTACTAATTTTAATAAGTAGGACTGGAATACAAGTGTATTTTGTTACAGTATAAAACATACATGTCATTTCTGAGTGGTGCAAGTAAATTATCCTCAATTTGTACACTGTATTCATGCTGACTGTTCCACTGATTTATAATTTTATCAAGAACAAAATAAAATCTGAATAGACAGTTAGCTTGAATGCTTTGACAATTTATTTATAGAAGTCAAGAAACAAGTATATATGTAAGTTTGAAATTTTCTTTTATGCCTAATTATTGTAAAATAAATTCTGATTTCTGTTCTGCCCTATGATTTCTTTGATAAACCCTCATCTCTTGTTATGCCTCCACTACTATAAAGAAGCCGTCGTCAGTCACTCAGTGTAAACAGATATCGATAATTATCGTAAGTTGATCTGCTTTATTAGAGATATCATAATTCAATTCAAACAAAACTATCAAAAAAGAAACGTACCATTCTATATGCCCGTTTGAATTAAAATATGCCTAGGCTAGGCTAGTGAAGCTGCACGCACTTGTGATTTTATGACCGATGCTTTCAGTTTCACTTTCAATCTGAATTTTTGCGGGTCCATAGAATTACCGAAAAGACACCAATTACCGGAATGATGGGACATCTAACTGAATTGAAGCTCCTTTCCATCGTAATTATAATTTTGTGGAATAATTTACTTTTAAATGTTTATTACATATAGGTTTTACATTAAATGAAATGATATTTTGTCGGTATTGTCCTCGTTTTTACCGATCTAGCTTTTCATATTTAAGCCATATCAGTACTAGTGTGATATTGAACCCGACGTAACTACTCGTACAATTTGTAGCAAAATTCCTAGAACACTGTTTCCCTTCTCACATTGAAATAGTTTATTCTTCTTAGTTGTATATAAATAATCTAAAAATGACGAAAACATAATCTAATGTGTCATTCCAGTGGCTTTATGTGTCAACCTGGTAATATGACTATTTTTCCGGTTATGTTATATCCCAATCTCTCACCAGAGGGCATATAACATTATATGGCGACAAAATTTACGAAATGAAAGTAAGTCTATACGGCACGAAATATCAGCAACATATCTATTATCACAATCACCGGTAATGTAAATAAATGTCCCACTATCGGTAAATAAATTACAAAAAGAAGAAAATGGTTTTCCACTACAATTTTTTAAATAATAGATCTTCAGTCTATTTGAAGTGATATTTTTAACCCGACCAGTCGGGCTACTTTGACACAAATTAACTAGACCGGACCAATCTTTTACTAGTCAGGGTCAGTCGGACGTGCCTTAGTGTTGAGCCCTGTAACATATGAATGTCATGAAATCTAATATGCCCAATCAAAGCCCTAACATGATTGTCATGAAATCTAATACACCCAATCAAAGCCCTAATATGATGGTCATGAAATCTAATACACCCAATCAAAGCCCTAATATGATGTTTGTGAAACCTGATACACCAAACTAAAGCACTAACATGATGATCACCCTTAACATGATGGTCATGAAATCTAATACATCCAATCAAAGCCCTGACATGATGGTCATGAAATCTAATAAACCTTTTCAAAGCCCTAATATGATGGTCATGAAATCTAATACACCCAATCAAAGCCCTGACATGATAGTCATGAACTCTAATACAGGGCAGTTCTGTGGGTGTCGGATGTAACAATCAGAACAAAAATGTTATATTTAATAAATTTTATTTTCACGGAATAAAATCAAATAATATATCAAACTATGAATAACCTCAGGGGCTCTCAGAAACACATCAAACTTTGGCTGATTCTTGTACATTAACTGTGTTGCTTCGGAAAAAGTATGGTGTCGGATGTACATGTAATTCACAAAAAAAGATTTTTGCAACATTAAAAATGTTTTCATAAAGCCCTGTGATTTGATATTCCCTAGACAAATAAAACATGTCGCATAAAAATAGATATGTAACTTCTTTTTAATCACCATAAGATGAATCTTTCACATTTTCAATAAAAGCTGACCCTAGGATTTTATTTGGTGTCAGACTTAACTTAGAATGGTGTCAGATGTAACGCTTCCAAAATAAACTTGTTCTGCTCTGTAGTATTAGCAAAAATTTACCTGTGCTACATGATTCTCACAAGCTGATCAGTTTGATAGTGATTTGATGCTATTCAACATTCAAAATATTGCAAAACAGAGAACAATCAAACTTCCGATATATCATTTAAAGATACAAGTGGTACCATTACTAATAATATGATTTCTGAAAGTATCACAGCACAAATCACAAAATATGACATAAAAGAAATTTTGATTGATATCAGAGTAATAAAAACAATTGTAAATCTTCTAAATCATTATATAAAATGAAAACATAACTGACTGAAAATGCACAAAGTACATTAAATCAATTCAAAAATTGAAAACAAAATAGACAAAAGGACTCAAAACCTTCATGATGGGTCAGTCTTTTGCAATATTTTCACAATATAGCGAGAAATCTGTTCTTTCCATTCATACATTTATCCAAACCACATCTATGCTTTACTTGCTTTGTATAAGCAATATCAATCACTTTATGGGAAGAGTTTCCTTTAAAAATTAACAAGCACCCCCTACTGACCAAAATTAACAAGCACCCCTACTGACCAAAATTAACAAGCACCCCCTACTGACCAGTGTCAAATTGCCATTGGGAAATATGTTTTTCTGTAGATTTATCTGAAAAATTTATCTCTAAAAAGAAATGTGGTGACAAATTATGTTTCATCTATCATTTAATGTAAATGACCCCAGCAATGCAGTTTCATGATATGAGTTTTCTGTGAATTAGGAATGCTTTTAATCTTCATACACTGGGCACCTTTGTTTGTAATGACTTCATCCTTACTAACTATATGTTTTGTTTTGTTGTTTTTCATTTTTTACATCTAGTCAAGAAGTTTTATAGAGATGTCTAAGGTCCACTGAATTTAACCTGTGTTATGGTCTAACACCATAGTAAGGGTTCTTTAACATGCATATTAATCATAAAACCTTTCTGTACATGAAATAAAATATTTAACAACGGTTTGGGTGAACACATGATTTTATTGCATTTGCTAAATGCATATAAATAACATATTCAATTACACTTGTAAATAAACATTCATGCAATATTACAAATAAACAATCATTTAATCTTAATTCTTGATAAAAATTGTGAAAGTCTCAAAAATCTCTACACTAATTAAAGTTTTATATACTGGTATGTGCATATATGTATTTATATACATGTCATGAACAGAAATCAATCAGCCCACAAGATGGGAGGGTGGGATGGAAGAAAAAGTTACTGTGGAGCTCTTATAAAATTTGGCATGACCAGTCCGCATAATAAAAATTTGAAAAGTGACGCTAAAGTGGTCTGTTATCAGTTGCATGATTAATTTGATGCGATTGATTGGTTAATCACCGATAAACAAAAGGAAAATTAATTTAATTGGTCTAACACAATAATGCAGTTATATGATTGGATAAGATTAAAGATGTTTTCTTATTCTCCAGGACACAATGCATACTGCCCCCTAGAGGAATTACCATGAAGTCCAGGTGTAAATTTGTTACAAATTCAGATTTGGCTGCATACATCAATAATGATTAATAAATATTAAAAAAAACTTTAATTTTCCATATACCATGCCTGCTTCTTCTCATGTGAAGGAATCATGACTCACTTTTTATGCAGCATGTTTTGTAAAGGATCACTCAGTCTTTTATCAAAGTCTTAGGTATGACTCAGTACTGGGAACTGAACCCAGGACATTAAAGTTTTGAGTTGAATATAATACCACTAGAATACAAAAGCAGTCTCCTTACTAAGGAAAGCAATGAATATGCATGCTGGGACTTGCTTTGGGCAACTTTGGATAATTCAACAAGGGTAAGAGTCATTGCTCTTCCATTTCTAACGTCTTTCCACACAGACAGCTATACAGTTCCTTTTAGTCATAGAGGTCACTTGAAATTCAAATATTTCAGAAAGCCATACTTTTATTAGCTCACCTGAACCAAAGGTTCAAGTGAGCTATTTTGATCGCTTTTTGTTCATCGTCTGTCTGTCCATCTGTCCATAAACGTTTCACATTTTCGACTTATCCTCCAAAACCACTGAAGTGATTTTGATGAAACTTTATTTGAAGTCCTCAAGGTCCGCTACCAAGTTTGTTCATTTGGGCCTGATCGGCCCAGGGGTGGATCCAGTGTGTGGCAAAAGAGGCCTCAGGGGGTATCCCTCTTTAAAAATCCTTTCCTCCAGAACTGCTGCATGAATTGAAAAACTAACTGTATCTGAGTGATCCATAGATGTATGATTCAAGTTTGTTAATTTCATTGAGATAGGAAAATGAATTTTTGATGCATTTTTGACATCTTTTTAGACTTTGTAATTTTCATTTATTTTTGTATGATTTCTTTGATTTTCTCCCCTAATATTCATTATGATGCATTTATTTTATTTGTTTTACCTGTGGTTTGGTAGATAAATGCTTTCCTGAAAGAATTTTGCTGAAATTTAATTTTTGAATTTTTTATGAATTAAGACTGCAAAAATGAAGGGGGCGGGGGTAATTTTCCACATTTTTGACTTCTTCTCCAAAACCGATGAAGGGATTTGATAAAACTTTATAGGAAGTAAGTACTCAAGGACCTCTACCAAGTTTGTTAATTTCAGTCAGATCTGCCAAGAGGTGGATCCAGGGTGGGGCAAAAGAAGCCATGGGGGTACCCCTCTTTAAAAATCTTCTCCAAAACTGCTGCATGGATTGAAAAACTAATTGCATTTGAGTGATTTTTATGGATGCATGATTCAATGTCCTGTGTTTGGAATAAATTGGAAAACTAATTTTTAATATGTTTTTGACATCTTACCCAGCTTTGTCATTTTCATTCATTTTTAAGTCTCCTCTACTCCTAAGGAGTGTTAAAATGATTTGTAAATTTGAGATTCCCATATTTGTAAGATACCAACACAGTTCAGGTGAGCGATGTGGCCCATGGGCCTCTTGTTATAAAGTAAAGCAACTATGTATAATATACAATCAAACAAACAAGAAAGAGAATTATATTTGCTACTACAAACACAAAAAATATATGGTGTCAGATGTAATGGTGTTGGATGTAACCAGGGATTGTTACGTCCGACACTGCTTTTATCAATTTCATTTGTACCAATATTGAAATGATATTGCTGTTCTATACTTCTATGTGATCTATTTTTATAATGAGAAAACACTTCTTATAAGTTACTTAATTTCTGAAAATTTTTTAAAAATCCAGCTGTTTGGTGTTGGACGTAACAGGTCTGAGACTCGTTTCATAATGTGTTTGAAATGTCTGTAAAATACTATTTTGTAACATTTGCCGATCACTTCATTTATTAAACTTGAGAGTATTCAAATTTTGATTGTATACACCTAAATAAGCATTACCGATAAAATGTTTATTTCTTGTGATTTAACCAGGAAAGTGGTGGAGTGGGTAGATTTTAGAATTAAGAATCTGAAATATTTTGCTTGAATGTTAGTAGAAATATTCCAGTAATGGGTATATTTTAGACCAATAACTTATTATTTCTCAAAAATATAATACTTTAGCTTTTAGAAAATATGCAATATATTGTCATAGGTGTATTTTTAAATTTGACTGTTTTGGTTGTTATTGCCACGGAATTGCCCTACACCAAATCAACGCCCGAACATGATTGTCATGAAATCTAATGCATCCAAACAAAGCCCTAACTTGATGGTCATGAAATTTAATGCATCCAATCAAATCCCTAACATGATGGTCACAGAATATGATACATCCCATCAAAGCCCTAGCATGATGGTCATGAAACATGATACACCCAGTCAAAGTCCAAATTTACTTATGATGGTGATGAAACATGATGCCCAGGTTGGCCATGACCAATAAATCCCCCTGTACAGTCATTAAAAAGTCATCATACAGGGATTTTCCACCCTATCATAAGGGGTCGAAATATGGCTTCATTCCCAATGTAAAAACAATGCATTTAGCAGTTGAAATTAAATGTTAAAAATCAGTTATGATACCAAATCTCCAGCTAAAAAATAAAAAATCTCCAGTTGTGGCATAGTAGTTGGACTGATTTTTATCACATGTATAAGTGTACTAGATTACTTCTACCATATCTGAGTATAGTTTCATCCCTCTTCTTCAAATAGTAGGGTGCATGAAGCTAAGGCTATTATTTTCTCCAAATGTTCATGTCAAAACTCAGAAATGTCAGTAATTAAGTGTAGTGAGGTACATGGATTTCCTCTTGTGTACATACATGAAGATAAAGTTAGTAATATCTTAAGACATTATGGTGAGGCATTTGAAACAAAAGAAGAAATGTAATAAGGACTCTTTCATATCATTCAAACTACAAACTTAAGTGGTATTTTTTTTATTGTCATAAATTTTTTTTAAAGTACATGAATTTTAAGATCAACAGCTAAAATGTTAGAACAAGTTTGTAATTTATAATGGAGTTAAATTGATTTGATTTTTTTTTCATACTACATGTACTAGTATTTAAAAATCCAGATGTTGCAATGTTCATTTCAATCTCTTCACACTTACAGAGCAAGAGTCAAAGATGCATGTGATGTTATGAGAAAACTAGTACCAGGGATGTCAGATAAAACAGACAAAGCCACAGTCTTTGAATTTGCAGCTCGTTATATACATTATCTCAAAGGATTTTCTGGAACCAGACATGACAAGGTATGTGTTCAGAAAATATGCATGTAGTTTTATGAGTTACAGTATTACTGTATGTATCTTATTGACAAAGACAATAACTTGAAATTGGTCAAATATTATACTATGTAAGACCTGTTTGTGTGACAGCTAATCTACGATCCCAATCTTTTAGGCATAGATTCACTTTATAAATCATTATAATCCATGTTTATAATCTAGATTTGATCACATTCCAAGACCCCTTTACTTACCATGATTTATTACATGTAAATAGGGATGTTTGAAAAACTGGATATTTTTACATTTGAGATTTAAATAAATAAATGGCTTCCTGACATCTTTTGAACCATTGCTGAGCATTACTTGTGGTTTTTTTTCAGCATTCACTGCTTAGGTTAGATTTACATTTATCCTTTTTGGATCTCTTTTTGTGCAGATTTTGATTTGGACCCTAAGGATAAATCTTTACTAAACATAATCATGTAACTGCTGTACTATCTGGATGCAGATGCTTTTTTTTTAACGTTGTGCTCTTGGAGCTCATTTCTTCAAGGTAATTATCTCTGTGGCCTAATGGGAATATTTCCATCAAATCACTTTCAGGTATAGAACAGTATTTGTGTAAACTGGACCATCACAGCTGTTTTAATTATGACCCTTGAACTAACATATTGTAAATCAAAATGCCTACATAAGAAATCCATGTATTGTAAAATTTTTAAACAAATTTCTTGGTATGTTTTTATTTTTTCCCCAGGATTTCCTTTTGAAATACAGTCCATACTGAAGCTAGAATGAGTGCCTTAAATCAACAGTGGCTTGGAAGTACTTGGAAAAGTGACAGTTCCAGTACTGTAGAATACTCATCATGTTGTAGTTATTCCATACCCAGGGATGCTTAAAACAGATAAATACAGCTGTGAAAAGGCTTATAATGTTTTAGCCGAGATCATCAGAAAATAAATGTTACCATTTTACCATTTAAGAGATCTACTCAGAAAGTATCACATATTTCCAATATATATTTTTATTTATGTTTTAGAAGTAAAAAGAAAGGGTTAATTGTCATACCACAGAATGCTTGAACCAGCTAAATACAGCCATGAAAAGGCTTGTTGTTTTAGCCCAGATCACCAGAAGATAAATGTTATATATATTTTTATTTATGTTTTAAAACTAAAAAGAAAGGGTTAATTGTCATACCCAGGAATGCTTGAACCAGATAAATGGATCTATGTCTACCTGGAATGCTCCTTGATATGTGTACAAAAAAAAAACTGTACTTAAATTCATTTGAAAATCTGACGATGTACTCATAAGTGCTTATCTCCAAAATAAAACAATCATTTTTACTTTGGCTGCCAGTATCCTTTGTTTGGAGTTTACTAATTATGGCAAATATGTCTGCACTGAATTTATGAATTTAAATATGGCTAATAGCAGTCTTTATTTTCAATGCTTAATTTTATTGACTTCAGACTCTTATATTACCAGTACATTTTAGGTTTAATTTGGAGGTTCTTGTTGCTACTTGATCTTCAAAATTAGGCACCATATTCATGTACTCATTTGGACAACAGGTACAGATATTCTCTAAGCTTAAGCTTCAGACCAACACGTTTTATGGGACATAAAGTGTTGTCAGACCATGATAATTTAGATGATTACCATGCATACATATGCTATGGATTTTTCTTTATTAGTAATTGTAGTGTTTTAGTAAAGTTCTTGTTCAGATCTTTTGCATACTATCTTAATTTTGAAGATCTGATGATCTGTTTGTCACCAGGGTGGAATTTTTGTATCCCTCCTGTTTTTTCGTATTGATCATAAGTACAGACATGGAAATCTAGAAGTAGTTACATAAAGATGGGTAAACAGGATTGATGAATAGTATAATATGTATTTAATATTTCACTGATTTTATTGTTATTATGAAGAGGGAACATATTTGAGAATAAGTGCTTGTGTTGGCATAAATGTGGATATTAAAAATTCCAAAGGCGATGTGCCGTAATCAAGTGTGGCAACTTTTCATTCCTTAGGTAGGCCAGTGTTTACTCATGTTAGTTTAACATTTCAATCACTTAAGCATCTTGCAGTTTTGTTCCTTAATGATGCCAGGCCCAGTTTACAAAATATTTCTGAATGAGAATTCCTAACTGTTTAATTTTTGTCACCATTCCTCTTCTTTGTATTATTTCAGAGTTCTTATTATAAATTATTAATTTATATTTACCAGTCTATAAATATATCTGAGGAGTATAACCAATTTTTAAAAAATGTGGTAAATTGCTAGTCTGTTGAGTAGAATAATACAACAAAAATATTTTTATGATTTTTATATCAACAATAAAGGATTTTTAAACACTTTCCATCTCAAAATGTCCTTTTTTCCAGAGAGAACATGACAAATCAATATGTAAGTTGAAACAGTTTATGTACCGATATCTGTTACATTAGTGTTATGGAGAGTAAATGTTCTCACATCTTTATAAACAGTTCAACTTGCAAGTGGATGGTCCAGGGTTCAATTCCAAGTACTGTGCCATAGATAAAACTTTAAAAAAGTAGTTCCTTTGCTAGTTGCTCAGTATAGAAAGCAAAAGTTGTACATCTTTTGAATGAAATTTCAAAACTGAAATTCACAGTAGTCTACATGTAAAATTTTGTGGCACTTTAGTGAAAAATTATTGACGGAACACAATGCAACAAAAATGCTCTGATCAATGAATATTCATATAGACTGGATGTAACATGTCAATTATTAATCAAGTTACATCCAGTATTGATTTATATATACATAACAAAATACATGTGCCATTACAGCAGAAGTCATTAAAAACCACTCCACTGAACTTGTAAATCAGAGGTTTGTTTTATACAGGTTTTAAATTGCCCAAAATTTATTATCTTAACACAATTCTCTACACTTATTACGCCTGTCCTAAGTCAAGTCATCTGCCAATTAGATTTTGATATTTTATCTTTGCTTACTACATTATTGATTTACAGTTGAATTAGATTTATGACCCATTTTAAAGGGGCATTAACTGGGTTAAACAAAAATATTTATTTTTATTTTTTCTACTTGTACTTGATTTACAATAACAAATAAAAGCTACATGTATACACAGGCATAAATAATCTTGTATTCCTATATATTTTGTGAAATTAAGTCAGGTTCAATGTGGGATTCATATACAAATAGTTAGGTTGAGCCAAATCAGTTGCAATTAAAAAGGTGCCAAACCTGGGTTTCTCGAGCAGTTTTAACAATATATAAAAGAATTTTTTTGCCTATGTAGGCTATATCTCTATTGTTATTGTATATCAATCTAAGTAGTAAAAAAGGAAAAACCAATGTTTGAAAAAAAAACCAAAAACATGGCTAATCCCTTTAAAAAAAAACTGACCGTGGTCTTACAAAATATAATTTATTAGAAAAGGTGCATGGCAAAGGATTAGTACAGTCTAACACCATTTTGAGGGAGGGATGGACAAATCTCAGTCCGAGTATACAAAATTTTGTTTGTCCATGATGAGGACTGAGATTTTGCCATCCTACCTCCCTTTAATTGGAGTTTGACTGTTTTTCTCTCATGTTGAAATAGTTCCATCCATCCAAATGTTAAAAAGGTAGTTCTGGCACTTTTGGAATAGGCTTGTCTCAACCAAAAGGATTTGACAATATTCACAAATAACTGAAGCATAGATACACATACTATCCATGGTGATTTGGGGTGAATATGTTTTCTGTCATGAGGGGCAAAAGTTTCCAAGTATACAATATATCCACATTTTGTATGAATGGAATATATGTATTCACTCATATTACTGATATGTACTTTCAAAATATTCTTTTTCATGACCCATATCTAAATATTCAGGAGCATATAGTTTTTTTCATTTTTTTTTTTATTTGTCAAAGGTTATAATACCATCTGGAAGATTTGATTATTAGGATAACACATGAGAAACATCAAGACTGTACTCCTTATTTCAAAATTTATTGGCAAGGTCAAACTTTTTAAAAATATAAATATACATGTACAAACATCCCTCTAAGTTTCAACGTTGTATGTGGAAACCTGTAGGAAGATTACACAAAATGGGCAGGTATATGTGCTGCTACTGAAAAATGGCTTAAGTTTCCAAATCCACAAAAATCTGCGGAATGCATCCACAAGGGGAGGTGCACATCTTCAATACATATACAAACATCGTACCATATGTTTCAACGTTGTATGTGGAAAACTGTAGGAGTTGATTACACAAAATTTTCGCTGCCTGTATGCCAGGCCAACAACCACCATTTTATAACCCAGATTTGCACTTCGTGTAACCTGCCCAAATATAGGAACTATATTTTTGTGAAAAGTATCCTTATTCTGAGTAATTTGTTTTTTTATAATCATTCTGTGGAATACATGACCACGTGTTCTGGGACTGCTTTTTAGATGTTTAAAAGAATTGGAGGGGGTGGGGGTCATGAGATTCTCCTTTTTTAGCTCACCTGAGCCAAGGCTCAAGTGAGCTATTGTGATCACTCCCCATCTGTTGTCTGGCATCCATCCATAAACTTTTTATATTTTCGACTTCTTCTCTGAAACCTCTGACAGGATTTTGAGGAAACTTGACAGGAAGCAAGTGCTCAAGGTTCTTTATTAAGTTTGAAGTTTCCAGCCAGATTGGCTTGGGGTTGGGCAGAATAGGTCCAAAAATGTACCCCTCTTTAAAAATCATCTTCTCCAGAACTGCTGCATAAATTGAAAAACGGATTGTTTCCGAGTGATCTACATGGATGTATGATTCAAGTTTGTATTTTTCATAAAAATGTGAATATTAATTTTTTGATGCGTTTTTGAGGTCTTTTCAGACTTTGCCATTTTCATTAACTTTTGCATGATTTCCTCAATCTCCCCATGTATTCACTTTGATGCATTCATTTAATGTATTTTACTTGTAATTATTTTTTTTTATGTTTTTGTGCAAAAATTTGGCCAAAATTTCAATTTCTAAAATTTTTAATGAAATTTTTTAAGACTGTAAAAAATCTATCACTATCAGCTTTTGTTTCAAAACTACTGACGGAATTTTGACGAAAGTTGACAGGAAGCAAGTGTTCAAGGTCCTTTACCAAATTTGGAGTTTTCAGTCAGATTGGCCCAGGGATGGATCCAGGGCAGGGCGGATAGGTCACAAAAGGTACCTCTCTTTAAAAAACTTCTTCTCCAGAACCGCTGCATGTATTGAAAAACTGATTGTTTTTGAGTGATCTACATGGATGTATGATTGGTATTTTTCATAGAAATTGAAATGTTAATATTTGACGCATTTTGGGTTCTATTCAGACTTTGTCATTTTCATTCATTTTTGCATGATTTCCTCAATTATCTCCCCTTGTATTCACTTAATTAGGTGAAGAAATGCAAGAATTTTGCCAAAATTTAATTTCTAGAATTTTTCTATGAATTTCTTAAAACAGCAATATCCATGTTTCTTGGCCAGATCAGCATACACGTACATATTCTTCTTTTCACATTTGTAGATGGTTAATGATTGGGTGAGAAATCGAGGCCCTCTTGGGCCTCTTGTTCAAATATCTTTCAATCCTGCAGTAGAAATTAAAATTTCTGGGTTTTTTTTGAAGGGGAAAATATGAATAGGCAATACTGTTCTTTTCATTTTGTTGGAGCTCTTTAGATGGATTGCTTGGGTCACAAGAAGCAATTCTATTTTTAAATTTTTTGACTCAACTTGAACAACAACAATGGCAACATAATGAACACATCAGATTTATTAAAACACCAATCATAAATCAAAACACATCACTAAAAATGTTTATGTGAGATTCAATCTGAATACATTGAGCACCA
Source organism: Atrina japonica (assembly GCA_030159075.1). NCBI lineage: Eukaryota > Metazoa > Mollusca > Bivalvia > Pterioida > Pinnidae > Atrina > Atrina japonica. The sequence continues at coordinate 313,442 of BROG01000547.1, forward strand.
ATCATAAATTTCTTTTTTTTTTTTAAAAAGCTACAAAATAAATATTTTGTTTACTGGCAAATTACCAAGTCTTTCAATACTTAAACATGTAAAACAAAACATTTTTAACAACACATACCCTGTATGTTCATAATTATCAAATGTTGAAAAAAACAGGGAATGTAATTCATTATGTTTTTGTTTCTGAATGGGACATCAGGGTTCAACATTAAGGTTTGTCTGGTTGTCTAGGACAAGAACATTTTGCAATTAGACAAGTCACTGTTCCTTCTTGTCCAAAAGGACAAGTGAAGTCATTGAAGACAAAAATTAATTCAATAAAGATTACACTTGTTTGAACACAAAAAATAAAATACCTTTAAATGTTACACTGATTTTCAGATGTGTCATTTCTGCATTTGGACAGTAGATTTATACTACTATTTGTCCTGCAGGACAAGTGGAAATTTTCATTATTGTTGACTCCCTTTGGTTAAACCAATTAAAAACATAATTTCTCTTTATTCTATTAGAACTTTAATAAATAGTGAAGAAAAATCTAAACTTTGCTTTTTGAAACAAAACTTAGACAAAATAAAATTTGAACATTTTTAGATTTACTTTTGCAAATGTTATCTAACAAATTAGGGAGAGGGCATCCCAAAGTTGTCATCTAACCAATTGTTTAAATGCAATACAATATATTAGAATCAATTTATTTTTGTCTGTAGTTTTTATTTGGTATTTTCCCAAACATGCAAATCTTGATTGTATGTAAAATTCAACAGTACATATATATTAACTCTAGGTTAGACTAAATGATGATAAATTGTAACCCCCCCACACACACACACACGGACACACCCAAATAATAATAATGAAATAAAAGAAAAATGATTTAATACCAACAACAAAAAATTTTAAAAAAAATGTTTATGTAATGGACACTTTAAAAAAAAAGTGAGGCAGGCAGCATTTTTAATGGAGTTTGATGAATCAGAATGTGTATTATGATTTACTATTACAGATGACCTACAAAGAATACATCATTCTATTCTTTCTAGCTAAAGCATTACTTTTACACTTGACTTTTTTACCAAATGACTTTGTCAAACATGTTGTTCTTGGAATTTTACATTTTACACTTTACAGGCAAGAAAGATATGATTTATTATATCTGAAAGTCAGATAAAAAACAAATGCGGTGACTTTTTAAGCAATGCGGCGGTGCCCTTTAACAGAAACATTTATTTATTTTTTTTTGTCAACACAGGCAGTTTTTCAAACTTTGGTACTGTATTAAATAAGCATTCTATCAAAAAACAATAAATATGCATTTATAATGCACTCACATAAATATGTAACATGTACAGTATTTACTCTACAAAAATCTGAAGTAAAAAAATAAATCCAAAAAAGTAGCATGGAATTTCCATGGAATGTGTTGATCTGCACATAAAAAAATATATATATGTTACATTTAATAAATAAAAACATCATCTAAACAAACACATTGAACAACTTGTTCAATAAGCCTTTAATGTTTCATGATAAAATGAGAAACATGCACAGAGAAAACTAAAAGTAGGCTAGATATACATGTATATTGACTCCAACATCAAATTTTACCTTTACCATATGCCTTGAATACATCACATACATAATCTGTAAAAGTTCTGACAAACTTGGACAAAAAACATCAACATATTTATCAGGGGAGGTGTGTTGACATGCCCCTAGTTCCAGACCCTCTACCACATCCACACCATCATAATTGCCTTATATTTGACATTTCCAAGGTCAACATCTATGTGAAATAAATTCCAAGTGTTGTCATCTAGATGTAAAATACATTTCAAGGATTGACATCAATGTGAAATACATTTCCAGGGTTGAAGTATCTGTGAAATACATTTCCAGGGTAGAAATATAATGTGACATACATTTTTAGGGTCAACATCTAAATGTACACATACATGTTAAGAACATTTCAGTATAGATGTGACATACATTTTCAGGGTTGATATCTGTGCAAAATACATTTCCAAGGTTGAAATTTAGGTGAAATACACTCTGGAAAGAAATACATATATGTGAAATACATTTTAAGGGTTGAAATTTATGTGAAATATACTTCCAAGGTAAACATCTATACGTACAATGTATGTCAAATACATTTCAAGAGTTGATTTCTACATTTATGTGAAATACATTTCAAAGGTTTACATCTATGTGAAAAACATTTCAATGTTTGAAATCTATGTGAAATACATTTTCAGGGTCGACATCAGTCATCTATGTGAAATGTTGATAAACATGTATAAAATAAAGTTACCAGTGCATGTTTTGATAACACAAAAGATTCTACATAATTTGATAGACAAATCTTTGTATGTAAGTAATTTTCAAAATTTGGAACTTGCCAAAATGATGAAGTTGCAAAATTAATAAATAACTTTAGTATAAACAATTGATTCATTTTTGTATAACTATGCATGTTTCGTGAATAAAACGTACAGGAGAAATGGACCCACTTATGTTAAATAAGTGGGTTTCAATTCTTCACCAATGAATGAAACCTTTAAACACAGGTTCTTGAAATGTGAGACAAAACAAATGTGTAAACAGAGATACAGACTTAAAATATGCTAAAAACATACATGTATAGAATTGAAAAACAGACTAGGCAGATTAAGACAAATATACAATACAGATAGACAGGTAAGTGATTAACATGCCTCTGTCAGATGATATTTTATACTGCATTTGATGGCAAAAATGAGATCCATAGTAAAAGAATTCATAATCATTGTCAATTTGTATATAGGTATAGAGACAAATTTCTCTACGGTTTGTAATCTACATAATCCATGATATCTATATATTCTATAACTGAAAGGAAAAAAACACCAGGTATCTACCTTGAAACTACTAATGTGAGCAATGTATTTGGAATTCACATCAATAAATACAATGAGAATATTATATAGTGGTGATTGGGGTTGTATGACCATTGGCAACAAGGGAGACTACTCTTTACATCATCCAATACTGAAAAAGGTAGTCTGTCAAAATAAATAGCAATATAATATATATATATATATATATATATATATGAACATTTGCAAATACTACATACCAGTACTTGAAAATTGAAAAATAGTTTCTTGATTTTTGTAAATTATTACATACATAAATGTTATTAAAATATTTTTTTTAAATCTTTAAGTCAGACATTGATTTCAACCATATGTTGATATTCCAAATATTTCAGTATAAAAACGTTCAGTTTTTTATAAACTATTTACTTCAAGTGATACCTTCAGAGAATTTGTATGTTTTAATATGTTTTACAACACACTTAACAATATTTCAGAGTGGCGACCAGTTTTTAGTGGTAGAACTCGATTATAATATAGTACCCAGAAAGACACCACCAGACTTCCAGAAGTAAACTCCGACATCATCAGCTTAGATTCCAGTGGGTGACACCTTCAGTATAAATGGTACACAATTATACCTATGCACCTCACAGTCACTTTATATTTAAGGATTCTGAGAATACTCATCAAATGATGAATCCATACATGTGAAACCATTATCAAGTGAATGGTAAGAAATCAATAAACTTTAACTCAATGGATTGCAGACAAAACATTTAGACTTAAAAACAATAATCAATACAAAATCGGTACCAAAATTACAAAATAAAATCTTGTCTTAGAAAGAATTTACCCAAAATTACCAAAAACAGATTCTCAACTTGTGGGAACATATGTGCAATTTCATCATGAGGTGAACATGGCACCTGTGTACACTTAAGATTTTCCTATCTACAGAAATATACTAGCACTAGCTTAGTGACATTTCAAACATTGCATTTCCATCATGAATTAAAACACAAAAAATACCAAATTGTACAGGTCACAGGTGTATAATTTACAGTTGGCATCAGCCATGACATGACATAACTGTCAGATGATTGAAATACACATCATAATAGTTTAATTAGTTTATGGTGACCTAAATTGAGTGACATGCTTGATAATAGGTACAAGAGATCCCAGAGGGATCTTGGCACCCACCATGGAATGTTCTATGACAGACTGTTCTTTTCTCTTATTTTGTGTCTCAACTTTGAATTTGAACTTAAATCCATATTTCTGTGAAATACTTTTTCACAAGATTATAGCAAAACTGAACTTGAACTGAACATATTACATTTTTAAGAGAGAATGGAATTCAACAGGTGTCTATCTTGGATTTTGATCTCTCAGAAAATGTAATATGCACATCTAGACCTCAGGGGGAACCTCCATAATTAATTTTGAAAAGATTCCTTCAGTACATTCTGAAAAACACATACTTCCATTGTCAAAATCGAAGTTGGCCACCTGACAGCCATTTTGGAATCCAAACTATCTGAAAATGTCAATTGCACATCTACACCTCACGGGGAAGCTTCATGTCCAATTTCAAGGAAATCCCTTCAGTTCTTTCTGAAAAATAGCAATAACAGACTTCCTATGGTCAAAATCCAAGATGGCCACCCGTCGGCCATACTGGATTCCAATCTCTCTGAAAATGCAATATGCACAACTACACCTCAATGGGAACCTTCATGTCAAATATCAATGAGCTCCTATTACCGTAGTTCTTTCCGAGAAATAGCTGTAACAATCATCCTTTGGCTCAAAACCCAAGATGGCCACCTGTCAGCCATGTTGGATTCTGATCTCTGAAAATGTATTATGCACAACTAGACCTCAAGTGTAACCTTTATGTTAAATTTCAAGCAGATTCCTTCAGTCCTTTCTGAGAAATAGCGGTAACAAACTTCCTTTGGGAAAAAATCCAAGATGGCCACCTGTTGGCCATGTTGGATTCCGATCTTTCTGAAAATGTATTATGCACAACTATACCTCAAGGTAAACCTTCATGTCAAATTTCAAGGAGATCTATTCAAATCATTTTAGATTCCAAACTTCTTTGGTCAAAATCCAAGATGGCCCTTCCGCCATATTGGATCCAATCTTTCTGAAAAAATAATATGACAACTAGACCGTGGCAACAATGAATTATTCAAGGAGATCCCTTCAGTCCATTCTGAGAAATACTGGTAACAAGAATTATTCAAGATGGACGGACCACAGACTGACGACGGAAGGGACCATGGATGCAGGGCCATATGAATAGCCCACCATCTGTTGATAGTGGGCTAAAAATATTACAGGGTCTTCCGTAGTAATGTGACTGTACATGTAGCCTACATGAATTAAACAAGTTAGAAAACATAGCTATACAATGTTTTCAAACTTGAAATTCATGAAACCAATGGCACCCATTTTCAATCTTGGATTTAAAATCAATTCAAATATACAGTTCTTGTTTGTCCTTAGGGAGTCAATTTTATTTATTGTGAGCATCTCAAGGTATCTTATGTGTCAGAGATGCAGAAATCGTGTGTATCGGAAAACCCTGATATCAGAGTATTACAGTTACAATTGCTTACCACACATTGTTGCATGTACATATACCATAGCATCAAAAGGATATTTATCACGAAAATTATTTCATCTATAATTAGTTGATGAGTTGAACATATATGATACCCTAACTTAAAAAAATGACAGAAGACACAGAATTTTATGAAACTCTATGAAAAAGCACATTAAACAAGATCACATGTCTTGAACAATAACAGACAGAATTATGCAATGTACGCCATTTTTTTCAGCTTTATACAGACGTGTAGCAATATCTTTATAGACAGATAATCACATCAAAACAGTAAAATATAAAAGCGATCAGAACCAGTTCATGGGATTTGCATCTTCAGATTATACACACTTTGCCTTGAATTGCAAATTTTCAGAATAGGCTATCAATGTATTGCAACAGCATCAAAGATTGGGCTACAATGATGTAGCTTAGGAGAATTCCGAACAAGATTTTATTTTTATCTAAACTAAAACAATTGCCAATCACAAGAATTATCATCTAAAAATACTAAGAATGATAGTTGAGATTTTGGGGTTAAAATGATCTTATATTGTAATATAAATGTATCCTTGTGGATCGTAAGTTTGTTGGGTTAACCAACCTAATGTTATTACTGATGAAAACTAAATGCTTACCCTTTTCAAGTGATCTCACTTTAAATGTTATTTGTTATTCATTGTACAATGCAAAAACAACAGTTATATAGCCAGATTTTATTCTGTAATAGAGTTGAAATGTTTGTATTTACCAACATTCATTTTGTCAAAGGGTTGTAATTTCGTGGGTCAACTTCTGGAGCACATGACTTTTCTGTCCAAGCCCTTTTCACAGATATAGTTAATATAGGTCAAAGGTACTTGAAGCAGATGATACAATTTTGAGCCGAACAGTTTACCCATCATGTCGAAATTTGGTTGTTGGTGTTTCTGAATCTTCTGTACTAAGAAAATGGCGATAATTGTGACTACTTTAATTGATTATTATTCTATCTACCTGTCGTAGCTCGTATGTCTTCAACATTTGAATACATTGTATATAGGCAACCAAAAATGTTCCAGAAAGCGTCAAATGTCATCAGACATGTAATTTTAAAGAGATATAAGGGACTAACAATATACCACGAACTTACAATCCTTGACGATATATATCATGCGTATGTAACCATGCAGTATATTTGAACAGCACCTACAAGCCTATAAAAGGATACCTCCCTTTCCTGAGTAGAGAGCTGATTAGATGATAAAGTCTGTCAACAATGAAAATTTGGATTAATATTCTTATCTGATATAGCCTACCTCTACAGAATATTTCAATGGTGAAGGGACTAGATTTTTTTTTACCAGAATACCATTCTTACACCAAATAAATTCAACATTTAATCTTAATTTGAACTGTTTCCATGTTGATCTAAGTCTATTCTTTCCAAGAATGTATCATTAGATTTCTCATCTACCAACAGAGTTTCAGCTTTTGTTGACACAGTTTCTTCTGTTTTTAATTCTATGAATCCATTAGCTGTGTAATTTGCACTGGCTGAAACATATTTTACTTCAATTGATTTTTCAAAGTTATCTCCCTTTGCTTGAGATGAATCTTGAAGATCTTTGCCTGCTGTTTCTGTCCGTAGTCCAAATGTGCAAATGGATTGTAGAAGAAATATACCACCCCAAACTACTGGATAAAGCCATCTGATCGAACTTTCTACAAGGTACTCTCCAACAAATGGAGTTATCAACCCATGGAATTCTATTACAATATTTACTGTTGCCATGGCAGTGCCACGGATATCGGTGGGGAAACTTTCTGGAGTTACAGTATTCAGTATGGAGTAAATCGGGACCATGAAAAAATAGCAAACAATGACAAAAACAGCTTTCAGAAAGTCTAAATCTACAAATCCAAAAAGTATAAGAGAAACACAGGTACAAAATGAGAAAAATTGCAAGCATCTGATCCTACCAAACATGTGTGGTTCAATCAAAATCATGGCCAAGCACAAACCAGGTACCTCTCCAACAAATACCGTAAACATGTTAAAATAAGGATCAATTCCAAGAGATGCCATATATTCAGGTAAGTATATAGTCACACCCCAATATCCAGCAGCCTGAGAAAACCATATCAGTCCAAGAAGCACTGTTTTCTGCCATGTTGATTTTGAAAACAAATCTAAAAATCTCCCACGCTTTGGGCTTGAGGAACAAATGATTTCCACTGAAATAAAAGAGAATTAGCTAGAACATCACGATATGATTAAAGATTATCATAATGATTTGAAAGAAGGTGAATATAGTTACATGTACCAGTGTTTTTACTCCTTGTATTAGGCATTTTTATTATCCAGAGTTACCACCCCTCGTAGCAGGTATCGATTGTGATGTCATTTGTTTGTGCATAAAATGAGAAAAGTTATCAATTGTGACGTCATATATTTGTGTGAAAACGATGTTGTTTTCTCACATAAAGACATGACGTCCAATCAATACCTGCTGGCAATGGGAGATAACTCTGACTAATGAAAAGACAGAACAATTGAGGCTGAAATTTGTGCACATTCTCAATGTAAAATGGCCACTTTCATTCCCCAAAATGATAATACCGATAATTCACAAAATAACTGAATTGTTAAAAAAAATGTGAGAATCTGTTTTTATACTTGAACTACATGTATGAGAATGCATTAATAATAATCAAATGATCAACAGCAGTCATGCTGATGTCAAGAAAAGCAATATACATGGACTTGATATATTATAATATTCCAGTCTTATCAGCAGAAATAATCTCAAGATAAAGGATTTTCAGTGATTCATACTTTCATACACATTTGGCCCCACTAAATAAAACAATATCATGATACCTGTTTTCAAGGTGGTTCCATTCTGGTGTGCAATTTTTTCTAGCACTTTCAGACCTTCTTTGTGTCTTCCAGAAACATACAAAAACCTTGGAGATTCTTCTGTCAATAACAGAGCCAGAAGAGACATGAGAATGGCCGGTACTGCACAAGCTCCTACAAAATGTCGCCACATGTGATTTGGTAGAAACCACCAAGCAAAACCCCCAGCCAGTACAGCACCAAGTGCACCACAGAGTGTTATAGCTACCATACATGCACCTCTGTTCTTTCTGGGCAAAAATTCTAAAAACAAATATAAAAATTTCAATGATGATAATAACAAATATATGGTATTTAAAAACTGTGAAAAATTATAAAGTCCAAGTGTTTGGAGTTTTTTCTTCACCACAAATGGCACAATGGTGTCACACTGTCAAGAGTATGCTACTAGGGACACTGTTAAAAAATTGTTTGATGTTGCCTGTCCATGCCTTTTAGATTTGAGTAGGTAGGCAGGAAGATCTTTTTTTTTCAAGAAAAGGAAATCAAATAAAGCAAGAAAGGCATGCTTTAATAACTGCTTCATTCTCTGTATACATTTTTAATACAATGTAAATACAAATAATGTGAAGAACGATTCATTATTAGCTCACCTGGTCTACGAAGGAGCTTTAAGTTTGTGATTCACGCATGTAAACAACATTTTAAAGAATCAAGTAAAGAAAGATTGGTTGATGGAATTGGACCAGAAAAAAAAATCTGGATACAAAGAATGTGAAAAATATACATGTAATTTGGACAGCAGCATTTTGGGTGGGTAAGCAGGCAACATCAAACAATTATTTTATTTTAGGCCTAGTATATAATCACCATAAAACTTAGGTAGAAATTCTGACCTGTTTTACTTTACATTTTATGGAATACACAAAACTATATATATATATATATATATATATATATATATATATATATATATATATAAAGGAGACAAAAACAATGGAACCTCTTCTGAGAGACACCACATCTGCCATTTATATTTCTATTCTGGAAAGATGGTGATCTCTGGAAAAAGGTTTATATAACAGGGAATGGTGTAAAAAGGATACGCTGAACCATGAACCGAACCAACTGAACCTAAAAATTATTTTGCTCATATCTCTGCTACTTTATTACAGTTTGTGCTGAAACTTTCAACATAAACGTAGACCAATATATGTTGTATTGTCAACAAAAATGGTTAACATTTTTCAACTAATAAAATAAATACAACACACTTCTCCTTGCAAATGTTGTAAAAAGGGTACGCCAATCACCAAACCGAACCGACAGAAGCTATATAATAACATGTGTGTACAGTTTAAATTATAAATCATTTTATACTTAGTATATCTTAAAGATGATAAATATTAAATAAAGCAAAACTTCAAAAACTCTTATCAACTTTTAAAAATTATTTCCATCCCTCCATGGATCTCATCAGTCAGTGAGAGCATATAGGCATACTAAAATGTAGTTATAAGCTGTAGATTTCCCTGCGATAGTCTTTTCCATAGCACATCTTTTTTTGTTGGTAAAATAACCTTACATCTTATTTTTCATGCCGTTTTACGCTTCATTTCATTTTTTAATATACATGCATAGTCATATTATTCTTTTTTACTTCTTTCTTTTTTAAACATTAGATCATTTTCACAGTGCATTGACAAAGCTGAAGAAAGAAAAAAGCAAGCAAAAAACAAAAACAAAAACAAACAGATATAATTACATTTAAATGCGTAACTACATTCGCATGTATCTTGTGGCATACATATAATTACAATATGACAGAGAACCCCCAAACCAACCAAACTGAAAAATTATTTGAGCTCATATCTCTGCTTTATTACAGTTTGTGCTGAAACTTTCAACATAAACGTACCATGTATCACAACATTACATATTGTCATAACTGTCTGGAAATCCACAATTAATTCCACATGAAATATCTATGGAAAAGTGAACATCAGGTTTTGTGAGACAGAGACATATGTCTCTGGTGAGACCGAGTCCTTTGGGAGGCTTGGAATTCCGCTTCTTTGGGAATGGCTTGAACTTGGTTTAGTAATTACAATTTACATCAAATCATATGATATTATCATTAAGCTTCAAATTAAGTCTTAACTTATCAAAGGCATCGGCGAGGGGGAAGGGGGCAGCGGGGGCATGTGCCCCATCACTTTTGACACGGGGGGGGGGGGCACAAGTATGTTTGTGCCCCCCACTTTTTGATGCAATTTCTTTTATCACACAGCCATGTTTTTCAAAGCAGTAGTTATAATTCTTGAATAATTGATTTTCCGGTATCCGTACTCACTATTACCAAAATTTTCGCGCCTCGCTATAGTTGCTTGGCCAAAACGAATACTCTTCCTTCCCTATTGCCCATCATTTCGGTAAAGAAATTTTCGTTTTCTTTTCCTTAGTTTGTATGAATATGAAAATTTCTTTGTAAACTTGGCAAATTTTGCATTATTTCAAAATGTAAGTTATATCTTACCAACTATTCACACATTACATGTATGTAGGCATAAATATCGGGGCGGCCTCACATACCAATTTTTTTATAAATTATCAACATGTCTAAAATCCAGAAAAAAAGACTCCTTCATCATGCCCTGCATGCATTTGTGTTTGCTGATACTTTATTTTTTGATTTTGATAAATGATATGCATGTCAATTTAATGCAATATTTGGCTGGAATAAAAACAAGTCGCAATGTGACAATTAACTCGCTGGGCTTTAGTAATTGAACATTTCTGAGAAGTATTCCCTGGACCACAGTGAAATGACGATTTTTGTGTCTGGAAACTAGAGGATGCCTCATCGGGCTTCCAAATTAGTCCATCAACGAGAAGGATAATCAAAGTGGTTTATAAGCGGATTGCTGTTACGTATTTTCGCGTCTGGATGCAGAAAAAAAGGGATTCCAAATTTAAAAAAAAATATCTGAAAGATGGGTAAAACCTACCCCTAATGAAATATTGCATCACAATTAATCCAACACTTAGAAATATGTGCAGTGATGAGGGAGAGAGTGCCGCCTAAAGTTGATAAAATAGGTGTAGAACCTTTCATTTTTCTATAAAAAGTCGAAAAACTAAAGAAAAATGTCCAAACATTTTCACGCCTTGCTCTGCTCGGCAACCTTAATTAAGATTTACACCACTCCAACTTTAAATCATCACTCTACTATTGATGAGGTATGCATTGCATAAACAGTTTTAATTTAAGTTTAAACATTAATTTTAAAGTATAAACAAGTTTAATTAATGTCACCAGCCTCAAACCTTGCCCCCTTTAAAACCACCTTTTGATTTGCTCTCTACACCACTGCAAAAAAAAAAGTTACACCAGTTTGAAAATTCCTGGATCCTCCCCTATAATCCATTCTCAATATTTTGAATGCTTGTCCATTTTCCTGGTCCCAGCTATGCCACTGCTTACAATTAATCGTAAACTATTCAATGTTCTCTGCTGGTTTGGTTCAGCTATCGGTGCACCCTTTTTACCCCCCTTTTTTTTTGGAAATGTGAAAATCATTATATTTATTGTATACTTAAAATATGTCAACAATTTATGGTGAGAATATAGCAACTAATGATCTATGTAGTATGTTAATTTTGAAAGTTTCAGTGTAAACTATAATAAAGCAGCAGAGATATGAGCTTGAATAATTTTTCTATTTGGCTGGTTCAGTTCGGTTCAGTTCAATTCAAGGTTTGGCATATCCTTTTGGGCAGCACGATTTATCCAAAAACACCCCAAAAGACCCAAAATGACCCCAAAACACATAAAATGACCCCATAACATGCAAAAACATTTAAAAAGTAGCAATTTTAGCAATCTTATTATAATATGATGAATATTTTTTATGACTGTAGATGTTTTTGACTTTGATAATGCTGTTTTATCCAATTTCACGATGTATTTCTGAAACCATAATATAGTCAGCATGACATTTTAAAATGTACCAGAATGTTACTTATATGGGACGGTAAAAACGTTTAATACATATGTAATCATCATTTTCCACATTACGTAGAATTTGTATAATATAAATTTGACATAAAATATTAAAAATATTCAGGAACGGTGAAAGGAAATAATTGAAGAAGACCGATTTGTCCGTAAGTTCCATGATAAATGTTGATTTTGTTTTTAATTTCTAGCTGTCTATGAAATATTTATACAGAAGAAAATGCATTTAAAATGATTATTGATGCAAATTTATTTCGATTTAATTGTTTTTTCGGGGTCTTTTAGGGGGTCTTTTGGGGGTTTTTGGGGTAGTTTTGGGGTAGTTTTTGGTTTTTTGGGTAAATTGTGCCGCCGTATCCTTTTTATGCCATTCCATATAACAGATTATTTTCATTTACATTTAGTTACTACTGGATACATGTACATAATTGTTCTAAGTACATTTTATTGTTTCATGTTTGTAAGATATTTGGTCAATATGAAACTGGTGAGCATACCATAGTTTTATTTTTGAAGATGTTTGAACAGGCATTTGATATAATTAAAAGGAATTTAACTTTTTTCAATATATTTTATCTTGCATTAACAATAAAGGGTATTTCAATTTTCACCTGGTAGATGTACATGTATTTTGGTTAATAATGATAATACATATTAACATTCCTTACCTAATAACAGGGAAAATAGTATTGATACAGCACCACCATTGCCAAGTGAAACCATGGATCGAAAAAATATAAGAACAGGAAATGATGGTGCCATTGCTGATACTGTACCAAAAATGGCAACAATAATTATCGAAATGATGAATGGTTTTTTTCTTCCAAAGCGATCACTCAACGTTCCAAATGTGTATTCACCAATTATACCACCTAGACCACAGAATACTGGCAATAGAGGGAAAATGTATTTTTCAAGTTTCCATTCCCTTTTCACAGGGGAACTCAAAAATATAAAAACGATAATTTCTGAACAAACTGCAAAATATGCGCCCCCTGCAAGAAGCAACATTTTAAAGTGGAAAATTCCAAATTTGATATCTGACAAAACATCATCCAGGTGTTTAGGTTCATGTTCTGCGTCTTGTTCAATTACATCGACTAAATGTCTTTCTCTAGACGTTAATTTGTCGTCGTCGTCGTTTGAGATTGCTGAACCGATTTTATCTGACAATACATCAATATCACCATCCTGAACAATTTTAGATTTATTTCCTGGTTTTTGTTCAATTGCATGGGTTGAATTGCTTTCATGAGATTGTAAATTTGTGCCACCGTCTGAGAACTTTGGCGTTACTTCACAGATGTCCGCATTTTTGCCATCTCCATTTATTAAAGTCATGCTGGAAATCGTATGTCCGGATTTGGAGGTCTGTCCTACGGCAACGTGCTAATACAATCTTTCAATGTCTTAATAATACTTTAACCAGGGATCATTATACATTATAATTTAGGTGAATTCAAAACACTCACATGACTTTGATTTTGAACAGCCCATCTTAGGTCTCTTTTGTGCTTTGAAAAAACCAAAGGACGTGTATGAAAAAGAGAAGCTTTCTGATAACATAGACGAAAACAAAATTCAGCCGGCTGCTGCTGATGCGATGAAGTCCCCCGTTTACAAGGTCAATTAAGGTAAGGATAGTCTGCACATAGATCAAAATTCCTTGTTTATTTCAGAACATTTGATTAAAACCAAACAGTTCTCAAACTTTTGAAACATTCAAGGCACCCTGAAAGTTGACATTGTGTTCACTAACTGGAGAGGCGCGAGGACTCGCTGTCATGACTCTGGTAATGTCGTATGCAGTGGATCTACCCGGACTCGGTACATATCGATAGGCCTACAGTACACTCACGTGCCACAAGTTTGTCAACTTTTTTCAAGATGGCCACCATAACAGTTGTGTAAACAAAGATTAAAATGTTTGTACTTAACGTTATTTCTGTGTAAAATTCTTTGCCTTTGATATGAGGACTCTGGATATGAATAACAGATTTTATTCCAGGCATTGAGAAGTTCGTCCTTGAACTTGATTATTTTGTTTGTTTGTTTTATTGTTGTTCAATATAAGCTGTCACAATGATTATTTTTGTCCCCTGACATATAGTCGAGAATATGATAAAATGTGTGTTCAAATACAATATCAAACACGTAAAACTTTGTAAAAGATCTTCTTTTCGAAGTTATTTGTTTTAGTAAGATTCAAGTTTTCCCATACCTTAAAAAATCCAGCTGTATTTCCGTTTGCAATGACCTTTCAGATAAACTCTTTCGCCATATCAAATGTACTTCGTAATTTCGGTCAGGAGATCTTGGTCCTTTATGCGCTCGGACTATGTTAAAGTCAGCCAATTTTTATTTGTTTTATATTTACATGTATTTTTAAAATACAGGACATTATTTTTTTTGGAAAGTGCATGTGTTATGTAAAATGTATGCTTTTAAACGCTATTTTAAATACCTTTAGAAAATCGCATGAATATATGAATAAATATATCAGGTCACTAAAAGAAAAATTTCTGATCTTTAATGTTACCCTGAATGCTGATGTTGACAAAATCAAAACAATGTAACTGTGAAAAGTATGCGTACCTCATGTTTTACAGTCGTGTCGCCATGTCCAGCAGAGTTGGGCAGTCCATGATCACATGTATCAAGAATGATAAAGTCGAGAATGTGATAACACGAGTTAAAAAGGGGTCGAGATCACCCGTTATACCAGACACATGGACAATTTCTGAAACAAATGTTTTGAAACGACCAAAAAGACCAACTTTGTCTGATTTAGGTATGAAATGATGATGTATGAAAATAGACGCAAAGGGTAATAAGGATAGAATGTATACTGTAAATAGCACATGTTTATTGGACACTAGGTATTCTCCGTAAAAAATTACCGAAAGTTAATTTGCAAAACTCAAAGTATGGCGTACAAAAAATAGCTGATATTACAGGTTACGTATTGCAAAATTGTTGCAATTTTACACATGTATTTGTTATTCTAATCGCCAGATGGTCTCTTGGGAATATATATGAGATAGAATATCACATAAAATGAGCAGGTAAGATTTTTCACCTACGACAACTCATATCACTTGAACATTCCATTGAAGAATATTTCACTCATGCCAGTGTAGGGGCTTCAAATTTTGGCCTATGCTTGGCACTTACAGCCATTGAGCAGTGAGGGTTCTTTATTGTACTGACACCTACTGTGACATGGGACCTCAGTTTTTACTGTCTCATTTGACAGACAGGAAACCAACCTGCCCCCAACTGGACTCAAACTTAAGACCTCACGATCAAGAGTCGAGCGTGCTACCAACTGAGCCAGGCCGGCTCTCCTTGAACTTGAAGTCCTGTATCAGTGTATGCCATGCAGTGATCCAACCAGAGGGGATATTGGGCAAATAGCCCAACAAAATGACAAATGTTCCCATTATACATAATCCATTGGTACAGCTCAGTACACTGATGGTAGGCCACACTTTCTGCCCCAATTATAAGTGGTTTTTGGGGGGTAAAATCAGGGGCAGAAGTCCTCCCATATACAATGCTGTTGGCCTATTCTGTGCCGCTAAGCTCTAATCATTGTATCAATAAATTACTACTTGAAAAATTAAATTTTCTTGTTTACACATGTGAAGTAATCTTTCAGCAGTTAGTTGGTACACATTTTATTACTCTGTGTGCTGAATCAACAATAAAATTATGGTTTAAACCCGGATACCCATATGTTTCCTCAACCTTAAAGGTAAAATAGAAACTCTCTTCACGTTCACAAACCACCTGTCCTCTGAGACCATATTTTGAGAACCAGTTAAACAATCCTTTAACTAGAACTTCTTTCCAAAGACCACCTGTCATGAGAGACCACATTTCAGTGGCAGATGGGTTGGTCTCAAGACAGGTTCCATTGTACATGTACAATGTATATGTTCTTACTAACTTTACTAAAAAAAAGTTTTAAGCTGGAAATGGAAAGATGATCTTTTCTGGCAAAATTCAACAGAAGATTCGGCCATCATAATAAAAAATTATTTGATTCATGTGTTAGGACAAGTAAAGGTACATGTAGTTTTAGAAGTGCGATGGTTGTTAGGCATAAATGAGTGTGGAAAAAGAGTTTGTGAACCTTGGAAACTGAATGCTGCCTCTGCAAGATAGGGGGAGGTAATCCATTACTCTTCAAACAATAAACTCATGAAAACTAAAATCCATATCCAATGTAGAGCTATTATCATTATTGAGATTAGCATCGTGATATCCGCAAATTTTGCTTATATCATCGTGATCATATTACAATATTCCACAGAATTAAATTCAGTAGTATTTTTGTTAACTATGCTAATTAAACAGTGTTTGTTTGTTGTTTATTTCATGCATAACATCCCCTCAGTAAGACACATAATAAATGTAAAAAAAATATTTTTGAGAAGTTTCACAACAATGTATGTGATTTTTGTTTGTTCCGGTAGCTCAAGTACATAATAAATATAAAGACTTTCTTTTCTATTGGAGTCAACGATATCGCGATGCTTGAATATTTTTACGATATCGTGGTCAGGTTTTCAGTATCATGATTTACATGTATTGTGATGATAGTACATGATTACAGCTTTATTGCAATGTATTAGTCCTAACTTAAGGTCAAAGAAGTAACTTAAGTACAAACATCAGGGTCAATAGTCCCTTTTTGGGAGAGGTCCTGTACTCTTCCAATTGGAAAATTTATGTATTTTATGTGGTTTACTCATTACATCATTGAAATCATTATAATCTGCGTACATATATAAAAGTTTAAGTACAAGGCACTGAGTACATGCACATGGTTTATACTCAATTGATGTATATCTACATTGCATAAAAATATTTCTAAAATACATCACATTAATACGGTATTTAAGGATAATAAGATTTAAAAATAAATGTTCTGGACACTGTAAACACTAAGTAACACTCTAATTTCTGTAACTTGTAAAATGTACATTTACTCACTTTTTTAAAAAAAAAGGTGATAATCTGCAAGTGTTTTGCACTCAGTACGGTAATTGAAATTACAGGATACTCTATAAACACTATAGATATCGTACAGCAACGGCTATCGCTGATTTGGCCTCAATCTCTTACACAGAGTTGTCCATACTTGCACTTTGAATGCAAGGAACGACAACTCTCTGTAAGTGATTGCTTGGGCCTATGTGTGGATATTGGCGTTTTTAAGGGTGAATTACATGGGAAAAAATCCGTTCTTCAAGAAATAGCGGCGTTATGCGGGTTTTGCATTATAACGGAGGATGTTATAAAGGGAGTGAATAACATATATATATATATACACACAGTGAACCCTCTTTACAATGACCATGTTTGTTCCCACATAGGAATGACGTAATAATGAATTTGTCATTGTAACAAATTTGATGTGGTGAGCATTTCATAGTTAGCTCCCTTGACGCATATATGTACATGTAAATAATTAAACTTACAACAACAAATCTTATTATTTTATTTGATACTATTTTCAACCTTTTAATTGTCATATTTATGCAAGATAATATAGTAAATATCAATGCACAACTATTTTCTTCTGTCGCATACCGTAAATCGGTGATGTGAAATGCACGGGGTCATGTACAAAATGCCCGAATAGTATATCCCCTGATTCCGAGTTAGATTTATTATTGCTGATACAATTCTCTTTGAAATGCGTTTCATAAATAAAGATTTACTAAAATGTCTACGACTATCGCAAGTATTGAAGTAATTTAAAGATCCGCCATTGTAACCACATCGGCACGGACATGTAGCGTCAACTATATGTATTTTTTTTATCTTTCTGTAATTTGTACACAGCTTGTATTTCTCTTCCTGTCGGTTCAGTTCTAACGAAACTTACTGATGGTTTATAAACATTTGGCCTACTGCCTACTGTACAGGTAAGGATGATTCAAGCGCTAATCGTTGACACCTAGGCCATCACCTATCCATGCAGATTAGAGAAAAATTGACAGTTTAATTGTTTTAATGACACAATTATTTTTACTTGTGATCTCAACTGGGAAGGTAATCAAGACTGAAAACAATAGTTGGATCAGCGGGTGGATTTATGCTGTGATGTTATGTCATTGTAAAGAGTTTATTTACATTGAGTTTTGTACATTTTGTTCCTGGAATCTAATGTCTGAGTAGGATACCGAATATTCCGTTGTAATAAGTGCTTTTTATGTACATGTACGTTTGTTCCCGAGCAATTCTTGTCGGATACCGAATATTCCGTTATAATGAATGTCGTTGTAAAGTGGGTTCACTATACATGTATATAAAATGTACTTGACCTTGCATGCATTTGTTCTTATGACCACCAGGTGATCTCTTTGGGATCTATATGAGACATAGTATTACATAAAATTGCATGTAAAAGTTTGCGTTGGTGACTATTAAAGTGAGTGATAAAGAAATATCTTGAAAAGGTCAAAGTCATTATTTTTATGACCTGAAGGTGGAATAAAATTTGTTTCCAATTAGTCTTTTAAAACCCACATTACATGTATTTTCTTTTAATAACAGAGTGACTAAAGCTGACATGTACTTACATTTCTAATGAGTAGGTTACATGATAAAATAATACAGAACTTGTATGTTAGTAATCAGAGTGGTACATGTACAACAATTTCCAGTGATCACTTTAAGTTTGTCCTGAAGGCAAATTATAAATATCTACATTTGTATGTACATGTACAATGATGTGATGAGGAGCACTTGTACAGTTTCTGCTTCACTGATGTTGTAAGGACATTTTCTAATTTCATAAGTTACTGATCGTATCGGTACACAACACTAGGTGACAGATCTACATATTTATATGTAAATATGATGAAGGAAAATTGAGGTTGTGGACATTGTACATAATATGCTTTTATTTATTATATTTCCAAGCGATTGTGAAAAGGCAGTTGAGAGTTTTCTAGAAAATGTAAGGTTTTGCTGTTATTTTAGTTTTTAACATTATATATACATTGTTTCCTTTATTCATATATATATATATATATATATGAAAATAGATAAAATGTATATGTAGTATACTGGCACACTGCAAAAGACCAGCAAAATTTGTTATCTCCCTTGATATGTATTAATTTAATTGCTGTTATACATGTAGCTCAGTTATTACAGTTCTCATGTACAAACCTTTATATCAGCCTTATATATACAGCTGCTGACTTCAGTTATTGTAAAGATGTTTACTTGTTTATTAAGTGTAAATATTTTTGTTATTTTTTTACCAGAGACCTCTGCATGTGATCCAAGACCTGAAGACTCGTTGATAGCAATAGAGATGAAAGTGTAGATGTTGTATAAGGATAGCTTTTATGAACAAATTTATCCCCAGTATATATAAGGTATGATGTACATTGTATTATTTACAAACAATGGCATTATCTAAAATTAGATTTACCATTACATTAGGGGACATTTAAAATTATCAGTGGATGGTGGAACTCCATATTTGTCTACACTTAACATTTGGGACCTTTGTCACTGTATGGTTGAAGTATCACATTTTTAACCACAATATTTCCCATCTTCACATGGGTACAGTACAAGAGTGAGTCCAGTCAGATTTTAAGATAATTAATAAATTATGTGTGAAAGCTTTCAAGTTAGGTGCCAAAGTTTTGGGATGTTTTCCAATAAACATTGTACTGTCTGGTAAAATAAATAAAATAAAACATAAGCCATTCATATCAATAAATATAGTCTAACTTGCATTAAAGGGTACCTGCTAAAACGGCCATTCATATATAACCTTTGTTTACTTTTTTATAATGAATAAGCCTCTTCATAAAGGCCACCTATTTATAACACCTATTTTTGCCTGTTCCCTTCAGTTGCCTTTATAGAAAAGTTTGACTGTATTTTTATCTTTGACAAGAATTATATGTACATGTATCACATGCTGTTGGCAAACAGCATTTCAGTTTTCTTCAAAGTAATTATGTGCCAAATGTGTTTTTAAGTCATGAATGAAAGAAAACAAATTTTATTTGTTATGCCATAAATTTGAAATATATTGTTAGTTTTACCTTTATATACAGTTTTTGTCTTAATCATTTCAGCTTGTCAGTGGAAGAGTCATGGATGAAACTAAAAAACGAACCATCTACATGTACAAAGGAGAGGGAGCATGTCCAAAAAATAATGTTGTAACTATGGCATCTCTAAAACAACATCTGGATATGCAGGTTTATAATGTAAAGTACATAACACCTGAAGAAACAAAAGATGGTAATTTGCTTGATTTTATTTCCCTTAATAAGTTGTTGTCTTTTTAGCTCGATAGGAAAAAAGTCCAGAGAGCTAATGCCATAACCCTGGCATTATTGTGGTAGCATGACTTTTGACCTGGTGACCTTGACCTACTTTTTAAAACCATTAACCTTGGCTATATCTTTTAAACCATGAGGGATGGGGCTTTGATATTTCACATATAGTTTTCATTTGGTGTCTTGACTTTTGACACCAAGTGACCATGACCTCAGAATTTGACTGTCTTTTGAAAAACTTTAACCTTGACTTTATCTTATAAACCATGAAGTATTATCCCTTTGATATTTCACATATATATATTTCTTGTGATGAGAGCTTTCATTTGGTACCTTGACTTTTGACCAAGTGACCTTGACCTTGGAATTTGACCTACTTTTCAACATTTTTAATGTTGGCTGTAATTTTAAAACCATGAGGGGTAGGGCTTTGATTTTTCACATGTAGATTCCTTATGGCCAGCTTTTGTTTGGTACCTTAACTTTTTACTTTGGACTTTTCTTAACTGTTAGCTCGACCTGAAGGAATACAAATATTTACAGCACCATGACTTTAAAACCTGACATCTGTAGGTCAGACACCTATTTTGAAAATTTACACCCATTTCTGGTGAGCTTTGTTGTTTTCTGACAACTCTTGATGCTGTTTTGTGATGGGCAACCTCCATTGTATGTTCATTCATTATTCTTTTTTAACTTACCTGGGCCAAAGGTTCAAGTAAGCTTATCTGGTCAAAATTTGTTTTTTTGTCTGCATTGTTGTTGTAAACTTTTATTATTTTCAACTTTTTCTGCACAACTTTTTTCAACTTTTACTGGGCAAATTTCAGACAAAAGTGGCACATGGCATTCTTAATATAATTAAAAATAATTGAAAATACAGGGGATCTTAAAATATCTTATCAAGGGCCATAGACTGTCCACAATTGGGGGAAATTTGGAGAAAGTGGAAAACATGATAAATTTATGATAAATTCTCTTACATAAGCAATTTTGTCACAATCTGTTAAAACATTTATTGATGTAAACCTGTGACCCTTAATTGATCATTGTGTCAAGACAACATTAACGGTGCCCCACTATTTCATAATTGGACAATCCTACCCTAAAACCATAGTTTTATGTTGTTGTTGTTTTTTATTGAAATTCAAATTTTTATTTTTTAGATAAATGAAGAAATTCTTATATTAAACTTAAACTTTCCATTATTTAAATGTGGAAGATAGAAACGGTTTGTTCATATTTGAATTTAATTTTGTTTATACATTTTTGCTTCATCCTAACACTTTATTATTGCATTGGACAAAATTCAAGAATAGAGCCTCTGTATGATCCAATTAGGTCTGTAGTGTATAAACATACATGTATTTATAGTGTAATACAAATTTTTTATATTACAGGAGAATGGAGAAAAACTGCCAGTTTATACGTAATTGGAGGGGGTTATGATCTTGGGTTCATCAAGTGTCTGGGGTCACATGGTACCAGACAGATCCGCGATTTTGTCAAGCAAGGTGGTAGATATTTGGGCATCTGTGCAGGAGCGTACTTTGCCTGTGATTATATTGAGTTTGATAAAGATGGACCACAGGAAGTGTGTGGTGACAGAGATCTCAAGTTTTATCCTGGTAAGTAGAAGTTTACAAGTGCTAAACTATACAGCCTTGCTTTCTATCATTACCAGATACCATCATAATGAAAAGTTAATTTAAATAATTATTTTTAGGTCACTTTTGGCTCAGGGTTACCTATTGCGATCATATTTTGTCTGTCGTCATGTGACGTTTGTTGTTAACTTTTAGGCATTTTTGAATTCTTCCCAAAAACCCGTGGACCAATTTCAACTCTAATCTTGGCAGGAAATATCCCCATGTGAGGCTGCATAAAGTTTGCAAATGAAAAAGGGCTGGGACCTATAGGGGCCTCAAAAGGGGCTAAAGGACCCAAACTTGGTACATCTTTAGAAATCTTCTTCTCATGAACCAATGATCAGATGACTTTCAAATTTTGAATGCATGATTGTAAAGTCAATATCTACAAAATTTGTGAACGAAAATGAAATCTGTCCACAAACGAGCCACTGTGGGGCACTTCAGTAATACAGGGTACAATTGTATTACAAATTGTTTAATAACTCTAAATTGATCAACTTTTTATGTACAAAGATATATGTGAAAGTTGTTAGGAATTATCTAAGGATCATTTTGGCAAAATTTTCAAGGTCAAGGGTCAAGGTCATAGGCACCTTAGTAAATGGAAAATATAAGTTTTTGTTGTAAACTTTTAGGCATTTTTGACCATGTCTCCAGAACCATTGGGACAATTTGAACCAAACTTGACAGGAAGTATAATAATGTAAAGCCTCATAAAGTTTGCGTATGAAAAGGGGCTAGGACCAAACATGGCTGCCATGACTAAATATAGAACAAATGAGTCAGCAGATATTTTTGATTTAATACATGTATCTTAAAATTTATTAAGACAAGAATAAAAATGTTAATGTAAAATGAACGGCTTGCAAAAATCTACCAATATTTTATTTTGGCGGAAATTTTCAGGTCGACACTAATGTGAATTATTTCCCCTTTTTAGTGGATTTCTCATGTTTTGGGCTGTTTTTTTTTTTTACATCAATCTATCAGTATGATAGATACAGAGAAAATGAAAGAAGCAAAAATGATCTGTGTGCAAAGATCTACAGAAAAAGAAATAGGGCTGAAATTGTCAGGTCAACACTTATGAGAGTTATCTCCCCTTAAATTGGATTTTTCATGTTTTTGCCCATTATCTCAAAAAGTATGATAGATAGAGAGAAAGTGAAAGTAGCAAAAATGTTCGGCATGCAAAGATCAACAACAGTGCCAGTAGGGCGGAAATTGCCAATTTTCAGTTGTCAATGCTTATGGGAGTTAATTTTTTGGTTTGCTCAGGTGACCATTGAGGCCCAATATAAAATGGCAGTGAATATAGGATTTGAAAACATATCCTGGAATTTGATTTATTTCATGAATTATGTACAAATCTACAAAATGGGTCACACTGATAATTTGTCAATACATGAATCTAAAATTGTTATGATAATAATTGCAAAAAAAATTGTTTGATGTGCTCAAGCCCCTTTCACACATTCATGGATGAGATGCCGGATCAACACGGACCATCAATCCACGAAGGTCCGCGACAATCTGCCACAGGCATCATGACGTCAAAGAACCCTCGGACGCCAGATGGTCCCGGAAGATCAAAATGTTTAATCCGTGTTGATCTGGTGTCTCATCTGTGAATGTGTGAAAGGGGCTTTACAGATGTGGGTCTGGAAAAGTATGCCAATAGGTACATGTAGATGATCATTTTTGTTTAACTTTCCTTAAATTGTATTGTTCACTGTTCGGGTAGCACAAATTCAAGATTTATTAAGAGTATAGGAAATAAAAATTAGAAAATTGCCAGGGGTGACAGAGCCAGGGCTATTGTTGTGGGATGGCCGAGGATATAAAAACATTTTTTTTCTTACAGTGAGGCATTTGAAAAGCTAGAATTATAAATTTTTAAATAAATCAATTTTGAATCCAGAAATATAGCAAATATCCCCTTTTTATTGGTTTGGTCCAATTTCAATGAAATCTGAAATAATAATATGAAAAAAAAATTCGATCATTCAGTCCAAAATCTGAAAATGAAATCCTCCACCAAATAAAAATCCCAAAGACCTACAAATCAGATTGGTATGACCTAAGTAGTCTGGTCCATGATTTTCATCATTCAAGGGTGAACAAGTTCATATTGCTGTAGAATTATTACAATTTTTTATTCTAAATCATACACCCCAGAATTCTGATAATGGACTTATCCATTCTTTGAAATGAGCACACCCAAATGCGACTTCAGAAGTTGATGAGTTAACCTTAAAACAAAACTTAAGACCATTTTGTGAACCCTTTCCAACTGTAATCTTAAGACATATTCACACAAATTAAATTATTGATAGTTTATGAATATCATACTTGCTACATTAACAGAAGTAAATTATGATACTTAAGTTAATAACTTGGGTCTATGCAGTGCTTCTAGAAAATAAAAAAGACAGGATCCGATTTGGTTGCAAGTCACAAGTACTAATTTCATTGTAAAACAATTATAAGTATGGTCGTAAGACCAAGTCTAAAACATCGGATCATTCGTTAAATAAGTTACTAGTCCTAACTCTTTGTAAAATGGTTGTAAGCTGTAAGTGTGGTCGTAAGACTAAGTCTAAGACTCAGATTTGACAGTAATAATTCTAGGGAAAGGTATTTGAGGTTAAGGAGGTCAGATATGCATCAATATATATATATATATTTTAAATAAAGTAACATGTATTTTTTATCATTTGAAGGTGGCTGTATCGGACCGTTGTATGGACCTTATGATTATAACTCCTATTATGGAGCAAGAGCGGCACCTTTATGCTGTAATGTTATACCTACTACTGTTAATGAATCTAGCCATAGCTTGTTGAAATCTTTTCATTCTTACTACAGTGGTGGCGGATGTTTTATTCCTGACAAAATTGAGAAGTACGAAGTCACGAAGAAATATAATCATAAGTACAAACGAACCTTTACCAGTGCTTTTAGTGGAGATAGCAATATCACTCCTCCACCAAATAAAAAGATCCAGAAAACAGATGGTGATATAAAAAGTGATGTAGTTAGTAACGGAACAGATATTGACAATAAAAAGCATGTTCTGGCATTTACCTGTCTCGAAAATAAATCTCCCAGGAATGGTTTTCATTTGCATAATACAGTAAATAATGATTCTCAGAGTTCCAGTTCAACCGCTCATTCCAAGGGACGCAACTCAGGTCATACATATTCTGCTAGTCAGAAAAAATTGGAAGATGTAGATGTTTTAGCATCTTATTCTGAGGTGGTGGGTCAGCCAGCAGCTATTGTTAAATGTAAGGTAGGAAGTGGTATCGCAGTTCTTAGTAGTGTTCACATTGAGTATGATACTTCTAGTATGGACTCCAATGATAATTATCTAGCTCCTATTATAGAAAAGTTACGACAATATGATGTTATTCAAGCTAGTTACTTCAAATATTTATTGAAATGTTTAGATTTGGAGACTAAATAAATATATATCTATTCAAACTTTTGAAGCTTTGTTATTTTATTTGTTGGAATTTTTACTGTGATAATTTCCTTTCACAGTAAAATCTATATCATGAGAGACCAGTGTATACTCTTCTATAGTCTTAAAGGTGCTCTTTCATAGAATTTCAGAAAATTTTCAGAGCAGGACAAATCCATTAACCCAACACCCGGGACAAGCTTTATTTTGGCTCGGGCAAGTTGAAAAATATGGGCAGTTTGCCCATGGGCAAGCTACATGTAATAATAATTAACAATGTTTTAAATTTGTGTCCACAAGTGTTAAGTAAAAGATCAGCAAATAAATGATAAGATGACAGCAATTAACACTCAATATTATTACTTAGTTCATATATGTAAACGTATATACATGATGTAGTTGGGTCATTTTGCGAGTGCATTGTATGCAGTGTAATAGCCTATTCGTCAGGGCTAGTTGAAAATTACTTTCAGCTTGCCCAGGGCAAGAAGAGGACAAGCTGACTCCAAATATGTTTGTCCAGCCCTGATTTTATTCAATTTCTTTTCCTATCATAAATTGATCCTTTTTACTGAAAAAATATTATTCATTGCATTGTTTTTATTTAAATTTTTCTATAAGACAGCAACTGTGATTGGTCGTTGTTTTTATTTCTTGATAAAATGGTTAGGTTCCTTAGATACGTCCACTTCCGGAAATGCTCTCTGATGTCATGATAAGGATGATGTCACACAAAATCAAATGGATAAAGCTCCCAAGCCTACTAATTTCACTTTAAGCTCCCACAATTTTGTCGGCTGAACTACTGTCTAACTCTTCATATGCCAGCTGTATCTTTCACTTAAATCTGTGTAGATAAATTTCTTTCCATAAACAGCCCTCTTTATATTGTGTCGTCTTCACCGATTCAGTATGGCTAACTAGCATTTTATGTTGGCGGTTGCTAAGGACAAACGACACTTGCGCTTTCATTGTTATGTTCAGTTGACGTTTTTAGCTAAAAATCAAGATGTGAAGCCAATGTATTCTTGTCTTGAATTAAATTATAAGGATTAACTTTAACAATTTTGCAATTCATTGAGAAATAATATGGTCTATGGAGATGCATACTTTTTTATAATCCGCTTCGTGGATTATAAAGTGTGCCTAAAATCATATCATTTCTCAATAAATTGCAAAATTGTTAAAGTTAATCAAAAAAAAAATTACATATCTGACGCATACTTGGGAATGTGTGAAAGAACACCATTAAAAGATCACATATGTAGATAGAATTCTTTATAAAGAATTGGAATTCTCTGAGTACAGTCAAACTTGCATGAAATGCCATCTCTGTATAAAGAATTGGAATTCTCTGAGTTCAGTCAAACTTGCATGAAATGCCATCTCTGTATAAAGGGTTCTTGCTTATAAATGACATTCAAGCATAACCTTTGTTAACTTTTCTGCAATGAATAAACCTCTTTATTAAAGCCACCTGTTGATAATGGCCACTTTTGCCTATTCCCTTAGGTGGCCTTTATAAACAGGTTTTCTGTAATTTGTTCATTTTGATTTTATGTCACCAGTTACAAGTGACATAAAGTTATTTCTCTGCAAAATACTTTGACTTTAATGCAATCGTTTGATGCGCCATGATTCTGGTGTTATGGTGGATTGTTGACGGTCAACTCTTGTTATAACGACCAGGTACGGATCAGGTAAAATTGCCTTTATATCAAATATGCTGTTATATAAAATTTCCAGGCTTGGCGCCAAAATAATATTGCATGAACATTCCTTTGTTGTTAAAACACTATTAAATGTTAAACCTCAATTTAATATGATTGTATAAATGATGTAAAATGACTACAACAAATAAAATTGTTTTTATTTTTATTTTAATGAATTATGACGACAATTTTTCATTTTGGATGCTTTGCTGTTATAACAAATCAATTTTAAAGGTAAAATGCACATTTGTTGCCAAAAATCAATGCCAGTGCCGGAAAGCAAATATGCCATTATATATTAAACCAAGTAACATGGATGTAAATTCGTTTCCATGAAATTTCTGCCATTAACTAAATATGCTGTTATATCAAGTGCCGTTTTAACAAGAGTTGACTGTACATGAATTTCTATGTTTCATCTAACTAGAATTATTGGGGATGTAAAAAATGTTGATTTGAGGTTAGCTTTGATTACTGTACGTTTTTAGCTCACCTGGCCCAAAGGCCATCAGTCCTCCGTAAACTTTTCATTTAAACAACATCTCAAAAATCACTAGGCCAATTTCAACCAAATTTGGCAGGCAGAATCTTCATGAGGACCACCTTCAGGTTTGCCAAAATTGTGGGGTTATCTCCCCTTGGGCCTTATAAGGGGCAAATAAGTAAAATTGTGTACATCTTTAAAAATTTTCTTCTCACGAACCAGGGTATGAATTGACTTCATATTTAGTATTGAGGCTCTATAGGGGATGGCCTACAATCTTTGTGAACGAAAAAAAATTCCCAAAAATGGGGCTCACTAAGGGGCACTAAAATTGGTTAAAAATTCAATTTTGTCAGATTTCAACCAAATTTGGAAGATAGTATCCTGTAGTGAAGTCAATCTAAATTTGTGTAAAAAATAAGTGGCTATGCCCCCTTGGAGCCCCATAAGGGGTCAAAAAGGGGCAAAATGTAAAATTCATCTTTAAATGTTTTCTTCTGAAGAATCATTAAGTTGATATCAACCAAATTTGGCAGGCTGCATCCCAATGAAAAGCCACTTCAAGTTTGCAAAAACTTTTGGGTTATCTCCCCTTTTTTCCACATAAGGGGCAAAAAGGGTTAAAAATTATGTACTTCTTATAAATTTCTTTCCCACAAACCGGTGTTTGGATTGGCTTCATATTTAGTAATGAGGATGGGCTACAAGGTTTGGAAAAAAACTTCACCCATAAATGGGACCTACTAGGGAGTGCTGAAATTGGTAAAAAATTCAGTTTTGTCAGATTTCAACAAAAATTGGTAGCTGGTATCCCCTAGTGAAGGCAATTTTTTAAATTCACATGTCTCCATACAGTCTATTCCTTTATTTTCACAATCCACAATGCTATCCTCTGTCCATCTACTCTCAGACTTCCTGATTAAACTGTCGTGCAAACTTTTTTGCAAAACACTTTATCAGGTAAGTGCTTACAGTCCCCTTGGGCCTCTTGTAATTACAGGGGGCATCTGTGGCCAAGTGGTGAGAACATCAAGGTTTTACTTTATACTTGGAAATATTCTCTTCCGTTTAATTTTCACCATTTTCATATTCAGATGACAGATAAAAAGAATGTCACCTGCTAGTGCACCATTCTATTTATCTGTCACCCAAACGGCATCAGTGTTGACAATAAATGGACTCTGACAAGCATTCATTGGTTAAATATTTGGAGGTATATATTCTTGACGATGTGCCGTATCATATTTTTATCCCATTTATGTTGATTTATTTTGTATCCAATAAAAAAAAACGGAAATGTTTAAGTACAGGAAACACAGTCCGGTACAAACTACAAAAACTGCGGGACATTTTGTAAAGGAAACTTTATCTTTTGTATTACTGATACTATAGTAAAATCCATATAACCTGACAGGGCGGAGTCTCGGGAACCATTTCATGACCTGCACGAGTTTCAATTTTAGGTAATAAAGCATAACATTAAAATAACAATGAATAGAGTAATCGTTCCTACTTGTTACCATACAAAAGAGAGTATCCAGTGAGGAATAAAAAGTTTTTCCTGTGCAGCTTGTCGTAATCGAAAAGTGAGTAAAATCGGTCAGATGATAATCAAAAGGTTACTCTGCCCTGCCATCTTATGTGAATCAGACAATATACATGTACATGTATAAGTGCATTTTATGTAAATTTGTCATGGTTTTAATTTTGTTGATAAATGAAAACAATGAAATAAACAGAATTAAAATCATCAACCCCTGAAAAATAATGGACTCTTCTGTAAATCAAATGACTTAGTCCAGCCCAAATGTGTTTTTAGGGGTGAATGGGTAATGGAATTTTCTGATTCTACAGTAAATACATATACAATAACCACTTAGTGCTGTATTATATTACAATAAGTCTTGGAAACTTCTTGTTTTATTTTGAATTACATATAATACATCATCTATGGGTAGATGAAATATGTATTGTAGGAAAAGTCTTGCCAGTTGCAGTCTGTATGAACGTGAGCGGGTTTCAGATGATCTGTAAAAGTCACCATTCCACCCATTAATGTTCCTTCTGAAAAAGAAAGGAATTTGTGTCTTAATAGTCACACAAAAAAATCATTTATTTTTCTTTTATCATTAAATATTTTTATTAATACATGTAAATAAAATAATTTTAATCATTACATTGCTTTAAAACTGCAGCTCCAGCTGAGATGCATGGGAGTAAGTATTTAGTATTTTAAGGGAGAAGCATTTAGCTGAATATGTAGATGAGGATAAGTAGGTAAATAAACATACTAATGTTTTAAAAGTATTTTAAGGGAGAAGCATTTAGCTTAGTAATAAAGTGAGGATAAGTAGGTTAGTACACTTCCTTATTTTAAGTATTTTGAGGGAGAAGCATTTAGGTGAGGATAAGTAGGTAAGTAAATACACTTGCATTTAAGTATTTTAATGGAGAAGATTTAGCTAAGTATGTACATGTAGGTGAGGATATGTAGGTAAATAAACATACTTATGTTTAAGGATTTTAATGGAAAAGCATTTAGCTGAGTATGTAGTTGAGGATAAGTAGGTAAGTAAACATACTTACGTTTAAGTATTTTAAGGGAGAAGCGTTTAGCTGCTGGTTTATAGGATAAATAAACACACATTATCCCATCTTTCTTTCTGATTGGTAAAGTCCATCTAAAAAGATATTGTGTTGCACAAGAATATTTTATAGGTATGTATGGAGTGTTACTGTAAAATCAGAAAATTTTGTTACAGTTTTAATTTTGTATATTTCATTTTTTTTTTTATCAACTATATCAAAACCATTACAAAATTTTACATAAATTACACCCATTAATACTAAAAGCTTGCTTTTCAAACATGTCAACAGATTTGTTTTAAATATAAAGATATGTTCAATGACATTGATGTCTTACATTATTTGTTTTCATTTTATAGCTAATAAAGCAATAATTTGAGAATGAAAAATGTTTATATATAGATAAATTATTTGATATAATAATAGAAATATTAAAAATAATAAGCAAAAACGTGTGGTATAATGGCCATCAGGTAAAGAAGAGACTACAATACTGGCATCTGGTACATTTGTAATCTTGTACAGCTGTTAATCTTGTGCATGCTATTATTACAAAATTTACAAGGCATTGTACATGAAAGTGGATATTGAATAACATATACTCATATAGTATTGCATAATGTTTATAGCCTTGCTCTAGTTCCTTTCTATTTCTTGTAAAATCCATTTAACAGTTAAAAAAATTTCTTACATTCAAACTATAAAGACAGTGCAACCACAAAATCCCATAAAAATAGCAGATAAAGACATGTTGTTTTTGGCCCTAACTAGTCACTATGTACTGTAGACTAAATGTAATGATATTGCACGACTATATGTACATGTACTTCAAGGAAAACTCACTCTTGTCAAATCAGATTAGCTAATTTAAATACAGTGGAACATTGCCTAAAAGACCACCTCACTTGATAATTTTTAATAAAAACAGGATCTCATATGAGAGACCACCTCACTCATCAGGCCACTTTCAGTCAGTCAGTAAGGTGGTCTTAAAAGTGGGTTCCACTGTAACACCTCACAAATCAGACCACTTCGAGTCAGATAGGTGGTCTTAATAGCAAGGTTCCACTGTAACATCTCACAAATCAGACCGCTTTGTGTCAGATAGGTGGTCTTAATAGTGATGTTCCACTGTAACTACAAATCAGACCACTTTGTGTCAGATAGATGGTCTTAATAGTGATGTTCCACTGTAACTACAAATCAGACCGCTTTGTGTCAGATAGGTGGTCTTAATAGTGATGTTCCACTGTAACCACAAATCAGACCGCTTTGTGTCAGATAGGTGGTCTTAATAGTGATGTTCCACTGTAACCACAAATCAGACCACTTTGAGTCAGTCAGATAGGTGGTCTTAATAGTGATGTTCCACTGTAACCACAAATCAGACTGCTTTGTGTCAGATAGGTGGTCTTAATTGTGATGTTCCACTGTAACCACAAATCAGACCGCTTTGTGTCAGATAGGTGGTCTTAATAGTGATGTTCCACTGTAACCACAAATCAGACCACTTTGTGTCAGATAGGTGGTCTTAATAGTGAGGTTCCACTGTAACCACAAATCAGACCACTTTGAGTCAGTCAGATAGGTGGTCTTAATATCAATCAGTTGATTGAAGTTTTATGAAAGTTTAGATTTATCTTTAGAGAAACAGACAATTTCGTATGTCTGCATGATTACCAGACAGCATTGTTTATCACTTAATCAAAAAAGTTTATAAAACTTCAAGATAAAAGATTTAAAACACAAACCGTAATAAAAATTTATGTTTGTCTTGCATGTCACATGTTAATTCCAATGGATTAAAATTCTGGAAATGTAGTGTCAATTTCTTTTCTTCCACATTCAGATAGGAAACTGACGGAAATGTTGATTTCTTCTTTTGTCCTAACAAACTTTTTGGAAAGGAACACATGGGCTCTGCATCAAAAACAAAAAAATTAATCATTACAAATAACTAAAAGCTCTATTTCAGGCTTACAATCTAAAAAGTTATATGTTTCTAATATCTTAGATTTTGAAAATCTAGCAAGGTATTTAAGTTTTTAGTTCTGATGCTATAAGGATAGGGTTTCATGTTTTCTATTTATAGATTATTTTCACACAACTTATTATGATAATGATATTAATATTTGTACATAAAATTTCCTTCAGATGTTTTGCATGCATCATTATTTAGTTGAATCAAGAGAAAGACAAGGTCAAGGATGCCATGGAACCATTTCTTCCCTTTGATCAACATTAGAACTGATAATACGTATATGATCTTTGCTAATCTATAATATTGTAGAAGGAAATAAATTCACTCCTTATGATACAAAAGATCAGAATTTTATGCCGTTTTGGATACTCGTGACGTACTATACATTGTATATGGTGACAAGAACAATTACGATGCTCTAGCCAGTTTACGGTAATGCTAATTTTGTTACGCTGCATTACCAATCAAAAGTCATTCAGGTCAAGAAAGAAATCGCAAGACTCAATACCATCAAGTGATATGAATTGGTTCAGTGCTATACTTATGTGTCAAATGTTGATCAGTATCTTGCTCCCTAAAATTGAGGAATTGCACTAGTCTGTCAATTGTACTCATCCTCTGATAACCTTGATTGGTTAAGAATCCAATTCATAGTAAAAAAAATTCAGACCTGAGTAATTCTGAAATTTTTTTATGCTGGCCCCAGGAGTATGTAAATTTGTCTTAGCATTCTAAAAATAGAATTATACAACAACTACGTATACAGTGGTACCTGTTTTGAAAGACCACCTTATGCCACTGAAATGTGGCCTTACAAGGCATGTGGTACGCTGGAACCTGTCATGAAAGACTACTCCTTATGCCACTGAAATGTATTACAAGACAGGTTGTTTCTAAAAGATTTATCTGAAGGGTTATAAAATGTAATTAACTAAATGGTTTTCTAAATATGGTCTTACAAGACAGGTGGTCTTCTATGACAGTGGTCTTATAAGACAGGTGGTATTCTATGACAGTGATATTACAAAACAGGTGGTCTTCTATGACAGTAATCTTACAAGACAGGTGGTCTTCTATGACAGTGGTCTAACAAGACAGGTGGTCTACTATGACAGTGGTCTTACAAGACAGGTGGTCTTGTTTGACAGTGATCTTACAAGACAGGTGGTTTTCTATGACAGTGGTCTTAAAAGGCAGGTGGTCTTCTATGACTGGTCTTACAAGACAGGTGGACTTCTATGACTGGTCTTACAAGACAGGTGGTCTTCTATGATAGTGGTCTTACAAGACAGGTGGTCTTCTATGACAGTGGTCTTACAAAACAGGTGATCTTCTATTACAGTGGTCTTAGAGGACAGGTGGTCTTCTTTTTAAGTGGTCTTAGAGGACAGGTGGTCTTCTTTGAAAGTGGTCTTACAAGACAGGTGGTCTTCTATGACAGTGGTCTTACAAGACAGGTAGTCTTCTATGACAGTGGTCATACTAGACAGGTGGTCTTCTATGACAGTGGTCTTACAAGACAGGTGGTTTTCTATGACAGTGGTCTTACAAGACAGGTGGTCTTCTTTGAAAGTGGTCTTAGAGGACAGGTGATCTTCTTTGACAGTGGTGTTACAAGACAGGTGGTCTTCTATGACAGTGGTCTTACAAGACAGGTGGTCTTCTATGACAGTGGTCTTACAAGACAGGTGGTCTTCAATGACTGTGGTCTTATAAGATGGGTGGTATTCTATGACAGTGGTCTTACAAGACAGGTGGTCTTCTATGACAGTGGTGTTACAAGACAGATGGTCTTCTATGACAGTGGTC
Organism: Atrina japonica; assembly: GCA_030159075.1. Classification (NCBI taxonomy): domain Eukaryota; kingdom Metazoa; phylum Mollusca; class Bivalvia; order Pterioida; family Pinnidae; genus Atrina; species Atrina japonica. The sequence continues at coordinate 347,797 of BROG01000547.1, forward strand.
TTACAAGACAGGTAGTCTTCTATGACAGTGGTCTTACAAGACAGATGGTCTTCTATGACAGTGGTATTACAAGACAGGTGGTCTTCTATGACAGTGGTCTTACAAGACAGGTGGTCTTCTATGACAGTGGTCTTATAAGACAGGTGGTCTTCTATGACAGTGGTCTTACAAGACAGATGGTCTTCTATAACAGTGGTCTTACAAGACAGGTGGTCTTCTATGACAGTGGTCTTACAAGACAAGTTTCCACTGTATAAATATTATTAGATTTTAAACTGAAACAAGATTTCTGAAAATTTTTGAGAAGTAAAATCTCTTGAGTGCTACAATATAACAACGCAGTATTGCACGGCACACTGTGTGATAGGTTGAAAACCTTTAGCCATTCCAGTAACTTTTTAACTCATCAACCCCTGAAAAAGAATGGACTCTTCTGTAAGTCGATGACTTAGACCAGTTCAAATGTGTCTTAAGGTGTAAATGAGTTAGATGCTTACGTCGTCTCTTGATGGATATCATATCTGGTACAGCAACACCTCTACAGATATTTTCAATATCTAGAATATCATCACTCATAATTCTCTGAGATCTGAAAATGTCATTTTTTCCACCTCCAGCTGCAATGGAAATAAAAATGTTGATTGTTTTCATTTTTTTTATTTATTTCATTATGAAAATTGTTTTCCCCAAATAAGCAGATTTTAGATCCTAACAAAATATTTTTACTTTTTTATTCAGATAAAAAATAATGACAACCATGAAGCAAAACCATGCATACACATGCATACAGGTCCAAGGGAGGTAATAAGAAATTATCTCCATTGTCTTACTGGCTCACAGATAGTTGTCATGTCAACGAAACTAGAAATGATTCATACAATGAATTTGATTTTTTTTATCTAATTTCAATTCAAGTTTTATTATTGACTTATAGTACAGTTTGCCAGTTAAGTGCAGGGATGTTTAGCTGTGGTAATACACTGTCATGGTGGTCCCTAAAATGATAATCACTAGTTGATTATTTGCATTTTTACTTAACAGTTGTTTGGTGTTTGTTTTTCTCTTGTTATTGTTACTGTGCCTGTGATTTGTTTCAATGCTTTTAGGGGATAATGAGTAATTAACTCCTCAGTCCATGATAAACAATTGACTCTTCTGTAAATCATTGATTTAGACCAGTCCAAGATTTGTCTTTAGGTGTGAATGGGTTAAACCTTGTACAAGTAGCACAGGAGTCAGTTCCTGCCAAAAACTTTCAAATGTATTGAGATGTCAGCTATATATAGGTAGATGTGAAATGCCACAAATCTCAACCTGTAATATAGACTAACTGCTATTCTGCAATGTACTTCTCTAAAATTCTATTTTATGCCTCCTTCATAAATTTGATTAACATTATGTGGTCTGCCACAAGGTGTAAACAGGAAACAGTTTCACTTTTATACATTTGTTAATCAGTCATTCTCAATTTTTTTGACAATTACAGAAATTCTGTGTTGCCTTTAAAACATGTAACCTATTTCTAATATTTATTGATACGGCATCAATTTTAAGTTTTTTAGTCAACAAAATAGGGTCATATATATATCTATGCATTTTTGAAGTGGTCTTTCAGTTGAAAGCAATATTTTCAAGCAAACAATCTTCATTTTGCACAGGAAAATCTCTTGTCGCTACCATTATGTCATTCTGAAATGTATCCTATTCAAATGGGAAAAATACGAATTTTTAAGTTACATTCATTGTATGTTCACGTCATGTAATATAAATAAACATTAACATTGTATTTTGCTCTATTGTGAAATTGTTTTGTTATTTTTCATGATCTATTTTGTCGCTAAAACGTCATTAGCACACGTTACCGATGACATCAACTCTATAAAAAGTCGGATATAAAGACAGCTGAAAATGACGTCGAAATAATCAACAATATTTATTCCATAATAGTCATCTTGTTTAATGTTCCTTAATTCACAACAGGATCGTGTAATTACAAATATTCATGATGTCGCTATTAAGAGATTAACACGCGTTACCCACATCTTGCATACTTGTCGTGTTTTAAATATGCATTTACTTTTGAAATTCTAAAAATCAGATGGAACCTTATAAAAATTATGCATTTTTGTTTAAAATTATGAAAGAAATGTCATTTTATCTGAAATAAAAGTCAAAATTTATTAACGTCCGTGATTATTAACAAGCGTTACATTTGAAACCCCTTCCATTTTTCTGCCTGCATTCTGATTTTTCATGCCTGTTTTATTTATTAATACCTTACATAATGTTCTCTGTAAACAAGAATGAAATATACAAGTGAAATAACACAAGTTTTTAGTAATTCATGTATTCTTTACATCGCAAAATTTAGGCAATGGAGATGCGAAATGAGGTCTTTGGCAAAGCATTGCCATTGAGTGATGTGGCAATTTTAAGCATAATAACATGAAAAATAGGAATTTATGTTTTAATTTCATATTCTAGAACATAATTAACTATTCTCATCTTGAATGTTTACATAGATCTACAATGAATTTATATTAACTTCCGTTACCTTTGTCCATGAATAACAAATTTAACACCAAAGCCTCATATTATTAAGAATCAATAAATTCATAAATTTAGGTAGCCTATGTATCTTTATATATTTCATTGCAAGGCAACAAAATCAAGCATCTACATACAGTTATTTTGACACCATTTATTCTATATGAATTTTTCCATTTGATGTTATGATCCATTTGAAATGGTATTACATGTATTCTTAGAATCCCAGTATTCTTACATGAGTAAAAAATTATTCTTTTGTTAACAATGAATCAATCTTCTGATTTTCTATTAAGTTATGGCATTGTGTTCTACATTTTAACATCTGTTGTACATGCAATTTTCCCAAAGAATATGAATAAACAAAAAAATATATGAAATTTACAAGGTGCTTGGAAAGTTCATCCAGAATCTTCCTCTATGGTAACCAGGCGACAGGAAAATTATCTTCCTCTATGGTAACCAGGCTACAGGAAAATTATCTTCCTCTATGGTAACCAGGCTACAGGAAAATTATCTTCCTCTATGGTAACCAGGCGACAGGAAAATTATCTTCCTCTATGGTAACCAGGCTACAGGAAAATTATCTTCCTCTGTGGTAACCAGGCTACAGAAAAATTATATTCCTCTATGGTAACCAGGCTACAGGAAAATCATCTTTTTATTAAGTTTCTTGATACTAAATTCCAAGACTCTGTCTGAATTGTCAAACATTTTTGAGAATGATTGTAATATCCCACTTGCTAACCTTTCAAGTGGGGTTATTCTGTGTAGTGATAATAAGAAATTTAATAATATGATACTTTGCACATTGGTGAAATTTGTATACAGTCAAACCTGTCTATAAATGCCACCCAAGGGATCAGGCAAAAGTAGCCATTATAGAGAGGTGACCTGTGTGAAGAGGTTTATTCATTATAAAAAAAGTTAACAAAGGTTATGACCTTTATAGACAGGTGCCCTTTATACAGAAATGGCCTTTAATGCAAGTTTGACTGTATTTTCTTTTATTATATAATTTACAAAGATTACCGCCATTTAACATTTGTATGTTTGCACTATGTTATTTGTTTTAATGTAAACCATGTAGTACACGTGATCAAATTTGACATTGTCTTTATATCCAACTAAATATACAGCTGTTCTTTTGTACTGCAAATGAATATATCTTACAATTTAACCTCTGTAATGTATATCCTGAATCTGCCATTTCTGCAATCAGTATACAAACCACACCCACTTCATCACCATCTATTTTAGGTCTGTCAAAAGATAAATATTTTAATATACTTTCAGATTTATCACATGTATTTATCTTATCAAGTAATTTTGGTTGTTGAAAATTTATACATATATTTGAATATACTTTTAGTATATTTTATTATATTGCAAAAATATCAGAAATATCATTTATTACATTGTCAAGTAATTTTGGTTGTTGAAAATTTGTATTATTAAGATATCAGTACTTGTAGCATAAAGAATTGTTTTATTTGGATTCACAATATCCAGGATAATATCACTCTTACTTTTTGGGATTGTTTGATGTTGTTTATATTATGTATATTCGTCAATCAATTGCCAAGGCATTTATTTTCCCAAAAGAAGAGAGGCTGTTTATTAGAAAGATGAAATTCCATAGGCTTACTGGTTATAGGGATCCTGTGATTGATCTGAATGACAATGACCAGATCATGATACTGTTCTTGTGAATTTGATAAGGGAAACTGACAATATGAAGTGAAATGAATCTGTTTATGACACTGAACTTGATATTATTCACTGGGAAATTAATGTTAATATACTGTATGGTGTAATGGTACAAAAAGACTGATAAAGAACAGACAGTTTGTGTCGTATTCTTGACTAAAATTCTGTTTAATTTTTTTATTTGACTTTTAACTTTGATTAAGCACATTCCATGGTAACTCTGTTAAACACCCCTCTGCTGTTAGAGCAACATTTCATTCACATCAGAATTCAAGAAAATGCTGTAAGAGCAATATCTGAGTCAAGTGAGAATTCAAGATGAACAACTGTAAATGAAATATTTCAGTCAAGTGAGAATTCAAGATGAACAACTGTAAATGAAATATTTCAGTCAAGTGAGAATTCAATAACATGAACAAGAAAGTACTGTAAGAGCAATATTTCAATCAAGTGAGAATTCAATAGAACAAACAAGAAAAGGCTGTAGGAGCAATATTTCAGTCAAATGAGAATTCAATAAAATGAACTAGAAAATACTGTAAGAGCAATATTTCAGTAAAGTGAATATTCAATGGAAGGAACTAGGAAATGCTGTTAGAGCAATGTTTCAGTCAAGTGAATATTTAATAGAAGGAACTAGGAAATGCTGTTAGAGCAATATTTCAGTCAAATGAGAATTCAAGATGAGCAAGAAATTGCCAACAATTTCAAAGAATAAGTAAAACTAGTACCTGTACATGTACATGTATGTGGCCAAAATTAAAAATGTTTGACATTTTATTTATGCATCAAAAAATTATTAAGCATAGACATACATATTTCCATGATAATACACAGAAACAATATATGGTATGTTCCATTTTTCAGTTTTGTCATGTTTCTGAAATTCTGAACTTTGGTTATTCAATGAATTTGCTTTAATAAAAGCTATTAAACTTTCTCATTATCTCTATCTAAATAGACTGTGAGATTGATATATATATATAAGGTGACTATCATATCAAAATCAATGATAATTAATTCCTCACCTTTCTTGCTGAAGAAGGTATGTGTTCTCATTCCTATCAATACATCGGAAATATCTTTGATGGTCGTTTGTCTTGAAAATGACCGAGTCTTCTAACAATTGTACACTTGTATCATTCTGTGAGGGTATCAACCAGGTATCGATTAAACTGGCTGGAACATGACACCAAGGACCTAGAAGGAAAAGGGGACTTGCAGATTCTTGTTCAATAAGAAAGGCAGTTGTTTAATACAGAACAGACTTGATATTACGACCAAATTGCTTGCATGTACAGTAAAACCTTGTTTTACCTCCACCACTTGTTTAACCAAAATTTAGCATTATAAAAGGTTTAGCAATGGGTTGAGGGAAACTTTAAATGAAATTATATGGACTGTTGGAAAAGTGATTGGAAGTATGGTCACATACGACAGGGAGTGTTTATATACAAGGGTCACTAAGGTCATCTAGACTATAAATAACAGTAGCACTAAAGGGGAATTTAAGATCCCATAGGAAAATTCCAGTCAATTGGAAGTGTATTTACAGAATTCCTAATGTCTCAGCTGGAAAGTTGCCAAAATAGTCCAATACTTCCAAAGTAATAGCTCCTATATTAGATGACGAGCTGAAAAGATCATGTAGTTTGCGATACATTTGTGAATACATGTAGGCTCCTGAAGGACAAATGTTCCAAGTATGAAATTAAAAACAATCGCCTGTGACAGCTTAATAGGCCTAACCTCAACATGATCTACTGGTATATAACTTTTTTTATAATGAATGAACCTCTTTATAAAGGCCACCTGTCGACAACAGCCATGGTTGCCTGTTCCCTTGCCTTTATAGATAAATTTGACTGTATTTACTTTAACAAATATAATGTACATGTACATAGGCCAACCATTAAGGAATTTATAGGAGCCCAAAGTTTAGAATTTGAGTCGGCCTGATGAAGGAGATAGAAATATAATAAGGAACAAAAACCTTCATCTGGCAAGGGTTTTTTTCTCAATTCTAACCATCCTTGTTAAATTTTTGTGTACCTAATTGACTTAACTCTAACAAGTGTAAGGTCCCACATCATTGATTTCTTAGGCTAATAAATAATATGTACATGTATCATTGTGATTTGTGAACAATATATGTAAGATTTATACATTATCTCACAGGATTGTCTAAATGACATTGTCAGGGGTTCTATGGGCTATTGAAATAAAGTGTCTAAATCTACATAATGTACATGGTCAACTTTAAAACTAGATTATGTTATTGATGTCTTGTCATAAAATGTTGTTAGAAATACAGGTACCTTTCAATGCTACAGTTGTCTCTGACATAATTATCATGTTGATGACAAACAAAGCTATAAACACTGCCATTCCTTGTGTATAGCTACAGCTGAAATAAAATATGACAATTTTACTGCAGCATTCTTTGAATATCTTTATTGAAGTTGATATTCAACAATTTTCTATCTATATGATGTGGAATTTGTGCAGAATTTATTGTTGAAGGATTTTTTTTATTCTGATTCAATACAAACAAATCTCTGAGAAATGATGGAACTGATCATAAGTTATTTATAAGAAGATTTTTAAAAGATGTACCCAGTTTTAACCCCTTAATATTGTCCGATTCACATAAGATAGTGGGGCAGAGTAAACTTTTGATTATCATGCGGATGATTCTACTCACTTTTCAGTTATGACAAGCTGCACGGGGAAAATGTTTTATTCCTCACTGGATACTCTCTTATGTACGATGAAAAGTACATGTAGGAACGATTACTCTAGGCAGTGTAATTTGAATTTGAATTATAACCTAAAATTTAAATTTTAAATTTTACCCAGATCAAGAAAGGGTTCACAAGACTTCACCCCGGCAGGTTGAATGGAATTTACTATACTTTTACATTTTAACAGTTGGAACAGCTAACTTTGTTTTAAATTTATCATTATTTATTTTAAGGTACCCAGACAATATAACGCTACAAGGTGCTAGAATATGGTTGCTCTTGGATCACGTATATATAATGTGCCTAGTTTTACACAGATATAATTAGGCACTGGTAGACAACTTATTATATACCCTTTTATAACACATATTAAAATCAAGACAAGACAGATGCATCCTCTTAAACCCTCCTTTCACATTATTTGTTAAGTCTTATCATACATTTTGTATATTTTCATTTTAAATATTATAAAATGTGTACAGTGGTTCAGCTAAAGAGTATAATGAAATGCCTTTTACCATTTTTATACATGTACAATATTAACTACAGGGAGATAACTGCATATAATTACAAAGATTTATTATCTCCCCTTATTGTTTTGAAATTATTAGTTTTTAGTTATCATTTAAGTAGTGGTCATTTTAAATGTGGGGGAGCATCAATTGTTTTAGACTAATATCAGCTAAAGATCTCCCTGAATTATTTCCTCACTTCCTGTTTAAAGTTTTGGAACAATTCATTTGTACCATATTCCTTTCACACTATCTTGTCATCCTCAAATGACATCTTCCCTTGTGACTTGATATAAAGTACTGTACTATGTAATGGCTATATGGACATTCTTTCATAATGGTATTTTGACAAAATAAAAGAGTAATTAACAAATAAATTCAGAATTAACTCATCAACCCCTGATAATTAATAAACTCTTCTATAAATTAATGATAAAGGCCAGACCAATTGTGTCTTAAGGGGTGAATGAATTAAAACATATACAATGTAAGGTATACATATTTTACAGAAACAATATACATACTTTTAAAAATGCATTTTAATTTGACCTGGATTGCAGATTATACTTCTGTATAAGAAATCATGCTTCTATCCATACACCCATCTATCCTTATCTCGATCACCTTTGCTGATATCCAACTTTCTGTTTTTGGTCTCAGTGTTTTTATGTAAATGTATATATATACAATGCAAATATGTTCTGTATAAATAAAACCAACTTACCTTTATAGAATATAACTAATGATTAATTTGCTAAATGATATCTCCCACACGGTGTTCCACACACAGAATTATTTCTAGAAGTTTTAAGATTCAAGTCTTTTTTTCTGCCACGGAAGCTTTATCTTCTTAATATACATTCAAACATGGGAGATAACTGCATGGAAATATGTGTACAATGAATCTTCTATATATTATTATGAAAGAGAAAAGCAGTTTGACCATCATCTTTTAAATCAGATAAGTACCGTATTTGACCCATTAAGCATCCAGGGTGCTACAAAAATAGGAAAATAGGTGGGTGCTAATTGGGGCCAATTAATGGTCAAATTGACATAAAACAGTTTATTATTTTATAAGGCATAGTGGTAGATTTGTTGTAGTTATAACCGAAGACACATTTTGACATTCTTCTGTTGCTGGGAGCTTCAGATAAACTGCTGTTTCTATTTTTCTGGTTTATTTCTCCTCATCAACTGGCTAGAAAAGATTCTTGATCATGTGTAAAAAAAGGTGAGTAAACCTGAACCAAAGGGGAAGGCACTTATAGGGACATGGACAATTATTGGATTGAATACGGTATTGATTTTTTGTTTATAAATATGGTTGTCAACAAGTGATGCATACCTTCCCTGAGGAAGAAAAACATATGTTGATTGAGTTATAATTTTTTAGTATTGACTTTGTAGTAAAGGACAATTATAAACTTCCCGACAGACATATAATTAACATATAAATTATGACAAATATTGTCTTTCCTCCATCTTAAATTCTTTGAAAATCTCCCATTCACATTTCAACCCTTACTGAAAAAATTGTCTTTCTGTGAATATTTACTGCTTGTTTACAGCAAACATTAATTTGCTACAGCTTTGCTGCAACTTGGATAATAAATTTCAGAATTTCTTCAATATATATTAAAGCTTTGCTGCAAGTCTGTGGCATATTTGCAAACTTGCAGCAAACTTCTGTATGTATGGCACACCACAATTACATCAATGAGTATTAATGTGATTTTGACAAATTCAATAATAGTTTTTCTTGGTTAAACATAGTTTTTCTCCAGTAAACGTGGGTTACAAGAAAAACTAGGATTAACTGGAGAAAAAGTAGGTTTTACTTGTAACCCACATTAACTGGAAAAAACCTAGGTTTAACTGAGGAAAACTAGGTTTAACTCATTAATGTGATTTTGTTTATTATTGTTATTTTGGCATGCTTTATCAGTTAACCCTGACTTTTCTCAGTTAAACCTAGTTTTTCTCTGGTTAAACCTAGTTTTCCTCAGTAACCATTATTAACTGGAGAAAATTAAGTTTACTGAGAAAAACTGTTTAACTGTGCCAAAATCACACAAATTATTTAAACTTAGATTTCACATAAAAATATGTATAATTGAGGAAAACTAGGTTTACCTGTGCAACAGTCACACTTATGAGTACTTAAGTTATTTTGGCAGGTTACAAGTTCAACATAGTTTTTCTTAGTTAAATCTAGTTTTACTCTAGTTAATGTGGGTTACAAGAAAAACTAGGATTAACTGGAGAAAAACTAGATTTAACTTGTAACCTGCATTAATTGGAGAAAAACTAGGTCTAAATGAGAAAAACTAGGTTTAACTCATAAATGTGATTTTGGCGTGCCATATGTATGTAACATATGTATGCCCTTATACAGAGAGCTTGTGGCAAATTTGCTGCAGACAGCTTGTGAAAAGCACTGGATCTATACTTCTCAATACAGCTCAATAACCTGTAAAAAATTGTCAAGCTAGCTAGAATGTAATGATAAACTACCAACATCATTCCTGCTAGTAAATTTCTTTATTTGTCATAAATGTATATGATTCCTATTGGGCTCTTAGTTTTCCTGCTAAATATCTAAATGAGCAGAACAGGATTCCAGTTTAAAATTCCTACTAAAATACACTGGAAATTGCAAAGATGGAAGAGCAGGATACCTACTGTACTTTTGGAGAATCCCATGCTATTCTCAGTGGGTTCCTGCTAAAGAATAAGCAGGAGTCATGCCAAAAAATAACCCGAAGGGTTTTAGTCTGTGTTGTCCATATAGTACAGGAATTCATGCCTTACCAAATATGGAAAAAATTAAACAAAAAACATATTTCAATACATTTGATGACATGTAACACATTTCTACGACTTTCTTCATTACCTGTTGTTGTATTTTTTTCTTTCTTTTTTTTATGCCCCCAGCCTGAAAGGTCTGCCAGGGGCATATAGTGTTTGGATCGTCCATCTGTCTATGTTTTTTGTTTGTTTATTGTTGTTTAACGTCCCACTCAAGAATCTTTCACTTATATGGAGACATCACCAAATGCCGGTGAAGGGCTTCAAATTTTGGCCTGTGCTCGGCACTTACGGCCATTGAGCAGTGAGGGTTCTTTAACGTGCCGACACCTACTGTGACACGGGACCTCAGTTTTTTTCTGTCTCAGTCCCAAAGACAGGAAACCAACTTGTTGCCGGTTGGACTCGAACTCACAACCTCACGATCAAGAGTCGAACACGCTACCGACTGAGCCAGGCCGGCTCCTGTCTCTCTGTGTATCTGTCAGTAATTCTGTCCCACTTACATATAAAGTGTAATATCTAGAGTTTGGATTGTGATACAGTAATTAACCAAACTTGAACTATAAGTTCATCTAAGTCTTGCTCACACTTCACTTCACTGATATCACATGCCCCTGGGTGGGGTGTGGTCAAAATGTAGGACATTGCAAAAATTTGTTGGAACCGGGGGAATTTGTGTTTCACAAACACATCGTTGTTTTGGGGTATTTTTTTGCGCTCTGTTGTCAGTTCCTTTCCATTTACACAAAGCTGTTTCATAGTCTGAAGCAGATGATAACATCAAAGTATATAAATGTCTCTTGTTGACCTTGATGTTGGCATGCAGGGGGGGGGGGGGTCCTTGCTGTGGGAGGAAACTGGAGTACCTGGAGAAAACGTATGTGTCTAACCTGGAGGCCACCATACCATCTAACATACTCCCCTGTCCAATCCAAGGATCCAGGTCACTTGGTGAGAAGAAATGAGCTGCACTGCGCTACTTGGACACCCTGGTTAAAATTATTTACATACCATTTAAAAAAAGAGAAATATATTTCTACAAATTTCATGGATTCAAACATACATTTAAACATAGTTACACTAATTTCTGAGAGACCTGCTATAAATTTGTTTCCATTCATTTCAGCAACTGAATTTTAATTTTGATATCTCCCCTGACATTTTTTTCACACTGCATTGATCGGAAGTTCAGAGTTATCGTTCGTGGGGCAACAGATGGCGACTTCTATTGTTTGACGTCAATGTCTACTTAACATACGAAAAGATGAGTCTGTCAGTAGTCGAGTTAAATGAAAACTGACAGCTGCTTAGAAGATAAATGATGCCTTGACGTTTACTTTTGGAGACAACGGTGAAGTAGCCGTAAGTATAAAATTCAAATGCTCCAATTTATACCGGTTTGTTTGTGAAATATTTTGTAAATGTAACAGTTTGTTACTGAATATTGATTGCTTTCTATGGAATTACGCGAAGATCAATATTGTGTAAATATTTAACTGACCAGAATGTTGACAGTCCGGTCAATAGGTAAGAAATTTCCTGGAGGGTACATTTAAGAGACGCATGGGGCCATACAAAGCATCGATTTGGAGGGTATTGCAATTAACTTCACTAACCGGTATGTTATAAACCCCCAAGGTTTGTGTGCAGTCAGCCATAAAATAGAAACACGTCTGTTGAAGTATACCATAATAACTGATTGTATCGGGATTAACGTTGTCGTTTTTGTGATACATAACATTATTTAAAATGATTTATTGAAACATTTATTTTCCTGCTGTAGAAATATTTCTGTTTTCACAAAGCTCTTTACTAAATGTCTAAATAACATCATAAATGTATAAATGCTTTTCACCTTCTTAGAGTGGAGAAAAGAAAAAAACATGTTTTAATATTTATTATTTATGGATTGTATTTTGTTGGCTGCACTGAGTCATGAAAACCTAGAGATACTGTGTTGCATTTACATAGAATGTACCACAGTAAAAAATAAACATATGATTTTGATTGAAATGCTGATTTACATTTTACATAATCCGGCCAGGGTCAGCGTGGTCTTAGAATAGAAGACAGATTACACCAGGATTTTCTTCAATATTTGGTGTTAGATATGGGTGAAAATTATATGTACATTTTAAATAAACATATTTAAATTATAATATTCAAAGGTTTATTATATATAATGGTATTTTTGAATGTGTTGTAAAAAGAAAACTACAGCAGATCAAATCTAGTGTGTATTAGATAAAACAATGAAGCCTAAAAAAAAAGTTACACCCTTAATACATGTATACCACAGATGATTTCAGAGTTTCACCAATAATCTTGCAATTTATGTTAACTTTCAAACATCAAATTTGCATATTGAATCTGGAGTCGACCCGGTTCAGTCAGTAGCACGCTGACTCTTGATCGTGAGGTTGCGAGTTTTAGTCCAGCCAGCAACAGGTTGGTTTCCTGTCTTTCGGATAAGACAGTAAAAACAGAGGTCCCATGTCACAGTACATGTAGGTGTCTGTACATTAAAGAACCCTCACTGCTCAGTGGCCTGTAAGTACCGAACATTGGCCAAAATTTGAAGCCCTTCACCGGCATTTGGTGACGTCTCCATATGAGTGAAAGATTCTTGACTGGGGCATTAAACAAAAATGCAGCAATATAAAGCTAACAACAATACAACAACAAAAAGCATATTGAATCTGAATCCATAATTATGACAAATAAAATGAAAATTTTAGTTATAGTGTTGACGGTGAGGTCATCAGTGTACATGTATCAGATTCTTGGCACTCTTCATTGTTTTATTCAAAACATAAAAATAGCATTATGTACAGTGCATTTTGTAGATAATGATTTAAACATGTTTATTTAAGATGTACTTATAACATTAATATCTACATGTAACACAAAAAAGTGAAATACAATGTACATGTAGGTTGTATACTATAGTGTTTTCCTCCCACTATATACATTTGTACATGTTCGACAGTAGACCCTTTTCTTATGACATTTCAGTCACGACTGTGCTGTGACTTTGGATGACAAAATGAAAGAGATTTTGACAAAATGACATCAAGGGACAATTGGTTATAAATTTTTTGCATGGGAACCTGTAACATTTTGCTGTCAGAAGTTACAGTTAAACAGGACCATATATAATATCTGATAGGGATTTATTGTGTATATTTGTTTTATTAATTTTCTGTTTTTCGTTTCTTTCTTTTTTTCCTCATAATCATATCAAAGCATGATATATTATGTATATCTGAGGAAATGTAAATTAGGATGTCAGGGTTTTCCCTTATGTATGATTTCTGCGTCTCTGACGCATAAAATCATTTTAGGATGCAAAACATGAATATTAGTGAGTCCGTAAGGACATATAAAAACTCAGTAATATTTTTTTTTCAACCTGAGACTGAAAATGTATGCCTTTGTTTTCATGTATTTTCTTGAATTTTATTGACTTGGGGACTAACAAATTTAACAAAGGACTCAGGAATTTTTTTCTTTGGGTCCCTGGGACTCACTAAAATAAAATCCGAGGGGAAACCCTGGGATGTAAATATATATACTCATGTATAGTAGGGAGCTACAGAGTAGAGTACTCTAGAGTACAGGAGAGAATGGATTTTATTAATATACCGTATGAACTATAACAGTATTAAACTGTTTTATGCTATTTCAAAATGGTTTTAGCTGTTATTGTTAATTTCATTTTATGATCTAGCCATAGCTACAATGTACATGCAAAAATGAAACATACACACAAAAACACAGGTCCTGTCTATATGACAGGGATTTTCAACACTCTTTTGGAAATGGATCATGGGTATCTTGGATTGGACATTTTAGCAGCATTTCATTGAAATTGGTGTAATCTAGAAAAACACAAAGCTAATTTGAAAATACAAGAATCTCTTCATATTTATTGTCATTTGATCATGACTTCAAGTGGGAAATTTTGACTGCAAATTGGGAAAAAATATATACCTTTTGCATTGGAAAGGGCCCCGTATGATAGGGTGAAAATCCCTGTATGATCAATGGTGGTGTTCCCAATGACCCAAAATTAGATTTCTATTCTTGTAATTTTTAAAACATAATTGATCTTAAATCTATAAATAAAACAACTGAAAAAATATTTGTTTCTACATTTTACATCAAAATCTATTGACATCACCTGATAATACACTTAAAATCTTTAGAGTACCAATACATTCATGCATGCTACTTACATGTACTCTAGATAGTTAGTAATAATAGGGCCCTTTCATGATGTAACAGACAATTACTGCCTCTGCTTGGATTCAAACCTAGGACCCCTGGTTTACCAGTCTGGTGCTCTACCTATCGAGCTAAAGGGGAAACCCCACCATATAACTAAGCCTGCCACAATGATATTGCATTTTGCACTTTATGGCTATCTGGAAGTACATGTATCGGTTCAGAAACTTGACTGCATGCAGGTGATATAAAATTTCGTCAAGTTAGTCACATGTCATTCATTAGTCAACCAATCACAGGGTGTAATCTAATAATATTGTAAAATAATGTTTAACTTTTTATGATCAGCAGTCGCCTACTCATCATTTTAAAGAATATTGGTAATGCAATATAGATTTACATCACACTAATAAAAGTCCTATCAAACAATGTAGTTTGATTCATATAAAATGGTGACTTGAACATGCAGTGAACTGTTATTGATATACAAAATATTCAAATGTCAACTAACTCAGTAACTGGTGCATTTTTTTTCTCTAAAATTAGCTTCCTACATGAATAATTTCTTGATTGGACCACGCATACATGTATTAGAGAGCTCTAAGTGATTCACTTTTGCTTTTTTATTTTTCTTCGGTATAATATCATTTGTCCTTGTGTAGTATCAGAATATCAAACTGCAGTTTCACCCTACATAATCACTGAGGTTTTCTAGGAGAACAATTTTGATAAGCTTTCATGATTTATATCTTTGTCATATCATACAAAGGTTTACTTTTTGTATATACATATACGATATACAGGTAGGAAGAGAGCAGAACAGTGGAACCTGGCCTAAAGACCACCACGCTTAGGAGATCAAGCATGTATATACAGAATTAAGTTGCTGAAATATTATATCATTATGTTCAAAGTATCCTAATAAGATTTTTATTTTTATTATTTCAGATGTTCAGAAGAATTATCGTTAATGAAACAATCAAATAACAAAAGGCTGTTGATCAACGTAACGCCATCATGTCTGATAAATTTTTCTGCCCACGCCTGATTGACTATATTGTCATTGTGGGCAGTCGTCACCCAAATCACAATAATAATGTTGCACAGACTCCAGAACTTCTACGCAGATATCCATTGGAGGATCATCAAGATTTCCCCCTTTCTCCGGATATTATCTTCTTTTGCCAGCCAGAGGGATGCATCAGTGTTGGGCCCAAAAGAATGAGTTTGCGTGAAACAACATCATTTGTTTTCACTCTTACTGAAAAAGACTCTGGAAAAGTCAGATACGGAATATGCGTAAATTTCTTCCGACCAATTGAGAGGAAAGTCTCTGATAAGTCAAAATCTTACGGACTGTCTCATTCTGATGGAAATGGAAACCTTGGTGTCATTTTAGACACAGATCGACAAAAATCGCCCAGGACTAGTAGAAAAATAAAAACTGCAGGGCGAATACGTAACAATACTTTGACCTCTTTATGCATTGTTAGTCATCATCCATTTTTCTCAACATTCCGAGAGTGTCTCTTCATCTTAAGAAAATTGATTGATGCCTGTCATGATAGAAGTTGCACAAAAAGAATTGGTGGATCTAAGGGCATGTCAAGGTATGTACCAATATTTGATGGTGTAAAAGTCATATTATATATATATAATATATATAGACTTTCCCATCCCCATTATTAGAGTTAAACAACAGTTTGAGAACTTGATCAGCTGTTAACATGGTTGAGTGCCTTTTATTCATAATGTTGGCCAAATTACCGAGAAATGTTTCTAGAAAATAATGTTCTACAGTTTCACCGGAAGCATGATTTAGCAAATACAAGATGTTATCGGAGCTCTAATTGGTCACTGAGAGCTATAGAAAATTCTTTAGAATGGAATGACTTTCTGGTCGGAAAAACGACCACCAGGGTATACAGGCATTTATGTTATGGCTGATTTTCCGGCCTTCAGGGTTCAAAGGGTTAAATAAGTAAGCAGGGTTTTCCCTAGGATGTTATTTTAGTTAGTCCTAGACACCCACAAGAACAAAATTCTCGAATCCTTCCTGAGTCGCACACATTTTTCAGTCTCAGGTTCAGTTTTTGTGTGTCTTTAAGGACTCGGTAATATTTATGTTTTGAGTCCTGAAAAGATTTTATGCGCCAGAGATGCAGAAATCAAGTGAAGGGAAAACCCTGGTTACAAGTGAGGTTAAAAACCTCCTTACAGCTTGAATATGATAGAATAAAGAGTGATTGATTCTGGATTTTTGTGTAGTAAACTACTTACTAAATATATATTGTAACCAGCACGCTACATATACGGTACAGTTACTGCAATACTGGTACAATATTATTGTAGCTAACCAACAAAGCAGTTATTGTATTACACTGGCTTGTTGTTTATATATGTTTGTGCATTGTATGACACATCCTTGTAAAAGCATAAACATCCACAATACAGTCAGACAATTAACAATTTAGCCGGGATATCTTATAACTTTTGTATTGTTCACTGACTTTAGTGCAGTGTTGAGTCCTTTTATGTGTTAAACAAATAGTAATACAATATGAAGGTACATTGTACAATGTAGTACAAATGTATGTATTTACTACATGTGCGTGTATAAAGACCACCTACAGGTGTATAAAGACCACCTGCTCCCCAATAGTATCATTCGTGTATAAATCAACCTCTATTTAAAGACCACCTCCCAATAGAGACTGGTCTCTTTTTTCACCAGTGCTGCAAACTTCTGTCCTGAACTGCTGATCCAGAACATGTTGTATCCCTACACACATCATGTTTTCTCCTTCACTCAAATGCTATCTAAAGCCCTGAATGTACAT
Organism: Atrina japonica; assembly: GCA_030159075.1. Taxonomy (NCBI): domain Eukaryota; kingdom Metazoa; phylum Mollusca; class Bivalvia; order Pterioida; family Pinnidae; genus Atrina; species Atrina japonica. The sequence goes on from BROG01000547.1 coordinate 365,191, forward strand.
TGTACATGAACTTAAATGTACAAGTAATTTTAAATTAAACTTACAGAGATCAGTGTTGTTCCATACTTGTATACATTTGTACATGTACAGTACATATAGTTATTTGTAACCATATAAGTTATGTAAAAGTTCAAAGCTGTTGCATATACATGTAATGGATATTAATTTAACTCTGGAATGATTTATATCTAATGTGGAATAATTTAGATAATTAATTAAATGTGTGACCTTAAATTATGTACATGTACCTGTATGGCAATGATTATGAACTAGTTTTTCAGTAAAAGAAGTGGTTAGTGCATCTTACTTTAAACCCTGAAGTCTCTCACCTCTTGTCAGCGAGGTTTCAAGCCCTGCTGGAACCTACATGTAAGCTGATTTTTTGAGAAAGTTTGCCAGATTACATTTGGAAGGTCGGTGGTCTTTTGCAGGTACATTAAATTTAATTATCACCGTGTTTTTGCATTCACAATATAAACAGAAGAACAAGAATGTACTCTGTATTCAGGGACAGGTGGCTCTCAATTTTTTTATTCCTAAGCTGAATTTATGTGTGAGAAATTAAAGTTTTCTAGTTTACATGCATGCAGAAGCCATGGACACTTTTGTCACTGTATTTCTTCAAACAACTATCATGATCACTATCAAAACATTTTAAGTGTAGTTAAAATATAATTAAAGGTAGTAATTAAAATATAAAATGCATGAAATATATATATTGTTCTTTATTCAAATTATTTTCCTATCTTTGCGTTGATTCTTAATGAAAATATGTATAGCAGTACAGATACATATAAGTCACATTTCTAATTGATTATAGTGGTGTACATACATGTATATAGGAATAGGGTCATGTAGGTGAACTTGAAAAAAGGCTAGAGTGGGACAAAACTGGTGCAGGGCATACATAAAAACCGGGATATGATATGTCACCTTGCTAAAACTCTCCAGCTAAAATACACGTAATACAAGTACATGCACATGTATATATGTACATTGTACATGTAAACTTGCATGCCAAAAGTACATCAACTCTTTGAATATTACCATTGCTTTCTATGTTAAATCAACTTTTTAAAAATAATTGGCCTGACTCATATATTCAGTGATCATGAAATATTGTAAACTTTTGCAAAATTATGAAGAAGTATGTGAACTATCTTTCTAAATTGGTTTGGAATGTGTCAATTTCTTTTTGTATAAAATGCAAGTTTTTACAAGTGGCAAACAAAATTTGTAGCACCATTTCCTTCTTTGTGCTAACTTATGGCGTCAACAAAATACATTGCAAAGAATAAATTTTGCTTCTCACAGACCACAAAATAACACAAGAGTGATCATTCAGGTTACGACAAATACAAATCATGTAACCTCCTTTTCGTTCTCGATGAATTTCATTTTCAAGTCTTCATTATTGCTATTGTATCCTGCAGGTTAAAGTAATTATTTTTAGCATAATCTGTAAATGGGTTACTATGATTTCTGTTATTTTATGACCTGTTCTTAGAAATAAAGCTTCAAAGAAATTTCAACTCAGAATCAGAAGAAAATAAAAATTTGACATGAATTGATGAAACCATTAATTTGTGACATTGATTGGGAAAAAGTTGATTTAACATAGAAAGCTATGGTAAAAAATGAAAAAAGTTTATGTGCTTTTGGCATGCAAGTGTACATGTACATTTTTTACATGTATATGTATAATACATTGTACATGTACCTGTACACGTCTGTCTTTCGGATGAGACAGTAAAAACTAAGGTGCAGTGTCACAGTAGGTGTCAACGCGTTAAAGAACACTCATTGCTCAATGGCCGTAAGTGCGGAGCATAGTCCAAAATTTGAAGCCCTTCACTTGGCATTTGGTTAAGTCGCCATATGAGTGAAAGATTCTTAAGTGGGACGTTAAACAATAATACAAACAAACAACCTGTACACGTCAACTTTTACTTCAAGGTAGTCACTTCTCACTGAGAGTCACATTGAGAATTTTCTATAGAATTATTACATAAATACTGAATTCAGGTTGAACTTTTAAAAAAATCAGGGAGACATATAACTCTCCCTTTTCTCCCAGTTTTGTCAGTTGTGATAAGTATTTGTATGTTATGTACAAGTATATATACATGTATAGGTATACCAAGGTAAATTGGCACATGTTTACAAACACGAGTCTAAATCAAATCATAACAGAGATGACAAGCTACTTGTTGTCACAAAAGTATTAGAGATTAAGTAATGCATGGAGTGTGTGCAAGGCAGTATGTTTAATCTGTACAACCTATTTTTGGAAAGTAAGACTATCGGTATATTGTTTTGGTTTTTGACTGAACCTGGATGTGCCACTTTACCTTGGTATACATGAAGGTGACTGGTCTGCCAAGGTAAATTGTCACATGTTTACAAACATAAGTCCTATTAGGTCTGTTTTTATTTATAATCAAACTTGTTAAAGGTTATAAACAACTTGAAACATGTTTTAGCCACAAACCATAATCATGTTTAAGGGAAAGAAAAAAAAAACAGTGGAAAACAGTGTTTGTGTTTGAATATATGCTAATGAATACACCTTAAACTTTCCTAACAGTGCTTCTGATCACGGTTGAGATTTCCTTTAACCATTTCACTGTAAGGTTTAAACCAAATCATTAAAAACGCTAAATTTTAAACCAGTTTAATGGTTAAGAATTAAAAAACAGGCCTTAAATTCCATCATAACGGGTGCCAGGAGAGCCGGCTTGGCTCAGTTGGTAGTGCGCTCGACTTTGGATCGTGAGGTTGTGAGTTCGAGTCCTGACGGCGACAGGTTGGTTTCCTGTCTTTCGGATGAGACAGTAAAAACTGGAGGTCCTGTGTCACAGTAGGTGTTGGCACGTTAAAGAACCCTCACTGCTCAATGGCCGTAAGTGCCGAACATAGGCCAAAATTTGAAGCCCTTCACCGGCATTTGGTGATGTCTCCATATGAGTGAAATTTTCTTGAGTGGGACATTAAACAACAATAAACAAACAAACAAAAATTTGCAGGACAAAAATATTAGAGTTGCAATACATGTACTAGTACTGCATGGACTCAGAGTGAAGGTTAAGGAAAATGTTTTAAATTCTTAAAAATGTATGCTCCCTATTTTAGGAAAAGAGACAATATTGTTTTGGTTTTTGGCAGAACCCAAATATGTCACTTTGCATGTATCTTGGTACATGTAGGCCTGTAATTTCCCAATTTTGATAATGTCGTGTAATGTTGATGTTTGTACATGTACACATGTCGGTGCATTCATGTCAGTGAGGGTTAGGTTTGCTGGTGTGGACAGATTTGTGTATCCAAGCAGAACCTGAAATGTTTATAGATTTAGATCTATAGTACTACAATTCTGACCATCTGTTGCCTCAGCTTAGCATTACAAAATGACCTACACGAGAACTGAACTAGATTGAATACATTAATACGATTACAAAAGTGTGACTTACAGTATTAAAGAAATTGGCTTTGTTTAATGGACATCTTGTTTCCTTTAATGGAAACAGAATTTAAATTCATATTAAAAATATGCATGTACATGAGTAGCATAACTGCATTAAATAAATACACTCATCAATACTGTCCTTGTGAACTGTTTGTACTTGATGTCAATTCATTGATTACATTGATTATAAATATGTACATGTCTGTAATGTCAACACAGATATAAAGGGAGATTAAATACTCTAAATGGGGGGGGGGGGGCGCTAAGTCTGTAATGTCAACACAGATACATAAGAAAGTGCAACTCTAAACAGGAGCAAGTCTTTGATGTCAATACAGATATAGGAAAGAACAGCTCTAAACAGGGACCAGTCTGTAATGTCAACAAAGATAGGAAAGTACAGCTCTAAACAGAGACCAGTCTGTAATTTCAATACAGCTATATATGTAGGAAAGTACAACTTTAAACAGGGACCAGCCTGTTATGTTAATACAGATATAGGAAAGAATAGCTCTAAACAGGAACAAGTCTGTAATGTCAACAAAGATAAGAAAGTACAACTCTAAGCAGAGACATGTCTGTAATGTCACACATATATTCTGTCGTTTCGTTAGTCAGAGTTATCTCCCATATCAGCAGGTATTGTTTGTGACGTCATGTCTTTATGTGAGAAATTAACGTCATTTTCACACAAACATATGACGTCACAATGGATAACTTTTCTCATTTGATATACAAACAAATGACATCACAATTGGTACCTGCTAGAGGGTTGGTAACTCTAGATAACTACAATAACTACATGTACATGTAATAGGAGAGTATGTACAGCTCTAAACAGGGAACAGCCTGTAATGTGATATAAAGGAAAGCATAACTCTTAAACAGACACCAGTCTGTAAATTTAACCCAGATATTGGAAAGTACAACTATAAACAGGGACCAATCTGTAATGTCAACACAGATAGGAAAGTACAACTCTTAACAGGGACTAGTCTGTAATGGAAAATACAACACTTAACAGGAACAAGTCTGTAATGTCAACACACAACTCCAAACAGGAACCAGTCTGTTATGTCAACACAGATACAGGAAAGTACAACTCAAATAGGGACCAGTCTGTAATGTGATCACAGATATGGGAAAGTACAACTCTAAACAGTGACCAGCCTGTAATGTGAACACAGATATGGGAAAGAACAACTCTAAACAGGGACCAGCCTGTAATGTGAACACAGATATGGGAAAGAACAACTCTAAACAGGGACCAGTCTGTAATGTGAACACAGATATGGGAAAGTACAACTCTAAACAGGGACCAGTCTGTAATGTGATCAAAGATATAGGAAAGTACAACTCTAAACAGGTGTCACACAGATATAGGAAAGTACAACACTAAACATGAATGTATAGGAAGTACATTGGGGAGTACATTGTACAACTCTAAACAGTGTCAAACCTAGTTGCCTGTTGTCAACACGAATATTTTATATTGGAAATACAGTCGTACAACTCTAAACAGTGTCAAACCTAGTTGCCTGTTGTCAACATGAATATCTTATATTGGAAATACAGTCGTACAACTCTAAACAGGGACAAGTCATTATCTATACATGTGTAAGATAACATAGGTCTACCAAGAAAAAAAGGAACATTCTGTCTCTGTTAAAAAAAATAGTAATATTGTCTCTTTTCAAAACTACGATGTAGGAATATACAGCTGAAATATTTGTGTACTCTGATTCCTTGCATTACTGTATATAGCTCTGATATTTTATGTTTAGAACCTGCCACCCCCTCCTTTAGACAATATGTGGTAATTTATCTGGGTAGAACTATATTTGTAGATATAATTGTAAGTATTCATACAAAAATGTATACATGTATATGTCTTTAGCAAAGCAGTTTTCCCCTATTTTGCTCATACACTTTAAAAATGACTGAAATTTCCCAATGGGAATGATCCATTAGTCTTACAGTTTGTGTGTAGAAGTCTGATAACTGTTGCTGTTACATAGTATATCCTTTAATTTCCTGTGTATTGATTAATAATATTGATACATGTACATACATCTACAACGATTTCAAAACAGGTAGGAGATATGCAAGCTAGTACAGTAAGCTTTCTTTGAGGATTAACCATTTGTTCTTGTATGTTTGTCTTAGATCTTTTCCCTTCATTAAATTTTAATTAAACATACAATGAAACAAATTTTTGAGTACAGAATCAGAGTATTTTCTGACATCTTGCCATTATTGACTTGGATATTGAGCTGTGAGAGGCAATGCCTGATTTGGTATTTTGGATGTAACGCGACTTTGCTCAGAGGAAAAATCAATAGTTACTGCTTATTCCATTCTAGGGTTTTTATTGACGTAAAAGAAAATAATTACAGGACCAGCATAAAATCTATTTCTGTTGTGGTGAAATTGAATCTACAATTTGATAACTAATTATAGGACGAAGTAATGTGTCCTGCTGTAAGAGAGAGAGAGAGAGAGAGAGATTTTTTTTTATTAAGAATTGTTTATGAAATGTACTTGTACATGTACATGTACATGTAGAATGTTTTGAGGGACAAAATAACTGCAAATTCAGAAAGAATGTTGGAAAGAAAAGGGAAGAATGTAAACTACAGCAATCAAAATACCTAAATCCATATAACATGGCGGGGTGGAGTCTTGCCGACCCTTCCTTGGCCTGGACAAGTTTATGTTTTAGGTAATAAAGCGTAACATTAAAATTACACTTGCAAGAGTAATAACGGAAAAGTGAGTAGAATCATCTCTATGATATACAAAAAGTTACTCTGCCCTGCCATCTTATGTGAATCGGGCAATAGTATGCCAATTGTTTATTTCTAGTTAGGTTTAGTGGAAGATTTAGTATAGGTGAAAAACATCAAGATTCATAATGTTGATGTGGCAATGCCTATTAGAATCAGAGTACTGAAAGTACCAATATGAGTTGATGGTAATCATTGAGTTTTAAGGAGATATACCCAGAGACATATACAGAATAGTGACAAAAGTTAATTTAATTTTTAGTTTTCTCTACATGTATATATTTCATATAAATTTGCAAATTTTCAAAACATTCATACTAAGTCATTTCTAAATCAATTTTAGTATATCTCATACCATAATACTAAATATATTAAACAGTTTCAATATGTATAAGTTTATAATGTTCAAAGTAACTGTTTTCAAGATTCAGAAATTTTAACAGAAAAATAAATTTTATATTTCATAATTCCTTATTTTCACATATTGAAAAGAAACATTAAAATTTTGTATCCTGCGAAACTCTTCAGTGCTTTAAAACGAATCAATGGAAATTTACATAAAAACAAACACAGAAACTTCAAAGCATCAATAGTTAATTGTGAAAATTTTATTGAAATTGAACAGGAAATGACTGAAATGTTTTTTTTTAAAAATGTGGTTTTATATGAAATATATAGAGAAAAATAAAAATCATACCAGTACTCACTTTTGGCATCCTATCGTATGTGTATATGTAAAATAAATGTCAAATTTTCTGGACAACCTGTCCCTTCATCAGGACAAAACAATTAAAATAACATGAAAAAACTTACACAAACACACTCTCATGCAAACATCCACTCACACACACACACAACCGGAGAGTGAAAGAAATGTTACATATTACAAGTGCAGTGAGATAACGCAATAAATAAATAAAAAATGGAAATCAAACAAATGGATACCTAAAAGTAAAAAAGTACTAAACTAAACTCAAACTACCAATGAAATATGAATCAAACTAGATCTAAGTGAAAATAACAAGAAACTACAAAATGAATTTGATCTACGAAGTCAAAACACAAAATCATATCAATTGGCGTATTCGATGTCCATGTCTTTGTCATTTTAGTGCTTTATATATTCTTTTCCTGACTTGTACCTATTGCTTAGATCCGACACCCTAGGATATATAGTGTTGTTGGTTTTAGTTCTTTTATATATATATATATATATATATATATATATATATATATATATATATATATATATATATATATATATATATTAACTGTATGTCTGTGGCTGGTATAATATACTCAATACTGAAAGTTATACATTGTGTAGGTCACATACATGTAGGTTTGAAGGATATTGCAGGTTTAATTCAATAAAGGATAAAGGATACTAGCCTTTTTACTCAAGGAAATGCAACGTGTTATTTCTAGAGTTAACAATTAGCAAAAACCTGTGTGCATCAAGCAATTTGATTTCCAAATAAGTACAATTATGATCATGAAGTCATCACATCTTTACCATTTATAAATATCACATGTGAATACTGATGATGTATTTATTATGCTGTTATAATAAACTTTATGTACATACAATGTAGATCAGCGATGTGATGACGGTATAAAGCCTTATGCTTATATACATTGCTGCATAGATTTGTAGGTATTCAATTTTCTACCCTTAAACTGTATTTCCCCTCAGTAGCACTTAAATCTCTAGGTCAGAATGTGTACAATCATGCCGGGAATTTCTCATCAGTTAAAATTACCTGAAGGACACAGCTTCTAGTGTCCAACTTCACAGGATCCGGCCTGGCTCAGTCGGTTGCGTGCTCGACTCTTGATTGTGAGGTCATAAGTTAAGAGTCCATCTGGCAGCAGTTTGGTTTCTTGTCTTTCAGATGAGACAGTAAAAACAGAGGTCCTGTTTCACATTAGGCGTCGGCACATTAAAGAACCCTCACTGCTCAATGTTCGTAAGTGCCAAGCATAGGTAAAAAATTTGAAGCCCTTCACCTGCATTTGGTGATGTCTCCATATGAGTGAAAGATTCTTGAGAGGGACGTTAAACAACAATAAACAAACAAACAAATAATCTAACTTCACATGCAACTGGACCACAAACTCATTTTCATATTAATCTCATCAGTTAAAATCACCTGAAGGACACAGCTTCAATTGTCCAACTTCACAGTGAGATGTCAATACAAGCACCTAGACCACAAACTCATTTGCATATTAATCGTGCACAAGAATTGTAAACAGTCTAGTCAATCACTTTTAACAGCAATTTTGTCAAAAGTGTATAATGGTAAGAAATAATTGAAAAGTAACATTTAAAAGCTCATAAAGAATACCGACTAACATTTTTTATAGCATATATTTCGACAAGCTTCAAGACTTATATTTTTAGTGAACTGATACTTTTTTCGTCAATTCAAAAAGCAAATTGCATGTTGTTTTCAAGACAGATTCCACTTTATATCTTTATTGGACGAGTTAAATTATAGCCAACATTCGAAATTGTTTGCCAAAGTTCAGAGATTTTCAAATTTTCATGAATCACTTACAACATGTACATGTAGCTCAGTTAAGGAGGCATATTGTTTCTCAAATATGTTTTCTTTTGGAGCTGGAGGTTGCAATCAATGATCTTGCATCAAATATTTATACACTCGATGTAAAATCTGCTGAAAGCATGTCTACAAAATTTTATGACCCATGAATTTTTCTATTTTGGTTTGCTTTTTTTTTTTTTCAGTTTAACAACATATGCTTTTAGACAAAATTCTAGAATTTGATTCTTTTAAAAAATATGTACATTTGTTTGGCTGTTGATTTCTTGATCTGTTATTTTCACATTTCTCAATACAGAAGGGCTAAATATTGTGACATTTCCCCCTAAAAAGGTTGCCTCCTTGATTGTACGTGCATTAATTTATTGAATCTGTGTGATACCATAAGTGATGATTTAACGTACATGTAAATGTTTGTACAACATGATTTAACGTACATTTTTGACATTACTACTCAAAGCCCTTGCTGCACCCTGGAATATATAAAATTTGATCCCATAAAAAAATATGGTTGTTTATTTCTTGATCTAACATATTCACATTTCCCAAGAAAGAATAAGTGCATCTTATTTTGAAAATTCATTTTCTTTTACAGGGATACAGTTTGGGGAGTGCTTACGGGTCAGGGGTCAGATAACTTGACAGGCCTTGTAATTCATGAAGTTCGGGAAATAGAAACATGGATATTAAGATTACTTAGTTCTCCTGTACCTGTTCCGGGAAAAACCAGGGTTGAGGTAAGTTAAATGTTTTTTTAGTTTAATGGTACATGTATTTATTAAGGAACTTCAGTTTGTCCTTGAAAACAAAAAATAAACTTTTATGTTTGTAAGTACACATTATACATATACATTGTATTTTGTTAAAGTACAAATCGTGAAATTAAAAATGGCTGCTAGACCGTTGACATGTCGCAGATGGCTCAGCCAAACAAGGCCCAAAAAGTGGAATAATTAGTGATTGTACATTGGCACTTAAGTGAATTTATATCCCTGTTCTTATTCTAAAGCAGGAAATTAAAGAATATTTTATAGACATCATATTCTACAAGTTTACAAAATATAATGAATATTAACTGTTAATGATGTCAAATTATATCATGATTTATAAAAGTAGATAGAAACTAAGAAAGTTCTGAAAACACTGCAAATTTCCTGCATCTATAGGTTAAGGCCAAATGAGACGAGTCAGTAGGTCAGATTTTTAGAGAACTTTGATAGACTTGAATAGGCATGGAAGGGAATCAGCTGAGTTTTCCAAAAAAAAAAAAAAATTTTTTTTTTTTATGGTTTATCCATAACATTGCTGATTTTGGTTTGGCTGGGAAGGGGGGTAGATTAACCGTCCAGGAGATCGATTAGGTCTTCATTCTAATCAGCTGGATAGATCTATTTCTTTAACCAGTGTAAAGCTGTTGCCAAAATACTGTTTTGAACCACTAAACATTATTGTAAAAATTATGATATTAAATTATCAGTAGATCTAATAAGAAAAAAATTGCTGACGTAAAGTCGCTCAAATTTTACTCTGCCAAAGATTGAAGAACAAAGTAGAAAAGTGTGTCGGTATTGATGATATATTTATAATTGCATGTACATGTATAATCCAAGTTGACAAAATTGAAAATAAATCGGAATTTATTTGCTGTTACATGTACAATAAACAATTAGCATAATTAAACTTGTTCCCCTATTTGCTTTACACATCTTCGTGAGAAACTTTAGATTGACTCTTTGGTAAAAATGTCGAGAGTCAAAATTCTCCCTGTGCCAAATTTGTCAAGTGTCAAAATCAGGTTGTAGTGAAACTTCGGGAGTCAAAACCCGGGACTTCGAGTCAAATTGAAACCCTCTATTTCTTTTTCCCAGAAATTATAAATTTTTTTTTTAAAAATCGATGATAAAATGTTTTGACTTTGCAATTTTTTTTAGACACAACAGGGATGACGGGAAACAAATTTAAATTTAAGTTTGGCCCAATGCCCCTTTAAGCATTTTATGTGCTTAAATTCCGATTTGATAAAAACTCAGAAATTTCTAAAAAAAACACTGCAAATTTTAAATATCTACACGAAAGTAGGTCAAGTGGACAAGTCAGTAGGTCAGATTTTAGAGAACATTTATATTTTTAGTTTACCAGTAATAGGTTTAGGCTTTGAGTCTACCTTAGTGACAAATAAGATATGATCATTAAACAATGCTGATAAACATGTGACCTTTGAAATTAAAATTTTTATTTGGGTATGATGAGTACTTTCTTTCGCTGAAGACAAGAGGGAGCATTTATCAGTGGATTCTTGTAAATTAATTACCAAAACTTCTTTTCGTACTTCTGTGTGGAGATGGGTATTGTTGTGTTTGTTGATACATGTAATAAAATGTTTAGATCCTATGTAAATACGAGCTTTGATTATTTATCATACCGTTGTGATATTGCTGTTTGATTACTTGTTTATTATCAAATCCTTCAGACATATTACATCTGGCTGTTTCTTTATAAACTCATCAACCCTGTGGTCACATTTAGACTCTCCCAAATCAGTGAATAGTTTGGTCTACTGTCATAAATCAGGAGTGAACAAGTTCATATTGACTACAAAATTATTGTGAAATTTGGATTCTAAATCATACACTCCTAAATCATAGAAATCAACTTAACAATTATTTGAAATGGGTGAGTCCAAATATGACTTCAGGGGTTATTGAATTGAATGCTTTGTTATTAGGAGACTTATTCTTAGACTTAAATCCCTCACGATGCATTTCTGTTGGTTTTATGTGTCTGCCACATTCTTGAAAAGTAATTTACTAGTTCTAAAAGCTTTTTGTAGACCCTTTGTTTATTGAGCCTCTTCTTGAAAAGTCACAATAATATGATGTTACCATATTATTGTGTGATTGGGTCCTCTGTGGCCGAGTAGTTTAGAGTATCACACATTTAACCATGCAGCTTCTCACCTCTGATAAGTGTTGGTTTCAACATTGCTAAAACATACAGTAGGCTGATTTTGTGAGGAAGTTTGCCAGGTTACTTGCAGAAGGCTAATGGTCTTTTACTGGTTACAGTGTAATCAGTCCCCCCCCCTGCACCATTAAAAACTGGCTGCCACCATATAACTGAAAAATTGTTACAGTGATCAAGTGCAGACGAATGAAATGGATAGAAATATTTGACTGGTTTGGTATTTATGCACCTTAATTGTGTACACAAATTTAAAATTCATTCCTCCATGGATGAATGGAATTCCATCTATAAAAGTGTTTTGGCAGAAATTTCTGTACCCAACTGCCATGCAGTATGATGCTACATATTACATGAGTGTATTGAACTCTGTATTTTTAACTCTTTGATTATACATATACATGCACATGATGCATGTAATTTAGGTCTCGAAGCATCGATGTTGCTATATATGTGTATGTAAGTTAGGTCTCGAAGTATCTGTGATGCTATATACATGTATGTATATGTAATTACGGTCTCGAAGCATCTGTGATCTTTCTCATCCGAGTGTATCGTAATTGGAAATGCGATTTCTAAAAAATGCAATGAATGATTATTTTTCGGTTAATAGTCTCAGTATTTAAAAAAAAATCTGTTAATGTAAGAAATTAAATTTATTGAATTCTGTAAGGAAAACCTTCTATTGGCCTTGACGTATATTTCAATACAATTGTTTGGAAATATTCAAACTAAAGAGACATTCACATGGGATGTACATTTTTGTAATTGTGCAGAAGTGTTGCACCATGTAAACTCTGTTACTACATTATAGTGATAGATTCAGCATGATGGCTAACCGTTTTACGACATACTGTCTAATAAAATAGAGGCAGAAATGTATGAAATAAAATCCATCAAATATGATAAAACCCAAGTATGTATTTGTGTTCTCTTTGTGAATGCAATTAGTGATAAAATCAATAGTTTTTTCTGCTTTTACCTAAACAATGAGTGTATTCTGTTTGTTTTGTATTTTACAGGAAAATCAGACATAATTTGATCACTAGTTAATACTCTGTGGTTGATGTGATTATCAGAACTTAAGTTTAATGGTTGCAGTGTGACAGTAGACGTCATTTCAGTTCAATCATGTCTATTAATGTTTACAGTCAAACTTTATTATCAAGTTTACCCAGGGGAGTTAATCATTGCATTTGTTTTGGAGTTATTAGGGGTATACTAGGTTTGTAGGCTTTGGAAAATTATAACTAAAAGAAACATTAATATAATAATAATAATTGACTGTTCTTGACTGTCCATGGTTTGTCTGATAATAAGGCTAGTGTATTGTGTGTGTGTGTTGATGTGTGTGTGTGTTAATGTGTGCATGTATTTGTATATTTATTTTGTTAGTGTTTGTGTGTGATGGTGTGTATTGTGTGTTAGTGTTTGTGTATGTTTATTGTGCATTAGTTTTTGTGTATTTGTATGTATATTGTTTGTTACTTTGTGTGTTAGTGTGTATGTGTAAGTGTGTGTGTGTTAGTGTGTGCATGTATTTGTATATTTATTTTGTTAGTGTTTGTGTGTGGGTGTTGTGTGTTAATGTGTGTGTGTGTATGTGTTTGTGTATGTGTTAGTGTGTGTTTGTGTGTGTGTTTGTATGTTTATTGTGTGTTAGTATGTGTGCATGTGTGTGTATTTGTATGTATATTGTTTTAGTGTGTGTTAATGTGTGTTAGTATGTGTGTGTATATTTGTATTTATATTGTTTGTTAGTGTGTATGTGTAAGTGTGTGTGTGTGTGTCTGTGTGTATTTGTATGTATACTGTGTTAGTGTGTATGTGTTAGTGTGTGTGTATTTGTATGTATATAGTGTGTTAGTGTGTATGTCTGTTAGTATGTGTGTGTGTATTTGTATGTATATTGTGTTAGTGTGTATGTCTGTTAGTGTGTGTGTGTCTTTGTATGTGTACTGTGTGTTAGTGTGTATGTCTGTGTGTGTGTGTGTGTGTGTGTGTGTGTGTGTGTGTATTTATTTATGTATGTATTGTATGTGTGACTCACAGGCACTTGTATCATACAAAGTGAAGGGCATGTTATTATGATCGGAGGATTACATGACACAAGTGCCTGTAGTTTGTTTCTATCCATATCATCAGACTATAATTTGTACACGATCCTTGTAGTGGTTGGATTCAATGAGAGCATAGCTACAATGATCAAGTGCAGTATGCTGATACAGATAGAAACATTTGTGTGCTTTTATATTTATTATATTCCCTTATTTATCTATATGAACATACACAAATTTGAAAATCATTCCACTTTTAACAACACCATCAAATATTTTGGATGACATGAATCCCATTTAGAAAATTTGCTCCAGCGAAATTTCCGTATCCAACTACAGTGCGATACGACGTTGCTTATAGCATGGGTGTATTGAACTCTGTATTGTAACTGTATGATTGCACATGCATGTAATAAAGTTGTTGTGTGTTTGACACTAAAATGGAAAGTTTTTGGTTCAGTTCCTGGTACTGGGTCATGTTTTAGACTTTAGTAAAAGGTAGAAATTGTTCCTCCTTCATGAAGCTTAAGAAGTGAAAGCCATAGGTGTGTGAGGTAAATAGTAATATATGAATTGTCTGTCTGTCTGTCTGTCTGTCCATCTGTCTGTCTGCAGTAATAATTTGGTTTAGCTTTTACATTTAGCTCTGTTGTGAGTTGTGAAATACAGTGCTTTGCAGGGCCTCCATTGGCCAGTGGTTATAGATAGTACTTTTAAAGTCTCTTACCTTATCTCTAATCTGGGTCCAGGGCCATAAAACTATTCTCAGACAAAATATTTACCCAAATTCAAGATGGTATTCAAATTTTGAGAATTTTCTCAACTTGGGTAAAGTTGTGGACCATAAAGAAATTCTTAGACAGTATATATAGTCTGTACCTGATTTAAGTAATACTTAACAGCGAAAATGGCTGCTCCCTATGTTCGCCTTAGGATAAATAAACACTAATGTCATCGTCATCGAGTATTTTGGGACATGTTTAATCCTCTGGCTTTCGAAAACAATGTGTTATTTGAGCAAATGAGGTTTAGGAGACCAACACTTCTATCCCTGTTGTCTTGTTTTGGCCATACGATTTGTTTGTGTGTTAATATTGTTTAATGTCCCACTTAAGAATATTTCACTCATATGAAGATGTCAATAAATGCTGGTGAAGGGCTTCAAATTTTGGCCTATGCTCAGCACTTATGGCCATTGAGCATGACACGGGACCTTTGTTTTTACTGTCGCATATGAAGGACAGGAAGCCAACCTGCCGCCAACTGGACTCCAACTCACAACGTCACGATCAAGAGTCGAGCTCGCTACTGACTGGTCAGACCAGCTCAGTAAAAGGTCAAAAGTGTTTCCCCATTAATGACTTTAAGTATATAAGCTTAGCAATTCTACTATTTTTTTATTTTGTCCTCTGAATTTGGTAGACATCAAGTTGAAGAAAAATGGCACATTAACCCTTGAAATCTGGGTCTTATTTTGATGATAATTTTGTTAGTTTACATCAATAGATTAATTAGGTATCGATAGTTTTATTTTGGTGTTTATGACTTATGTCACAGATCCTTTCATTATCTTTGTAATAAACATCTAAATGATCTCGCTAGAATTTTACTCTCATGAAAAATAATGTGTTTCTCCTGAAATAATAAGTAGATTGCAATTGATTTTCTACTAATTGAATACCAAATCCTTAACATTCTGTGGATGAAGTTTTGTAAAAATTGGATAATTGACAAATTCTAGAAGAGTTATTGAAAAAACGCAAATTTACTAAGGTTATCTAGATAAATTCAGTTTTGGGGAATCACTTTTTACCTGAGACTGTATATTGCAATTTTTTTATTCACATAAATGATCTTTAAAAACCTTTGAAGTTTTTTTTTTTTTAACATCGCTTCTGTTTAAATGTATTTGTATAGAAGTGAGAATTATAGAGGGTTTAAATCAATTAAACTCCTATAAATTGTCTTATAAACACCAGGCATGGTATTCTGTCTATGCATTAGGTGTTTAAACTTCATGTGCCAAAGGCTAAAAGTATAAATGCTAATACAGCTTTCTTTTATTGTTGCTAAATGTTGATTTTTCTGTCTGAAATTTTGCACTTTGTAAGTATGTAATGTATTTTTGTAGTTTTATTGTTGTTTTATGTTTGACGACGACGCCCACTGTAACCTAAAACACAGGTTTAAATTCTGCTTGTTGGGGGAATAATCACTTGTTGAAGTCATACACCATATACATTGAAACCTGTCTTGCGAGACTGCCCCTTCTGCCATTGCAATGTGGTCTCTCAAGAGAGGTGCTTTCTCAAAAGCAGTTTTATCTAAAGGATTATTTAACAACATGGTTTTCAGAGTGTTGTCTTAGAAGACAATGGTCCTTTATGAGATTTGTCTTTCAAGACAGGTTCCGCTGCATTACTCAAATTGGAGGGACTTCAATGCCGGAATGGTTAGAGCCATTTTAAAAAATGAAGTCCCTCACCTTTGATCGATATGGGTTTGAGCCCCACTGAAACCTAATCTGGTTTTATTGGAAAGCATACATGCCGTTTTACTTGTGGAACCAGGTACATTGTAAGCGGGTTCTCTTGTCCTCCATTAAACACTGGCTGCCACTATATAACTGAACGATTGTTGTGTGTGGAGTAAAACACCAATAAAACAAAACATAAAAAAACCTAAATTGGAATTGAACCTTGGGCTGCAAACTTGGAAGACCAATGCTCTTATCTCTGAGTCAGTAGGTATTACACCATATACTGGTAGTTAAAGTCTAAATTAAAGATTGCTCAGTTTTGTTGGCAATGCGACTCTGTGTCAAGGGTTGTGCAGTTTTGTTATGCCCCACTTCATAATTTTGTTTTTATAAAGTTGAATATGAAATGGTTGTGCCAAAGTGTGAAGCATAAATTACTGTAACCAGTCCTTCTGTTGCTACAGTATTTGGTTTATCTGAAATGATTGTATTTTTGATACTTTTATGCCTCAAGTTCCTTATACAGTGTAACTACAGTTTGTTTGTTTTGTGTAAATTGTAAATATCAACATTTTTTCATTCATATGATGGTACCAAATTTTTGGTAATGGAGGAGAGAACTCTGTACACTGGAAGAGATCACCGGCCTTTGCCCAGTAAACTGGAAAACTTTCTCTCAAAAGCAGCTTTGTTTGCAGCTGACTGATTTAAAATGTGATGCTTAAACCACATGGCCTTGGAGACCCATCAATGTTCAATTACAAAATATCAATATGGAAGGTCCAGGAACACATTTTGTTTGGTCTGTCTGTCTTTTTGTCCATTACAACAAAAAGTTCCTCATAACTACAAAAAAATATCTGCGATCTATATGTATATTGCTTGTTTTTGTCAGATTTTTTTGTTTTGTTTGCCCGCTCATTTACACTTTTTAGTTTGATGTGAAATAACAAGGCATAAACATTCTTAAATTTCCATATAAATTGTGAAAATTGCTTGGGAAGTCTGGTTACATGCATACAACACTGGACACCATATCATAAATACTCCTCAAAATTGTGAAAAAAAGAATTATTACTTTTCTTCTTTCTATCTATACCGAGAGACACTAAATAAAAGGGGGAAATATGTGAAACAGGTGGACATTTTTTGTTTTTTTTTATCTGGAGTAAGTCATGCCTTAAAGTTATACTTAGTTTGCGTGAGCTACCATTCTCATTTTCTTTACAAACCAAGATAGATTTCAATCAAGAATCAGCTTTTGTTGGTCAGCGAAGCAGTAAATTAAACAAAAGTGATCCCAGACTGTAGGGACACAGTTAATGGTTTACTGTGAAGCAAATAATGAAAAACATCACGACAGTTGACCATCACAAAAAAGACAACATTGGCCAATAAAAACCCAAAAAACAAAAACAATTCTTCTGCTTCACTAGAATTAACATTTTAAAGGTTCTGTAGTAAGCACAGTACAGTGTTATTTCCAGCATGTAATAACTTTGTTGAAATGTGATGCAGTATACTGAATTCATCAAAATTTAAAGTTTTTGTACATTCATCATCATGGCATATTTACATGTTAACCCCTCCAACTCTAAGTATCTAGAGAGTATGCTATTTTCTATTGTTTAGACAAGTCTCTTATGGCCGGTAGGGTTTAAATGGTTACTGGTAACTGGTAATACTGAAGGTCTACCAAGATAAAGTGGCACATACAGGGTCTGTCTAAAATCAATTTACAACATTATCAATTTTCCAAAATATAGAGGTGTACAGGTAAAACTTTGGTCTTGCTGTGATTCCATGCAGTACTGTAGCTCAGATATTTTTTTTAGCGAGAATCTACCTGTCACCCCTATTATGGTTTATCATAGACTCACTTTGCTTGTAAACAAGTTGCAATTTTTTGGCGAGACTATACAGTGATTAAAGGCATCAGGAAGACTAATATAATAGTCCATTGAAAATCCAAGACAAAAAAAAAAATACAAGTGAAAATAACAAAAATTGAATAACTTATTTTGATGACTCAGCCATTGCATGTACACACAAAATACATACCTATTTGTGCAGAAATTGTTTTGGATTTTAAAATAGATTTGACTGTATGTATTCTACATACCCACTTTTTCAGTCATGGTACACAAAAGATCTAAATAACTCTAAAAATTGTGATTTTTACATCAAACTTTTGTTTAATAACAATATATTTGCTGTCTTTCGAAGTTGCTGTGTAGGCATGATTCCAAATATTGTTAAGTATAGTATGAAATAGTAAATGAAAAAGAGAACAACAAGATGTTGTGATTTGATTTAGACTCATGTTTGTAAACATGTGCCAATTTACCTGGGTACACCTGTACAGGTAATGGTGAAGATTTGATACAGTTTTTGATTACTGATGTTTTAGTGATACTCTCTCATTTGAATGATTGAACTTAAATGTGTATTAGTGAAGATCACATAATCAGGGGACTGTGTCAGAATTGAAACTTTAAACTGCAATTCATCTAAATATGTTTGTGATAATGAAAACCTTGTCTTATATATACACACATGTACACCCTAAAGGGATCAGGTCTGTGACGTCTTGACATCAACCTAGACATTGCAATTGTCTTTCAGGGATTTCCAACCCTTTTGTACATGTACGTAGGGGGAGGGGAAAGGGGGAGCGAAATAAGGCCCCGTTCCCAATGCAGAAAAAAAGCATTTATTCCCAGTATGCAGTCACAAGTTTCTCAGTCAAAGTCAAATGACAATGAATTTGAAGATATCCTTGTATTTTCAAACAATTTTGTGTATTTCTCAAATTAAATACACATTGCTAAAATTCCCACTTCAGATACCCAGGTCCCATTTCCAAAAGAGTGTGGAAAATTTGAATCCCATATCACCCTTACTGTCATTAATGAGATAAAGATTAATTAAAAGAACAAAATGTAACATAGGAATATACACTTTATAACATTGTAGAGAGGTTTGTCAAGTATCACACTCATGACATTTGAAATTCTCAGAATTCTGGTACGGCTACAACATCGGGAATAAGTTTGTAATTAAGAAATATACAAGTGATAATTGTAAACAAAGTGAGGCTTGAAAAAATATATATAATCATTGGTCATAATCCAGTAAACATTTGATAAAACATTTCACAGTAATTATAAATGTTTCATATTAAGAAACACTAAGTATGAAATGATGATAATTTGTGTGCATGCAGCCTAAACCAGTGCCAAAAATATATATGTAGATGTAGTAGTTCTACACTAATTATTGTGGTATTTTCAGATGAACAAATATTTCAGGACTATTTTCACAGTTGAACTACATGTAACAGCTGGTTTATTTTTTCATTCAGGTACAGGTGCTTCCAAAAGATCTCCAACCACCACTTCTGTTTGCACTACCAGACCATACTAGATTTTCTTTGATAGATTTTCCTCTACATCTACCTCTAGAGTTACTCGGCGTTGAGACTTGCCTGAAAGTTCTAACTGCAATTATGCTTGAGTATAAGGTAATGACCTTGTGAACTTTGACCTTGGTAGTTTTTATATGAGTTTCATTCCGATCACATGTTATGTTTTGTCTCTTTAGAATATTGAATTCAGATTATAATGTTTTGTGTTTACACATTTATCAGTTATGAATAATTTGTGTAGATACGTGGAAATGGGAGAATTACGCTATTAGTTACAAAAATTGACATCACCCAGCCTACTGACCTGTATTTGTAAGTAGAAGGTGTATTTTACACGGTATAGCAGATAAGTACTTAGAGTCACATCAAAATTTCAAAGAGATATATAACTAATTTGTTTTGAATTTGCACCAGTAATAAAAAAAATATGTTGGTACACTAAATTTGTAGACCTTTGCTTATGGTCAATAAGATATGAAATGTATTAAAATCGCGTGGATTTGGTGAACATGAATGTACATGATTTTTGCTGTATTTGAAATTATTCAAATATTTGATTCAGAAGAAACTTAAATATTTTACAGATTGTTATGCAATCTCGAGACTACAATGCCCTGTCCATGAGCGTAATGGCGTTTGTTTCGATGTTGTACCCACTTGAGTACATGTTTCCTGTGATACCCCTACTGCCAACTTGTATGTCATCTGCTGAGCAGGTAAGTTTATTTTTGTATTCCCCTGTACTAGTAACTTGATCATAATCAATTTCACATGTATAAACTGATGAAGTTTGTTTTTCATTATCAAAAAAATAATTTTTATGTATCCCAATCAATAGTTTTAGAAGCGGTCAGATGGTAGGCAAGGTTTTGTTTTTAGATTTCCTTTTAAATTTTGACATGTAAATTGGAGACAGAATTTTAGATTTTGGATGAGAAAATAATAAGTGGGCAAAACTCTCTAAAAATTAAAGTCATCACTTTCTGTTGGATCACATTAAACATATCTTTGTTTATTTTTGGTCCTGTATGTGTATCAATATGTGACGCACATCAAGCTGTGTCTTAAAGATGACCTTGAAGAAAAATGTATGCTCTGTTTGAAAGAGTCGGTTTTCCTAGCAAGATATAAAAGAAAGATGACTTACATATCATGTCTAAAAATTAAAAATCTTAATCACCCATATTTTCATGTATACTTGACAACAAATCTATAGCAATATTTCAAACTAATTTTGGGACAACATGTAGGATGACCTGATAAACTCATCAATTCCTGAAAAATAATGAACTCTTCTATAAATTGATGACTAAGACCAGTCCAAATGTTTCTTTAGGGGTGAATGAGTTAACGTTGTTAAAAATTTCAAGTTCAGATAGCCATTATTTCAGGGCTTACTCACCAGGGCATTACAAAAAGCAAAGGATATATATATATATATGTATATGGAGTGGCTATTTAGTGCTCATTCATTTGTCTATAATAAAACCCGCTTTAATGACCACCTGTGTTTAAAGACCACCTTGCTGTCCCCAATAGTACCATTTGTGTACAAATCAACCTCTATATAAAGACCACTTCCGTATTAAGACCGATTTTCTTGTGTCCCTATAGAGGTTGTTATATACAAGTTTCAGTGTATAGTAATTAGTTCTGTTTTGTATTATTATACTGTTTATCACAAATTCTGTCATTATGCAAATATTGACATTTGCAATTATTTCCACCATGTACTGTATTTCATAACTGTAAACTGCCACAAAACATGGTCCTATTTTTCTTCTTTTGATGTTAGACTGGTCATTGTTGTAAAGTACATTGTATGGAAATCCGAAGGACACTTACAGTCATCATTATAAATAATTACTGGTATAATAATTAGCACTGCACCATTTGAGACCATACAAAAATACTGTAATACAAGTATGAATATCTTGCTGTGCTCTATAAGCATGGAAATAATTGAATATATCTTATAGCATTGAGCCATTGACATACATACATGTGTATTTACTTCAAAGTCCTTTTCCTTTACTGGTAGTTATCATTTTAAATTAATTAGAAATTTCAGATTGTCTTTATATTTTGTTATTTTAGTCCAGTACAAGAGATACTAGGTAGTTTGCCATATTTTGTGATCATAGTCCAGTACTAGCGATACTAGGTAGTTTGCCATATTTTGTTATCTTAGTCCAGTATTAGAGATACTAGGGTTGTTTACCTTATTTTGTTATCATTGTCCAGTACTAGAGATACTAGGGTTGTTTGCCATATTTTGTTATCTTAGTCCAGTGCTAGAGATACTAGGTAGTTTGCCATAGGGTTATTTGCCATATTTTGTTATCTTAGTCCAGTACTTAGAAATATTAGGGTTGTTTACTATATTTTGTGATCATTGTCATAGAATTGATATCATGTGTCCATAACTCAGTATTCAGAATTATGGACACATGATATCACACATGTGTGAAGACACATTTGGACTAGACTAGGTCATTGATTTAGAGAAGAGTCCATTGTTTTTCAGGGGTTTATGAGTTAAGTCAGTAGTGACCATTATTAGATGTACATATATGACCAATATAATAAATTTATCTGCAGTGGATAATGTCTTGTTTCACATCTTGTTATACTCAAATAATTTATTTTCACTGCTGTACAAAATGCTGACCTAGGGGTTTCCTGGAGAATTTAGTAGACTGGATTGTACAATACTTTATTAAATCTAACTTTATGTTAACCTGTGTTAAAACAATAGGCTAACCTTAGGTAATGATGTATTGTGCAACTGGGTACTGTTGTTTAATTATATACATCTAACTTAGCTGTACAAAAGTAAAAATAAAAGTGTAACTATTTAATGTAGGCTTTAGATTATATAGATCTCTCTTTATGGCTGTCTTGATTCCGGGGAAAGTTCATAACAACATGTAACATGATAGAATATAATATTGTAAAGTTTACACATTATATATGTACATGTATAACTCATCGACCTCTGAAAAACAGTGGACTCCTCTGTAAATCAATGATTTAGGTCTGTCCAAATGTCCATAGGGGTGAATGAGTTAATTAAGAATGTAAGCATGTGTTTGTGGTGGGTAGGGTCTACAGGTTGTGACTGTTGGGCTTGTTTATAGCAAATATTTGATCCAGAAATTAAAAGAGTATTTTAACATTTTATTTAAATCAGTTTGTGTTTAATTTCAATTTTCACAATTTCAGCTGCTGTTGGCACCCACGCCATATATCATTGGTGTTCCAGCTAGTTTCTTCCCTTACAAAAGTGATTTTAAATTACCAGATGATGTTTGGTTGGTTGATCTTGACTCAAACAAGGTCAGTATCTTAGTTTTTCAATGTAACCAAGAAATAAATAAGAATACAAGATTAAGGACTTTGCATGGGGTACAGTACAACATTACAATCCTGCCTCCTGCTATGCAGTCATGTTAAATATTGTTCTTCTGTCTTACTTGTAGAATTAAAAATGGTATTCATCAAAAATTGGAAAATATCCTCTATATATTTCAGTTTCTTATATTTTGAACAATGTGCTTGGAGTATTTATACAAAACTGATGAGAAACTTGTTCCAGAGGGTCAAAGACATGGCAAATTCATTCAAAATACAAATGCATGTTGGCTCCTGTCTTTGCCTGGTTTTGGGATCTAATTCAAAACGGTTTTGGCTTTGTCCCTTAACAAGTTATCCCGGCTTATTACTGGCAGTACTTTGATTTAATTTACATGTACTTCTCAGCAGTAATGAACTTAACATTATTTGTAACTAAACTTTGGTTTTTGTCTTTTTGGAAAAGATCATCAGTTTCGTTGATTGGCAAGACCATCTCAGAAAATTACACTGTAGTTATACACGCAGTCAAATCACGCTCTGTAGTTATACATGCAGTCAAATCACGCTCTGTAAAATTGTCAATATGGAGACAGCGACCAAAGATTACACTGTAGTTATACACACAGTCAAATCACGCTCTGTAGTTATACATGCAGTCAAATCACGCTCTGTAAAATTGTCAATATGGAGACAGCGACCAAAGATTACACTGTAGTTATACACACAGTCAAATCACGCTCTGTAGTTATACACACAGTCAAATCACGCTCTGTAGTTATACACGCAGTCAAATCACGCTCTGTAAAATTGTCAATATGGAGACAGCGACCAAAGATTACACTGTAGTTATACACACAGTCAAATCACGCTCTGTAGTTATACACACAGTCAAATCACGCTCTGTAAAATATACACACAGTCAAATCACGCTCTGTAGTTATACACACAGTCAAATCATGCAGTTATACACACAGTCAAATCACGCTCTGTAGTTATACACGCAGTCAAATCACGATCTGTAGTTATACACACAGTCAAATCACGCTCTGTAAAATTGTCAATATCAAGACAGCGACCAAAGATTACACTGTAGTTATACACACAGTCAAATCACGCTCTGTAGTTATACACACAGTCAAATCATGCTCTGTAGTTATACACACAGTCAAATCACGATCTGTAAAATTGTCAATATGGAGACAGCGACCAAAGATTACACTGTAGTTATACACACAGTCAAATCACGCTCTGTAAAATTGTCAATATCAAAGACAGCGACCAAAGATTACACTGTAGTTATACACGCAGTCAAATCACAATCTGTAAAATTGTCAATATGGAGACAGCGACCAAAGATTACACTGTAGTTATACACACAGTCAAATCATGCTCTGTAGTTATACACACAGTCAAATCATGCTCTGTAGTTATACACACAGTCAAATCACGCTCTGTAAAATTGTCAATATGGAGACAGGGACCAAAGATTACACTGTAGTTATACACACAGTCAAATCATGCTCTGTAGTTATACACACAGTCAAATCACGCTCTGTAAAATTGTCAATATGGAGACAGCGACCAAAGATTACACTGTAGTTATACACACAGTCAAATCATGCTCTGTAGTTATACACACAGTCAAATCACGCTCTGTAGACCACACAGTCAAATCACGCTCTGTAGTTATACACACAGTCAAATCACGCTCTGTAAAATTACACACAGTCAAATCATGCTCTGTAGTTATACACACAGTCAAATCACGCTCTGTAGTTATACACACAGTCAAATCACGCTCTGTAGTTATACACACAGTCAAATCACGCTCTGTAGTTATACACACAGTCAAATCACGCTCTGTAGTTATACACACAGTCAAATCATGCTCTGTAGTTATAACACAGTCAATATCATGCTCTGTAGTTATACACCACAGTCAAATCACGCTCTGTAGTTATTACACTGTCAAATCACGTTGTAGTTATACACACAGTCAAATCATGCTCTGTAGTTATACACACAGTCAAATCACGCTGTGTAAAATTGTCAATATGGAGACAGCGACCAAAGATTACACTGTAGTTATACACACAGTCAAATCATGCTCTGTAGTTATACACACAGTCAAATCACGCTCTGTAAAATTGTCAATATGGAGACAGCGACCAAAGATTACACTGTAGTTATACACGCAGTCAAATCACGCTCTGTAGTTAAATTCACGTCTGTAAAATTGTCAATATGGAGACAGGGACCAAAGATTACACTGTAGTTATACACACAGTCAAATCATGATCTGTAGTTATACACGCAGTCAAATCACTCTGTGTAAAATTGTCAATATGGAGACAGGGACCAAAGATTACACTGTAGTTATACACGCAGTCAAATCATGCTCTGTAAAATTGTCAATATGGAGACAGCGACCAAAGATTACACTGTAGTTATACACGCAGTCAAATCAGTGTAAAATTGTCAATATGGAGACAGCGACCAAAGATTACACTGTAGTTATACACGCAGTCAAATCACGCTCTGTAAAATTGTCAATATGGAGACAGGGACCAAAGATTACACTGTAGTTATACGCACAGTCAAATCATGCTCTGTAGTTATACACACAGTCAAATCACGCTCTGTAAAATTGTCAATATGGAGACAGCGACCAAAGATTACACTGTAGTTATACACACAGTCAAATCATGCTCTGTAGTTATACACACAGTCAAATCACGCTCTGTAAAATTGTCAATATGGAGACAGGGACCAAAGATTACACTGTAGTTATACACACAGTCAAATCACGATCTGTAAAATTGTCAATATGGAGACAGCGACCAAAGATTACACTGTAGTTATACACACAGTCAAATCACGCTCTGTAAAATTGTCAATATGGAGACAGGGACCAAAGATTACACTGTAGTTATACACGCAGTCAAATCATGCTCTGTAGTTATACACACAGTCAAATCACGATCTGTAAAATTGTCAATATGGAGACAGGGACCAAAGATTACACTGTAGTTATACACACAGTCAAATCACGCTCTGTAGTTATACACACAGTCAAATCACGCTCTGTAGTTATACACACAGTCAAATCATGCTCTGTAGTTATACACACAGTCAAATCACGCTCTGTAGTTATACATGCAGTCAAATCACGATCTGTAAAATTGTCAATATGGAGACAGGGACCAAAGATTACACTGTAGTTATACACGCAGTCAAATCACGATCTGTAGTTATACACACAAAAATTTGACGCTGTGTAAAATTGTCAGTATCAAGACAGCGACCAAAGATTACACTGTAGTTATACACGCAGTCAAATCACGCTCTGTAAAATTGTCAATATCGAGACAGCGACCAAAGATTTGATTTTGATGAAAATGTCTGGAATTAAGTATTGCCTGTGGCTGAGAGTTTCATTATGCTTATGATGATTAGAGGTAGGGGAAGGGAAAGAAAAGTACAGCCTAACTTACCTATAAAGGCCACTCAGTGGAACAGACGAAAGGAGCTACTGTAGACTTATGGCCTTTATAAAGAGGTTTATTCATTTTTAAATAGTTAACAAAGGTTATGTTTGAATGACCTTTATAGACAGGTGCCCTTATACAGAGGTGACTGTAGAAGAAATTTTATAATATCAATTTGACAATTTTATTTAAATTATTGAGCTTTGATATTAGTTAATGAAAATTCAAAGCTAATTTTGTTTTTATGGAAATGATTGATAAAAGTGATTTACTCAGCTCAGTTTTAGAAGTTGCAAGTTAATACTGGGGTATTGTATTGAAATGCAATGGAAGTGTCTACAAGTACATCACTTAGGTGTCACTACAAAGATACAACATTGAATTACATTTTTGTCAGAACAAAAGATCATATAATTTTGCATGCTCAACTGCGAGCAGAACTTGGTCTGTACCAATCAGAACTGATTTTATAGTTGAAGATGTGCTTTTGATCTTAGATATTGAGTTCAACTTAGAGTGGGACTTAAACATTTTTTAGCCTTCGGCCCAGTAAAGAACAGCATTTTACAAACCAGTGAATGATACATTTTGTAAGATAATTGGATGGCAGATATACTAAACTTGGAGTTTTACCGAGATATTCTGAAATGAATTTGATTTTTCTATGATGAAAAATTTTCTCAGTTGAGCTTGAAAATCTGTGACTGACTTTAAGCTATTTATAGAAAACACATAAACCTAGGATGTTGATCGTCCATGGCTTCATCATCCTCTTACAGTTTGCAATCAGACTTAATAAATAGATTTTTTCATCAAAAAATAAAATCAGAATAATAAAGAATTGTAATCTTGTCATGACCTGCATTTGTGCATCATATCTTGGACAACAGGTACTATCTAGAAAAATTGCATCAGGTGCACAAAAAAATGTTGGAAAATAAAATAATGAAGTTTTCAATAAAATAATTTTTTTTCTGAAAAACAATATATATATATATATTTATAAATTTGTATTCATATTATTAATATTTACACAAAAATTGGTAAGTAGCTTATGACTTTAAGTGATATGGTGTTTATTGAAAATTTAGAAATAGATTTAGGGCAAAATGCACTTACTGACACTGCTAAAATATTGACTATATATATATATATATTTATACATATGATATGTATCAGAGTATAGAGATATCATCTGAAATATGAATTTATTATGTACCATAATTGCAATGTGATGAACATGGACCAGGAAAATAAAATAAAGACCAACACAAAATATATGTGTTTCCTATTATATGCTCAAAATAACAAAGGATAGGTAGGTAGGAAAACATTTTATTTTGAAAAATTATTTTTTTTGTCTTTCTCAAAAAGTGGTAAATCGTCAAACTGGAAATTTATGTACTGTACATCTGTAATTCAACAACTTGTTGTAGTACTCACAATTAAACCTCAATGCAGCATTTAAAGGTTCCATTAAACCAAATATTTTAAAGATGTGATTCTAACAAGTCTAAGGCTAATCTATATACAAAACTGTTTCCCAAAACTTTGCAATTTTATTTTGTTTATTCCAATGTCAGTAAAATGTTTGAGATCTGAGCCAAAAATGAGGTAGGTTGGGTAACCAGAAACACATATATTTTATGTTGGCCTAATTAGAACATAAGACTACTTTCAGGGAGGACTAGTTGATAGAATGAAAGTGAATTATCTCAACTTAGAATTTACTTCTTGAGAATTTTTACTTTTAACCCACTTGAGATCATGTTGCTTTTAGAACTGACTTCTTGAGGTTTTAGTATTAACCCACTTGAGATCATGTTGCTTTTAGAACTGACTTCTTGAGGTTTTAGATTCTACTTTTTAACCCACTTGAGATCATGTTGCTTTTAGAACTGACTTCTTGAGGTTTTTAGTATTAACCCACTTGAGATCATGTTGCTTTTAGAATTGACTTCTTGAGGTTTTAGTATTAACCCACTTGAGATCATGTTGCTTTTAGAACTGACTTCTTGAGGATTTTACTTTTAACCCACTTGAGATGATGTTGTGTTTAGAATTGACTTCTTGAGGATTCTACTTTTAACCCACTTGAGATGATGTTGTGTTTAGAACTGACTTCTTGAGGATTCTACTTTTAACCCACTTGAGATCATGTTGTGTTTAGAATTGACTTCTTGAGGATTCTACTTTTTACCCACTTTAGATCATGTTGCTTTTAGAACTGACTTCTTGAGGATTCTACTTTTTACCCACTTGAGATCATGTTGCTTTTAGAATTGACTTCTTGAGGATTTTACTT
Organism: Atrina japonica; assembly: GCA_030159075.1. Taxonomy (NCBI): domain Eukaryota; kingdom Metazoa; phylum Mollusca; class Bivalvia; order Pterioida; family Pinnidae; genus Atrina; species Atrina japonica. The sequence continues at coordinate 394,087 of BROG01000547.1, forward strand.
TTAACCCACTTGAGATCATGTTGCTTTTAGTTGTGTTTTTAGAATTGACATGTTGCTTTTCTGACTTCTTGAGGATTTTACTTTTTACCCACTTGAGATCATTGACTTTGAGGTTTTTAGAACTGACTTGGTATTTGCTTTTAGTTTTAACCCACTTAGATCCTTTTACTGACTTCTGGAGTTTTCTTATCTTTATTTTTATTTTTGATTTTAGTTTTAACCCAAAGATCATGTTGCTTTTAGAATTGACCTATTTTAGTAAGTTACAAATCTTTATTTTTCTTTTTGGACAAAGACTAATCCTATTTCAGTAATGGACAAAACTCCTCATGAGCTTTTCTTTCCTTCTAGCCGTGTTGTTGAATCTAGGATCTGAAAAGGTCACACAAATCAGTGTGAAAGGGCACACAATTTCAGTGTGAAAGGGCACACAATTTCAGTGTGAAAACGCTTTTAAATTGTAAATGATTTGAAGGCACCTGCACGCTAACAACGTGTGTATCCTCCATTAACAAATTTTAAATACTTTTCTTTAAATGATTAATAAAAACAGAAGATATATATAGTATTTCTTAGAAATAAATTGAATTATTTGATAATTTTTAAGATGAAAAAAAAAACAACAACAAAGAAACAAAAAGGGCACCAGGGCTAACCCTGGCCTTACATTTTTTTTGCCAATTCAAAAAATTTGATACTTTGTCAATGGGATTTTTTGTGTTGTTGTTTTTTTATTTATTTTTTTTTTTTTGCCAACAAAATTAAGGCAAAATGATGTTTGTTAAGTATTGTGTTTAAGAATAGAAATCTTTTTTAAAAAAAGTCTTACATATGCCTTTTATATTAATATATTTATTCCTATATACATGTATGTCAATTTTATTTTTACACTAATAAAATTTGAAGTTTTAGCTACAGGTATTATATAGTAATATAAAAAAATAGTTGTCAAACTAGTCTATTGATTTATAAAAACAAACTAGTAAAGGGCTCACTTAGTTAGATATTTGATACATGATTTACAGTTTGATATGTAACAAAAATAATTTCCTAATCGATTGTCATGATTAAAGTATCCAAATAATTTCAACAAATTTGTTAGATTTAGGCCTACTTGAATTTCTCCTCACTGTATCACAGAGGAAAGGAAAAGTCCCGAGAAATTCGGAAGATGTGTGATACAAAGTAGATAAAGTCCGAGAACAAATTTGCTATAGGATTTGGCAAAAGACTTGGCAGTTTATTCCTATTTACAGTATTTTCACTGTGGTTATGGCTTTCAAAAGTCATTGGTGATTCCTTTGTATTTTGTTTACTTCGTACGACATGCAACTACAAGCAGTTTGCGTGAATCGGTTTAAAATCCATGTGTCCGTGGACAGAAGCTGTTTTCCCATGTGCAAACTGGAGCCTGCTTCCAACAATGAATATAGTCATATAGCAGCACATAACCTTCTTTAATGGTATATTTTGTAACAAGACATCATTTTATTTGCATGTACATTTATTTTTTACAAACATTTTACATGTAAATTAAAATTTCTAGCCATTTGAAAACAGTGGAAATTCAGTGAGTTTGCCGATATTCCCAATCAACATAGGCCTACTGCAGTACAGTCGTTTGACTGCCCAATCTGGGGTGATTACCTGAGGCTTTTTAAACTAATCAAACATGAAATAAACATAGACTTGACACGAGTAATTGGGGCAATTAACAGATTAAGGAATAAAAGATAGGGAAGAGGGTTTCGCAAATAGAATATTTTAGTCATAAGGCAATTTCGCCAATTGATTGGGGGGGGGGGGCTATTGGCGATTGACAGCATGAAAAAGGGCATGGCGCTGGAAAAAAGGGCATGGCGTTTCAAAAAAAGGGCATGGTGCCACGCTATGCTATGTTGCTCTAGATTCAACACTATAGCCATATGGTTTCTTGGCACAAGATGAGTTTTATCCAGATTTCTGTAGAAACTGTGTCTATAACTGAATATCTGTTTGACTACTCTATATCAGGTACATTGTATATTTCACATCAACTTTATTTTAACGGTACATACAGAAATAAAAATTTCAAAGATATGATTCACTCTTTTAAAGCTGTAAAAACTTTAATTTTAATTTTCATTTTTAAGTGGAGATATTGTCAAATACATATGTTAATAAACAGATATTTTTGTCGCTGTTTCCAAAAAATATCTTCTTTAGACAAAGATAATTTAGTTATTTTGGTAAGAAACACTTTGATAGCCACACAGTGTTGTATTATGAGGACAACGTTTGAACAATTATATAGAAAGTCGCAAGATATTTGAATTTTTTGGACAGCTACCTTCAGGATTTTATACAAAAACTTATCTCTTACAGAATAATTGTGGTTTACATTATAGAAAAGCTTGCTTCAGATGTTGAGCGGAAACCCAGTTAATTTGCATAAGATATTTATAGAGAACTAATCAATTTCATTACTTTGATTATCAGTTACATCATCTTTGTAATTTTTAAGTTTTTGATAACATGAAATACGAGTTTGTAATTTTCACGGATGACGTTTAGAAATTGTTGCTTTTTTACTTCCTGATATGTCAGGCCATGTGATCAAATGTAAATTGTGTTATCTTGATATGAACTGTTGCTTTTGCATGTTTTGCCTTGGTGTAACTCTTAATATATTTGCATTTTGTTGAAAACTCACACATTTTGACATGTGCTTGCTGATATTGTATGATTCTTAATATTTATTTTGAAGACTTATGGTGTATTAATGTACAAGCTCTGATAATTGTACACTTTTATCTGAGGTTATATTGAAATACAAGATTTTGTTATGCAGCTTATGTCAGAATTTAGTGGCTGACGAATCGGATGACTGATGTATATTTTCAAACGTCTGCAGGCACAAGTCTAACAGTAGAATACCTGTCTAACTAGTTGGAGGTTTTGTCTTTGAAATCAGTTCAGACCCATGACTTTTGAATATAAGAACCTGGGTAATGATTTTCTGTTCTCAGTCAGTGTTTAACTCACCAAGTAAGCCATTGTCATGTGTTTTCCATTGTTTCTGTTCTCAGTCAGTGTTCAACTCACCAAGTAAGCCATTGTTATGATGTGTTGTCCATTGTTTCTGTTCTCAGTCAGTGTTCAACTCACCAAGTAAGCCATTGTCATGTGTTGTCCATTGTTTCTGTTCTCAGTCAGTGTTTAACTCACCAAGTAAGCCATTGTTATGATGTGTTGTCCATTGTTTCTGTTCTCAGTCAGTATTCAACTCACCAAGTAAGCCATTGTCATGTGTTGTCCATTGTTTCTGTTCTCAGTCAGTGTTTAACTCACCAAGTAAGCCATTATCATGATGTGTTCTCGGTTGTTTCTGTTCTCAGTCAGTGTTTAACTCACCAAGTAAGCCATTGTTATGATGTGTTGTCCATTGTTTTTGTTCTCAGTCAGTGTTCAACTCACCAAGTAAGCCATTGTTATGATGTGTTGTCCATTGTTTCTGTTCTCAGTCAGTGTTTAACTCACCAAGTAAGCCATTGTTATGATGTGTTGTCTGTTGTTTCTGTTCTCAGTCAGTGTTTATCTCACCAAGTAAGCCATTGTTATGATGTGTTGTCCATTGTTTCTGTTCTCAGTCAGTGTTTATCTCACCAAGTAAGCCATTGTTATGATGTGTTGTCCATTGTTTCTGTTCTCAGTCAGTGTTTAACTCACCAAGTAAGCCATTGTTATGATGTGTTGTCTGTTGTTTCTGTTCTCAGTCAGTGTTCAACTCACCAAGTAAGCCATTGTTATGATGTGTTGTCTGTTGTTTCTGTTCTCAGTCAGTGTTTATCTCACCAAGTAAGCCATTGTTATGATGTGTTGTCCATTGTTTCTGTTCTCAGTCAGTGTTTATCTCACCAAGTAAGCCATTGTTATGATGTGTTGTCTGTTGTTTCTGTTCTCAGTCAGTGTTTATCTCACCAAGTAAGCCATTATCATGCGTTTCATCAACGAGTTATTAAGCAATATAAGGTTAGTGTAGTCCAGATAGCATATATACCTGTAGCATTTCAAACATCAATATTTAAGACATTTGTAAGTATATTTATATAGGATGTTGTTGAATACAACAATTTGTACCTATGATTTGTTTTTATGTCAAGTAACAAATGTGTAATGGATAACAGAAACAGCTGTTTTTATGTCAAGTACAACTATAAAAATGACAGTTCTGGTATAACAGCCGAAACAGCCTGTTCTTTATATGTCTTAGATGATGTATGTACATATATACTATAAAATTGACAGTTCTACAGTATGACAGCCGAAGGCCTTATTATTTGATGTTCTTATTTATATGAACTATATTTAGTCCTTACTTCATATTAGAATTAAGCTAGAGAGCTGTGTTTATTTGGTATAGTTATCATTTATATATATAATATGAGCTTAAATTTGGTATGTATTGAGGTAGAGTTAACTTGAAAGCTGTATTGACTTTGATAAGTTCTTATTAGTCCTCAAGCTTGAAGCTGTTGTATTTGGTATAGTCCTTACTTCATATTAGAATTAAGTTTGAGAGCTGTGTGTATTTGGTATAAGTCCTCACTTTGTAGTAGAATCAAGCTTGAGAATTTGGTAAACTTTGTTGTAGCTGTTTGAGAGCTGTGTGTATTTGGTATAAGTCCTCACTTTTAGTCACTGTTTTTAGTAGAGTTAACTTTGTAAGAAGCTGTGTGTATTTGGTATAAGTCCTCACTTTGTAGTAGAATCAAGCTTGAGAGCTGTTGTTTATTTGGTATAGGTCCTCACTTTGTTGTAGAATTAAGTTTGAGAGCTGTGTGTATTTGGTTGTCACTTTGTAGCAATTGAGAGCTGTTGTTTATTTGAGAGGTCCTCACTTTGTGTGTTAAGTTTTGGTGTATTTGGTATAAGTCCTCACTTTGTAGTAGAATCAAGCTTGAGAGCTGTTGTTTATTTGTTTCCTTACTTTGTATAAGTTTGAGCGCTCGGTGTAATTTAGAAGTAGAATGTTAGCTAGTTTATTTGGTATAGTTCCTCGGTGAATTTAGAACTACATGTTAGCTAGAGATCTTTGCTTTGGTTTTTGGCCTAGGTCCTTACTTTGTAGTAGAATTAACCTTGTCAGCTACATTTATTTGGTACAGTACCTCTGTGACATTGAATTTAGAACTACATGTATGCTAGAGAGGTTTTGTTAAATTAGCCTTTGTTATGCATGTCTCTTCAAACAGATGGAATTCTGGGCAAATAATTAGTTTATTGTTTCTCTTTGTTCTCTTCATCTTTCTCATTCAGATTCATCAGGAACCACAGTACAAGAATTTTTATTTCATTAAAATCAGTTAAAAAAAACACACATATGCATGTCAATGTTACAATATTTTGCATTGCTCTGGGGCATCTGTATATCAAGAACACATCTTCCTTTTCACAACTTATTCACTGCGAGACTTTTCTAAAATACAGGTAAAATGTGCATTATCATTCTAAATCTGTCATGACAATAGTTTTTATCTTTCAGAGTGGTTTTGTTACAAGTACCTATCTAGTATTACATCCTACATGTATTATAGATTTTACTGTGCTATGTTCAATAAGACACTTATCCAGTATCATGTTGTTTCGAGTATTAATGTGTTTACAACTTGCTTGATGTTTCATATACATGTAAGGTCATAAAGTGCTAGTTGGTAAATTTTGTCTAAAGGGGCATTAGCTGTTTTTTTTCAAAATTTTCTGTCTCCTTTTTTTTACTTTGTAGATTGATGTACAATAACAAAAAAGAGGTATACATAGGCATAAAGTTTCTTAAATTTCTATATATTTTGTGAAAATTGCTTGAGAAACCCAGTTTGGCAATTATTCATTGCAAATGATTAATTTGGCCTCACTATTTGTATATGCATACAACACTGGACCCGACCTGACAAAATAGGTATATAAGAATCCTTATGCCTGTGTCTAGTTCTTGTTTGTTGTTGTACATCAATCTATTCAGTTTTAGTTCATATTTGTCTCTTTCTTGGTTATTGATTGGTGGCATCTAGTTCAGTATAGATATACCCCAAAAGATAGATACAGTCCATAAAGAAAAGAAAACGTGTAGATATAGTTCAAATAGTTATAACATATTCTCCTTCCGTTCCTAGAGGAAGAGTATGTTTATACAGTGGAACCACCCTATCTGCCACCGAAATCTGGTCTCTCAAGGCAGGTGGTCTCTCAAAAGAGGTTTCATTTAAAGATATATTGAACTGAATGGTTTTCAAAATGTGGTCTCAAATACAGGTGGTCTGTCATTACAGAGGTCTCTTAAGACAGGTTCTACTGTATGTATCTTCTTTTATAAGTGGAGGTTTTGAAAACATCTTATTTGGATCACATTAATATTTAAAATGAATTCATTTTAAAACTCTTTAAAAGTGTTTTTTTTTTTCTGAAAATAAAACACTTGATTTGAGGTAAGGATTGGGTAGTAGTGGAACAGTATACTGAACTACAATATATCATGGTATTTTACCTTCCGTACAATACACGGTACATTAATTTTATGCCACGATACACCTACGATATTTTTTGTATTTATCCGTTTCCAGTTTTAGATTCTGTATACTGTATTTTCGGTTTACCAGTAAAGAAACAACATGGTGGAAAGCAGTTCACCCTTGAGGAAAATGGATGAACTTGTGCCCCCACTGTCGTCATACAAGTCGCCAATATGGGCTCACTCTGGGTTCAAAAAGCTACAAATGCCAGGAGGCTAAACTGAAGTTTAAAAAACTCACACCACTTGTCTTCTTTGTAACACAGATATACCTTATAAAACTGGTAATACCACGAACATTTCCAATATTTCGTTTCACATGAAACGACATCACCCAAACGTAAATTATAAACTTTAAATTATGAATTGAACATAAAGTTAATTATGAATCAAAGCATAAAATGAAAAAAAAAATCATAAATTCAACGGAGCAACGTAGCTCACAACAATCAATGAACTCAAAGTTATCAATCAATTTGTCGAGGGCCAAAGCTATTTCAAAAGCAAAAGCTCAGTTTCTTGTGACTGATTTACAGTGAAATCTGATGGTTTACCCATTGTTATCTTGAGTGGAACAAATATAATATTGGAAAAAAGAAACAAAACAATTATACACTTAATGCTGATCATCTGTTTAAATATATAATATGTGACTCTCCTTCCTACTCCCACATCAGAGAAAACAAACATACACTTCATATTGATTATCTATTTAAATGTATAATATGTGACTCTCCTTCCTACTCCCACACCAGAGAAAACAAACATACACTTCATACTGATTATCTATTTAAATCTATAATTGTGACTCCCTTCCCCACACCCACACACCAGACTAAAGAAATATACTCTTAATACTCATTATTTGTTTAAATGTATAATTTGTGACTTCCTTCCCCACACCCACACACCAGACTAAAGAAATATACTCTTAATACTCATTATTTGTTTAAATGTATAATTTGTGACTTCCTTCCCCACCCCCACACACCAGACTAAAGAAATATACATTTAATACTCATTATTTGTTTAAATGTATAACTTGTGACTCCCTTCCCCACCCCCACACACCAGACTAAAGAAATATACACTTAATACTCATTATTTGTTTAAATGTATAACTTGTGACTCCCTTCCCCACCCCCACACACCAGACTAAAGAAATATACACTTAATACTCATTATTTGTTTAAATGTATAACTTGTGACTCCTTCCCCACCCCCACACACCAGACTAAAGAAATATACACTTAATACTCATTATTTGTTTAAATGTATAATTTGTGACTCCCTTCCCCACCCCCACACACCAGACTAAAGAAATATACACTTAATACTCATTATTTGTTTAAATGTATAATTTGTGACTTCCTTCCCCACCCCCACACCAGACTAAAGAAATCATACACTTAATACTCATTATCTGTTTATATGTTTTATTCGTTTGCCCCACCCCATGAGTACCGTAAGTCAGTGCTCTTTTCCATCATTTGAAGCTGTGTTGTTGAAGATGGTCTGCAATGTGACATCAATTGATATTATCATTGATCTGTCTGTAAAAAAAAAACAACCTGGCTGCATAAAATAATGTAAATAAAATCAAATAGCAAAATTTTAAAAGTCACCAGAGAATCCAGTTTACTGAAGCTACAAAACAAGGGAGATCAATATCCATGAATTCGTAATTACTGGTTCTTGATTCAGTCAATCATTAAGTGTGTCGGTAAGCACTTAATCGCTATGAGAGATTACTTCAGCATAAGGTGATGTAACCAATCAGCATATTTTTAGGTCTGTATTGATGAAGGGCCTACTTGTTTCGGCATCTTTACTTTATCTCTATTGATAAATGGCTTACATGTTTCGGCATTGAGAATAATGGTCTGTCTGTTTGTCTAGATGGTCATCTGCATATATGTCTAAGCCAGCCAGCCTTTGTGAGTTATTGCAGTAAACGTTGTCATGCAACTTAGGAATATCTTAATAGGCAAAGAGCACAAGGTACATATGAGCAGTTTACAAATGCTATCATTGTCATAGCAGATGATGTATAGAAATACTTGTTGTAATCTAGTGACAGAAGGTTCTAGTTATAACCTGAAGGTTTATAGTTTTAAGCAGAAGGTTCTAGTTATAACCTGAAGATTCTAGTTATAAGCAGAAGGTTCTAGTTATAAGCAAAAGGTTCTGAGTCTAGTTTCAGGTATATGTACCAGTTTCATACCAAATGGTTTCAAAAATGTGAGTGACTTTGCCAAACACTCATCATATGAAGTGAAATTCAAGGTCTTTTCAAACGAGACTTAAAATCAAGTTCCTGTGTCACAATAGGCATGACACTTAAAAAAACCCTTATTGCATTGTCAGTCCATAGCAGAGGTCAAAATTTGTAGCACATTACCTTAGATATGTATAACTTTTGATACATTTTTTTTTCTTTTTCTTCTGATATGTGTAAATAAACACCCCTGTATACATACAACAAAATATTACAAAAGCGATTGTTCAGGTTACATTGAGGTTATGACAAATACAAATGATGTAACCTATATTTAGATACCAACTGCTATTTCCTTTACTGCAAGTATTCATACCGATTGCATTTATATCCAAGGCTTTACACACAGCTGTTCAGCTGTTACGTCATATTAAAACCTCCCCCAAAATGTCAATTATATAGAATGAATTTGGGATCCAGCTGACTACAGATTCACAGAAAATGGTAATATATATATATAAATATAAGGATTGTTCTTTATTTTTTGAAAAAATGGAATATACATGCAATGACTCAAGAAAAAAATTCAATGTGCAGCACTTTGTGCGATGTAAATTCCATGTTTTTCAAAAAATGAAAAACAATCCTTAATTACATTCTAGATGATATCTGTCATTTTTTTCATTTTTATATATATTTTGGGTGTTCATACTTGTTACAGTAACCTGTAGGTTGGGATTATTCCTTTCAGCGAAATGATGATTTCTGTTATTTTATGGCCTGTGTAATTGATTTCACTCATGACCTTTACATATTCCATCCATAGCACTGTGTTATACAATTGTATCTTACATACCGTAATATACTTCTGGTCTCCTTCAGCTTCGGAAACCCCCAGAAATGATCTGAAAGTAAAAAAAAAAGAGATATTACAAATGCTGTGTATGGGAGTGAGAATGGTTATGTAATAATAACGATAATAAAATTTTTAGGGACTGACTGCTTGAAAACTTAAACAATTGAGAACAACAGCTAGTTACTTGAGTGCAGGGAGTCTGACAGTGATTTTAATAGATAAAGTGAAATTGAAAGTATCACTTATACAGGGAATTGATTAAATTACCAGTAGGACAGAAATTCACTGTTTATATATATATATATATATATATATATATATATATATATATATATATATAATATATATATATATTATCCAAAATATAAAATTATATATATATATATATATATATATGTTTGTATATACTTGAATTTTATATATATTTTGACCAATAAATGGGTGTATATATAAAGGTGTATATATAAAGGTATAAAGGTGTTTTACTGTTTGTTTGTTTTTTTATTTGTTTAAGAAGAAAATGATAAAACATACAGACTGAAAGTGGTGAGAGAAACTTTTGACTGGGAGTGACATTTAATAGAGAGGGTGCCTCTGATAAATATACTTTGTATACTGAGAATTTTATTCAACTGAACTTGATTGCAGATACACGTCTCATATTATACATGACATTTTCATCAAATCAGACAGATGTAGATGAATATTAATTTCTGTTAAAACCTTTCGACCCCGTTAAAATCAGTGCAAAATAAATACTCTGACGGTGACAAACTGCTAGAGGCAAATCATTAATGAGGTGGAATCAAAAGCCTCTTGTATTATCTTGATGTAAGTGTAAATTTACAACATTGTTAATTTTCTTAGTTTACAATCTACTATCAAATGTACAACAATCTGATGAAGTACAAAACTGTCATTTGACAATCCAAGGAAAATTTACATACGAGTATATCACGGTTAATGTCTTATGTTTGATTATATGTCAGAATAGCAGGTGCTCTATCTGTTAAAATATAGCAGGTACATTGAAACTTAAAAAGTGTTTACAGTGTTTTAAAAAAATCACATCCACAAAGGGGACATATAGGGAAAAATTTTAGCATTTACATGTAAGATGCTATGTGTGTTCCTTGCATAAACTATATAAAATCAAGGAAAATGTAAATTTCAGAATTTTTAGTGGGCCGTTTTCAGATGAATGGCAACAATAACTCCCGTCACCCAAAGATTTTATAGTTGTAGTTATTGTAGTTATTTTACTAATATTAATATACATCTAGTTTTACGTTATAATGAAATAAAGATAGTTTATCAATAAATAAAATGTTTTTTGTTTTTTGTTTTAAATAATTCATTCAAAAGTAACGGGAGTTATGTTGACATTAAATTTCTTAGTGTTTTGGCTTGATACAGTTTGCTATATGTTGTCTCCATCTTATAACCCAAATTTATTGTTGTTTTTTTATTGGTTCATTATAAAAAAAATGTACAATGCAAAGCAATTTCATTGTGTTAAATGCATATTTTTTCAAGGTAATGGGAGTTACTTTTTTTTACCTTGACTATCTTTTCTCTTGTTAATTTTACCAGCATTTTAGAATAATTGACTCTTGAATACATAGTTCTGCACCAATACGTCTTATTTCCATTACTGGAACTTTTTTTTTTGTCCTTCTCGTCTTACTAAATCCAGCCACTTATCGCAACTATTCGTGATCAAAGGGCTGTAACACTGATATAGAGGTAATAAGAGGTATTGTTAGTTTCCCAACCAAATTTGGAGTTCTTTGATAAAATATATATTTCAAATGGTACGGCAGTTATGTTTGACATTTTGACAACCTAAGGAAAGTGATGGTAAATCTAGGCCTCTAGGCCTAGTTATGTTTTAGTATCGTTACTGCTTCATAAATTCATATAAATTTGCAAAAAATTACATCTTTGTTTATACTTGTTGACTGATTATGTTTTAAACAGAAATATTTAAATATCTGCAGCAATCTCCCATAGACTCCGTGTTAATCAAAACGACATGTCAAAAACATAACTCCCCTGTCATCCACGATGCTGATGCCAAGTGATGTGATACTAGCAACAACCCATTTATTTCGCACTTTATCAAACCCTATTAGCTTTAACGGGTTATTATCGTCATATAATGATGCATACTTGTCTTATCTGCGTCTGATATGCGAGCACAGTGAGCTCTTTATTGTAGAAATGTTGCATCTTGAGTCAAGTCCAATAATTACATCACCCTCTTATAGTCAGAGTCCTCCAGTGTGTACTATGGGCTTCAAAAAGTTTCAACTGGTACATAGCAAAAGAGGCTCCACCTATGGGTTCCTAGAAACATGGCTGCCATAAATGTTTATTCTGATTGGTTGAATTATACACGTGGTTGAGTACAATGGGCTTTGGACAGCCTGATCTCATAATAGCCAGATTGGTAACAGCCTATATTTGACAGCCGGATCCCGTTATAGCAGGGTTAGTAGCAGCCTCGATATATTTTTGACGGCTTACCAACATCTTATTGTTCCGATAAAACAACGCCAAATACGCCTTACCTATAATTTGGACAACAATTTCAGAATGATTTTAAGCGAGCGAAGTGAGCACTTTATGGTAAAGGGGTAGAAAATGAGCTGTACATACATTGGATGCAAAACACTGTCTGCATCAATCTAAACCATGTGGTTTTTCTAACCGGATCAATGCATTTAATGTTACATTACAATGTTACAATGACAAAGCTGCACTCGCTTCAAGGCAAAGCCGTAGTTCATATTATTTATTTTGGTTACTGCCATTACTCTAAAAAAAGATTTTAATCTATGATTACCTTTTGTATCATCACAAGGAGATTTAAATCTGTGATTACCTTTTGTATCATCACTAGGAGATTTAAATCTATGATTACCTTTTGTATCATCACTAGGAGATTTAAATCTATGATTACCTTTAGTATCATCACTAGGAGATTTAAATCTATGATTACCTTTAGTATCATCACTAGGAGATTTAAATCTATGATTACCTTTAGTATCATCACTAGGAGATTTAAATCTGTGATTACCTTTAGTATCATCACTAGGAGATTTAAATCTATGATTACCTTTAGTATCATCACTAGGAAATTTAAATCTATGATTACCTTTTGTATCATCACTAGGATATTTAAATCTGTGATTACCTTTAGTATCATCACTAGGATATTTAAATCTGTGATTACCTTTTGTATCATCACTAGGAGATTTAAATCTATGATTACCTTTTGTATCATCACTAGGAGATTGAAATCTGTGATTACCTTTAGTATCATCACTAGGAGATTGAAATCTGTGATTACCTTTAGTATCATCACTAGGAGATTTAAATCTATGATTACCTTTTGTATCATCACTAGGAGATTTAAATCTATGATTACCTTTTGTATCATCACTAGGAGATTTAAATCTGTGATTACCTTTAGTATCATCACAAGGAGATTTAAATCTGTGATTACCAAGAAGTATCATCACTAGGAGATTTTTCTATGATTACCTTTAGTATCATCACTAGGAGATTTAAAGACTGTGATTACCTTTTGTATCATCACTAGGAGATTTAAATCTATGATTACCTTTAGTATCATCACTAGGAGATTTAAATCTATGATTACCTTTAGTATCATCACTAGGAGATTTAAATCTATGATTAAGTAACTATATTTGGTAGGCCTAAATGTATTCATTACCAAGAATATTTTCTCTGAAGGTGTTTCTAGGAAGCAATCAAAAGATGTGTTTTTAGACTTTGATATACTTGTATAATCGGAATATTATAATAGTTTTAGAATCTCAAGACTGTCATTTTTGCGTCTTCTAGGGTATCAGTATCCGTTTTCTTGCAAAACATATATCAGAAATTGATATATTTTACAGGAAGCAATGCTAGTCAATGACTCTTATGTAAACACTCGTTGATTAATTCTCCCCATTCAGAGGATTGTTTCTGTCTTTCCATTTTTGACTGATTCATTCTTAGGTTACAAATTGCCAATGCCAAAAGAGAATAATCGATATGTCGCCCACAGATTATAAGTGAAAAAATTACAGTCCATCCTATGTGTCTATAAATTAATCGTATTCTATATATAGGGTCCTATATATATATATATATATATATATATATATATATATATATATATATATATATATATATATATATATGTGTGATGAGTCTAAATTTCGGTTATGTCAAAGTCAAACGGCCAGTTTTGATTATTTTACTATATATTTATACTACTTTTATTCCAGATATCTTGAAGTTTTTATTTCGAAATATCGCTCATCTCAAAGTATTTTTCTGGTCCGAAGTATCAAAATATTACAGAATTGTCACTTGTTATCTCGAAGTTACATCTGCAAATGAAGGTTTACATTTTGTACACAAAAATCATTCTTAAAATTACTCGTTTACATGCAAAACACAGGACAATCGACCGTTCCGTTAACAAGCCAAGATGAAAGTGTTTTAATAACTGCCTAAATCCAATTTGAATTAAGCAGTACTCTGAATAAGTCTTTTCGTTGTCCAATAAGTATAGAAAATATGTGAATTGAAAATTTTGGGTATCTTGAATTTTGGCAGTCCTGTGAATTTCGAGATAGCGAGATTCCACTGTATATATATATATATATGAAGAAGAAGACAAACAGAAATAACAAGGTACCACCTACAAACTCACTATGCCCCAGCTGTGGTTCATACTCTTGACCTACTGCACCATCCACCTGGTTTTCATAACCACATTACCATCTATGAATTCACAAAAAATGGATGTTTTTTATTGTATTGTTTAAGGTTCCAAATAATATAACATGGTTTTAGAGATAGAGGTTAAAGATATTATCCTATGTAAATGACAATGGGTCAGAAGATATATATGTAATGATGTATGTAGTGGAGACAGATTTATAAAGCTCAAATACATTTACAAAATTGAACATTTACCATGACCTAGGATCTGTATATATACTTACTCACTTAAAAATCATAGATAAGTACTGAAAGTTAAAACTTGTTAAATGTTAATTTGCTTGTTTGTAAAATGTCTCCATTAAGTGTTAGGACTCAAGACCATTGGACATTAATTAACAAATTCATTTTGGAATGAAAAATTATGTATTGCTTATAAAGGCAGTAAAATAAGATTTACCGTTCATTTACAGCAGTAACACACATAGGTAATCCATTGGGCATTGGGCATGACAAGCTTTTAGGATGCTTGCGACACCAAGATGCTTTGCAACATCTACATATGCAATGACAAGCTTTTAGGATGCTTGCGACACCAAGATGCTTTGCAACATCTACATATGCAATGACAAGCAATGCTTGACAAGCTTTTGCAACATCTACATATGCAATGACAAGCTTTTAGGATGCTTGCGACACCAAGATGCTTTGCAACATCTACATATGCAATGACAAGCTTTTAGGATGCTTGCCACACCAAGATGCTTTGCAACATCTACATATGCAATGACAAGCTTTTAGGATGCTTGCCACACCAAGATGCTTTGCAACATCTACATATGCAATGACAAGCTTTTAGGATGCTTGCCACACCAAGATGCTTTGCAACATTTAGAGTCACAAGCTGTTAAAGGGCTCTTTGACAGATTATCCGATAGGAAGATCAAAATTTATTTTTGGGTATAAGTCTTATGTTTTTGATAGTCATTTGATGATTTGGGCATAACTATATTGACTTAAAACATTATATATATCAAACTAATTATTCAGTACTTGGTATATAATACAGTCACATAAATTAACATTGGTATTGGTTATAAATTGGTTATAAATCTCCTACCAAAACAGTATAAAGAATAGTTATGATAGTCACAATCCTTAGTATCCAGGAGCCTGTGAGATTTCTTATCAAATTAAAGAAAAATTATACATGTGTCTTTTTGTATACCCAATACAGGAAAAATAAGAATATAACACTTGTTTGACAGAAAATTTCCTTATTAGTATTTAAATCTTTTATTTGTAATTTATATTTTTTTTAATACTGAAAAATCAGCAACTTAACTGATTTGGGTACTTATGTAAGAACTTTATCCCCACTATTTCAAATGAATTAGATGAACAAGATTTCTGTTGGTATACAAGTTGATAAACCCCTTGATATGTTATATACATGTAATATTTATCATTTGAAGCTGATCCATTTACCTCCCACATTGTCACATGTTTTTGTTCTTGAATACACTGGTGTGATACTAATTATAATGGTATTGAAAATGTCAGTGTCTCTGTAATACAATTTAATGTTTTACTGTTCATTTTTACATGTGCTGCTATCTAATGATGGCATACTTTGCTAAACAGGTAGTGGAAATAGGAAATATTGGTTTATGTCCTTTGACTAATTTGAAATAATTTTTTGTTCCTTAAATTGTGAAAATTGAATTTGTTTTAGTGCCTTTATCTTCGCTTGAGTATCGATCATCATCTTTGTAAAGTACACGTTTTAGAGGAATAGAGTATATTAATGGGTAAATTGTTGTGGGTTTGAGAGTACAGAAATTGGTAAAAGTTCGGGTTTATAAATCAGCAAATTGTTGTGGGTTGGAGATTACAGAATTTAGTAAAAGTTTGGGTTTTCGAGGTTAACACCATATTAATAAACAATTATTGTGGATTTGAAGTAGAAAAGCTGAACCGTTGTCAAATGAAGGACAGTTTTTATTTTTTTATTTTATCCTAAATGTTCTCAAGTTTTATAATTATGGCAGGTATTCAGATGACCTATTAGGGCTTTTCAGTCTTTTTCTACTTTTGTTTGTAAGTCTGCTACTGTAGAAACCAGTGAGAATTAAAGATTTTGTCAGAGTAAATCCATCCATCAGTCTGTATGATAAAGTTTTGGTTTAACTTTTGTTTTGTAATTTCTCAAAACTAACTTGTTAAGGCTTTTGTAGCAGGTTGGAGAAAAATGTGCGGCTAGACTGGGAATCGAACCCAGGACCTTCCTAACACCAGCAGGATGCTCTTATCAACTGATATATCTGGGCTGACACCCTCTACACTTTCACCTCTAGGGTACATGTATTGTTCATTGGTACTTTCAGAATTCTTTTCAACAGTTGTAAGATATATTAATGATGATAATTTGTGTACTGTATTTACTGACATACAAAAATGTACATTGAGATGTTTAAGTTGTAATATTTATTTGTTTTGGTTTACAGATGTCAATAGGAAGGAATGAGGAATTACCTCCAATACCTGAAACGGAAGGGACACACCTTAGAAATCATCTTAAACAGGTAAAAACACAAAACCATGGATAAACCAAATTCTGCAACAATATAAACATGACGTTTTAAGTAGCGACCTGCATAAAGATGCTTGCCTTTCATAAAAATTAGTGCCCAACATATCAATTAGTGCCCAGCATATTAATTGTGCCCTGCATATCAATCAGTGCCCAGCATATTAATTGTTGCCCAGCATATCAATTAGTGCCCAGCATATTAATTGTTGCCCTGCATATCAATTAGTGCTCAGCATATTAATTGTTGCCCTGCATATTAATTAGTGCCCAGCATATTAATTGTTGCCCTGCATATCATTTGGTGCCCAGCATATCAATTAATGCCCTGCATATCAATTAGTGCCCAGCATAAAAAAGTGCCCAGTAGAATTTAGCCTGTCCATTGTATGCTTATTGACATCTGATAATCCCTGCAGTATCTTTGTTTAGTGGAAAAACCATGACCACATCTTAATAATGGATTGTAATGGAACTTTTTCTAATCATTGGTGATCCCAAAAATGATTCCTGGCGTTTCAAGATTATACTTGTATGGCCAAATACAGTCCTGCTTTACAGTACATTAACTGGAAATACAGAGTGCAGTTTTCTCTCACACATAATACAAACTTCCATTATTGATTTTAGGGAAAATGGGATGATTATTTGTTCTTTTGCAAGTTGATCATATGCAATTGTAATCAGCCATGATATAAGAGGCAATTTATAGGGTTCTCCTGAAGTACACAACAGTTTATCTATAATTGATCAACAGCAAAATAGTTCCAGCATAGTCATTGATAATTACATACATAATGCATATTGAACATATTACATGACTTTTATCATGTTTATTAACCTAATTCGTGCTGGATTGTCGATATGTGCATTATGTGCATACTCCCCTGTGTTGAAATGTCTTTATGTGCATACTCTCCTGTGCTGAATTGTCTTTATGTGCATACTCCCCTGTGCTGAATTATCTACATATGCATACTCCCCTGTGCTGAATTATCTACATGTGCATACTCCCCTGTGCTGAATTGTCTTTATGTGCATACTCTCCTGTGCTGAAATGTCTTTATGTGCATACTCTCCTGTGCTGAAATGTCTTTATGTACATACTCCATTGTGCTGAATTATTTATGTGTTCATACTCCTCTGTGCTGAGTTGTCTTTATGTGTGCATACTCCCCTGTGATGAATCATCTGTGTACGTGCATACTTCCTTATGCTGAATTGTTTTGGGTAAATGAAAAATAATTTTGTTCTCAATGTATTTTCTGTATCGTCCATAGCTATGAATGTAATGGTGATGATAATATCTGCTCTTTAAGATTGAAAGGAAGGTGTTAGGGTATCAGAACTTGCAATGTGAAAAGATGTCCTGATTCAAGGTTCAAAGTTTTTTTTAACTCATCAACACCTGAAAAACAATGGACTCTTCTGTAAATCATTGACTTAGACCAGTCCATGTGTGTCTTTAGGGGTGAATCAGTTAAGTTATCATTTTTATTGTGGAAGAACTATATCCAATGGGTCTGTTTTTATTATATATTCCTTGCAGTTCATTAATACATTTATTCCTCCAGTTGTTAAAGGTTTTGGCATCATATATTCCTTGCAGTGCATTAACTATTTACATTTATTCTGCCAATTGTTATAGGCTTTGGCAAGTATGAGCATGACCCCTCAACCAATCAAGAACCTAGATGCCCTGGCACAAAATCCGGAACACTGGAAAAGAAGAGAAAGTTTTTCCTCACAGACAGGTTTCAACCCTCTGATATATGGAAATGACGTGGATTCAGTTGATGTAGCAACAAGGGTTGCCATGGTAATAAGATTATACCATAGTTTTTAATACCACAAAATTCATATTGAAATTTAGTTTGATTACTGTTATCCATATGTTTACAGAATAATATGTGTGACCAGCTATAATAGACAAGCCATTCGCCCATATTCACAGAGTTATACTTATAAGTAGTGCAAAATGATCAGCCTGTCATCCAAAGGGGGGTGGATTACAAGCTACCCACATTATGACATCACAATACAATTTATGCCATAGAACTTCTGTGGTTTCCAGAATGCAGTACATATTTATGTCAGACATGACTCAGATATGAACAGATCTATATAAACATGTAGATCTAGATCACATGTAAATCTACATAGGCATATATTTAAGAAATGGGAGAAAAATAATCAACCCCTACCTTGAGGGTATTACAAAGGAATCGCAATCCTCAAGGTAAGATTTTTGAATGAGGCTTGCTGAGGGTTTGTCATTGAAGAATCTTAACCTGAGGAATGAATTTCCTTTGCCATATCCTCACGGTAGGGGAAGATTCTATTATTCAACTCGGCAATTATTTCATGTCTTAAACAAATTTACATTTCATTACAACAATTTACAACACGTACAATGTATGGAAAGATTACATTACAACAATTTACAACATGTACAATGTATGGACAGATTACATTACAACAATTTACAACATGTACAATGTATGGACAGATTACATTACAACAATTTACAACATGTACAATGTATGGACAGATTACATTACAACAATTTACAACATGTACAATGTATGGACAGATTACAACAATTTACAACATGTACAATGTATGGACAGATTACAACAATTTACAACATGTACAATGTATGGACAGATTACATTACAACAATTTACAACATGTACAATGTATGGACAGATTACAACAATTTACAACATGTACAATGTATGGACAGATTACATTACAACAATTTACAACATGTACAATGTATGGACAGATTACATTACAACAATTTACAACATGTACA
The DNA here is from genome assembly GCA_030159075.1 of Atrina japonica. Lineage (NCBI taxonomy): Eukaryota > Metazoa > Mollusca > Bivalvia > Pterioida > Pinnidae > Atrina > Atrina japonica. Next base: position 413,862 of record BROG01000547.1, read on the forward strand.
ATGTATGGACAGATTACATTACAACAATTTACAACATGTACAATGTATGGACAGATTACAATAATTTACAACATGTACAATGTATGGACAGATTACATTACAACAATTTACAACATGTACAATGTATGGACAGATTACATTACAACAATTTACAACATGTACAATGTATGGACAGATTACATTACAACAATTTACAACATGTACAATGTATGGACAGATTACATTACAACAATTTACAACATGTACAATGTATGGACAGATTACATTACAACAATTCACAACATGTACAATGTATGGACAGATTACATTACAACAATTCACAACATGTACAATGTATCGACAGATTACATTACAACAATTCACAACATGTACAATGTATGGACAGATTATAACAATTTACAACATGTACAATGTATAGACAGATTACATTACAATAATTTACAACATGTATAATGTATGGACAGATTACATTACAATAATTTTCCAATGTTCTTATGATATTTAGAAATAACTTATTTTCTATGGAAAAATTATGATTAATATATTGTAAATGGATTAATCTTGGTTTGATTACAAGTAATCCTTAATGAAATTAGTGAAAAATATGCTACTAGTTCAAATTTGAGATTTTTATGAAAAAAAGCTTAGCTGAATATTTGAAATATCTCCTAAAACAATTTTAATTACAATCTGTCAATCATTAGATGACAAAAACAGAGTCACTTTTCATCCCTTTGTTGATCTTGATGAATATTTAATGAATTGACAACAAACAGTCATTTTCTCCAAATCATTTTCAAAAAGTTGAAAAACATCTTGTACATTTTTTGTTGTGTGTCAGTGAAATCTCAAGATATTGTCTTTTTTGGCACCTGATTTTAACTTTATATTTTCCAATTATCTATATATCTCGATATTTCATTTTTAATTTTGTTCACTAATATTAGTAATGTGCCAATTTTAATTTCTTCTCATTTCAGATTCGTTTTTTCAATTCCTCAAATGTTCTGGGTAATTTCTCAGAACACACCCGAACTTTACGGTTGTACCCTCGTCCAGTGGTAGCATTCCAGATATACAGTTTTCTGAAGTCTCGTCCATCTCGTACACATTTTACAGGCAGATTATCAAAAACTCAGGTTTGTATAGGTCACTGAAATTTGTCAAAATAAACCAAAAAGAAATAGTTTTGTGTGGCGATGAAATCCATACAAATAGATCAGTCAGGATTATTATACATCAATTTTAGGTTTGGATTTTTTTTTCACTCATATGGAGACGTCACCAATTGCCGTTGAAGGGCTTCAAATTTTGGCCTATGCTCGGCACTTATGGCTATTGAGCAGGGAGGGTTCTTTAACATGTAGACACCTACTGCGACACGAGACCTCGAGTTTTACTATCTCATCCAAAGGACAGGAAACCAACCTGCCGCCGTCTGGACTCGAACTCACGACCTCAAAATCAAGAGTCGAGCGCGCTACCAACTGAGCCAGGTTTGGAAATTACTAAGTAGCAGACATCTGATATAAAAAATGATCACCTTTAATTTCCCCAATCAGGAACTGGTTCTATTTATGTTTAGTGCCTTGAGATTCATATCCGGTTATTAAAACTAACTAACACTCTACATGTTGGTGTTCTCCCTTATCTATAAAACCATTTATACACAAAAATGTAGTATAGTGTTACTACTGGTATGGTAGGAGAGGAGTTTTATGTTATTGCCCTGACACCAACACTCAATAAAACTTATCAACCCCTGAAAATTAATGGACTCTTCTGTACATCAATTACTTAGACCAGTCCAAATGTGTCTTTCGGGATGAATGTGTTTTGATTAAGAAGATTGATGGAAAATAGGTTTACCTTCTTCTATTACTCATATAGGGACTAAACTTACATGACGTAAACATCTTATAATTCTCAGAAGATTCTGGGCTAGTCCTTTATGATTACAAAAATAACCCTGTTGGGATTTCATAGTTGTTATTGAATGAGACCAAGATAATGAGGAATTTAAACAATACGATCAAACTTGCATTAAAGATACCTCTGGATAAGGGCACCTGCCTATAAAGGCCATTCAAACATAATATTTGTTAGCTGTTTTTTTGGTAATGAATAAACCTCTTTATAAATGCCACATGTCTATAATAGTTACTTTTGAGTGTTCCCTTGAGTGGCCTTTATTGACAAGTTTGACTGTGTTGGTGTTAGGTGATCTATGATTAATCTTTTTGGTGACAGAAATTTCAAACTGAATGTATTCAAAGATAAAATGATTTGCTTTGATTTTTCAGGCTGTGGAATATTTTGGGGAGTGGTCACTCTGCCCTAAGAATGTGGTGTTTCTGCGGGTCCAGACCTCGGTTTATGACCCACTTCTAATTGGGGACAAACCAAAGTGGTATGCACATCAACTACAGTCCATTGAATTTAAAGTGTATGATGAAAATTCATCTCTGGGAGTTGCTCTGACGACAGTAATGGAAGACCACAGTGATGACAATCCAACAGGTAAAAAAAGGAATTGCTGACTCATGAATTTCTTACCACAGACAATCTGTGTACTGATGTTTTTGAATATTTACTTTGACAGTTTAATTTAAAAACAATATTATTTATATGGATTACTTTACACTTACTGTACACTTACTGTACACCTACTGTACACTTACTGTACACCTACTGTACACCTACTGTACACTTATGGTACACCTACTGTACACCTACTGTACACCTACTGTACACTTACTGTACACTTACTGTACACCTACTGTACACTTACTGTACACCTACTGTACACCTATGGTACACTTACTGTACACCTATGGTACACTTACTGTACACTTACTGCACACTTACTGTACACTTACTGCACACTTACTGCACACTTACTGTACACCCATTATATTTGTTATTTTAGATGAGAGTGGCAGTGACAGTGACGGAGCAGACAGCACAAGCTCTTCATATTCATCTCTCAGTGATTTTGTCACAGACATGGTCAATAGTGAAATAGACGGAGACACCCCAGGTTAATTTTATCTTCATTCTCTCTTGTATAATGACCAGCATTAAAGGTTTAGGTTTCTTCATAGAAGTAATGAATTTGTATTTGTCTGTTTTTTTCGTCAAAGAAATAAATTATTTCATAGTAGCTCAAGTACTCTCCAACCTACAAAGATGATATTTGATGCATCAGTAGATCATACTTAAAGAACAACATATTCACATAGGTCAAAGGTGAAGGTCACAAAACTACAGTAAACATTTGATGACCTTCATTTAGTTTATCACAAATACAGCTCTGCAACTGCAGCAGAAATGTATGAAAAACTACTTGGAATTTGTAAATGGTACCCCATATCACAGATACAAGTACTCTTGGAAGTAGGGTAAAATATCCCTCTAGGATCTGACCGCATTTAGTATTGGTCATATCACTGAGATTTAATGAGATAATGATCTTCACAGATCAACATCCTCAGTGGTGTAATAGTCTGGTATGATACTTCAAAGGGACTTTAACTTGTGTGTTTATATTCTTTGCTTTTTACTATTAATTGATATACAGTAACAAAAAGAGATGTACACAGTCATAATAATTCTTAAATTCCTATATATATTGTGAAAATTGGTGGATAAACCCAGATTGGCAATTATTCACTTGTAACTGATTAATTCCACCTTACAGCTACTATTTATATATGTATACCACACTGGATGTGATCTATTTTTCACAAAATATATAGGAATATAAGATTTTGTATGCCTGTATATAGCTCTTATCAATGATAAGTAGTAAAAGTAGACAAATTAAAAATATTTTTTTTTTCTGATGCCCTGGAGAAGTCTTTATGTTTGAATCTTCTGGTTAGCAAAGTTTGGAGCCTGCCCCTGGAAACTGAGCTGATCTTCTTAAGATGACATTCTCCCGTATGCATAAGACCAGTGTGGAGTGGAATGTCAGTCAAACAATATGAGAAAAGATTTAAGATAAAAGACCAATTGCAATGATATTCTTAGTACAAAATCTCTTATTTTTCCAATTACAGCATTTTGATATCAAACATTATATAACATTGTATAGATTATTATGTTAGGATGCATAAGTTATTGATTCTATCCTAGTTTAATCCTGTTCCATCCCCTACAGCAAAATCAGGTCTTGAAATTTTGTCATTTAAGCATATTTCTTTCTCTAAAAAGTATTGTGTTGTCATTTTCTGTAAATAACACATGGTATGTTGTCTTTAAGTAAAATCTGAATTATTGTTTTGAAGAAATATTGAGAGGTGCGGAGATTGTATGAGAAGGTTGTTTTGTTAATAGTGATACACTTTGCACTATTTACATAATGAGAGAGAAGAGGGGTGTGGTCTATAGATTGCTGTATGATGTTACTATGGTTACACTATGTATTACATTATAATGTGACAAACATTATATTGCAGTTCAATATGGAAATGGTAATCTTGTTTATCTTTAATTGCTTTTATTCAGTTGTTTTGATAAAATTTGTGATATTTTCCATTGTTCCTGGTTATGAAGGCCATGTTTTTATTATTTTTCACTTTGCTTAAGGGGCTTATGCAATTTCCGGTCCAATCATTTGCATCCTGATAAAAACTTTGATTGGTCACAGATATCACAATGTCACATTCCTGAGTGAATGTATGTTTTGATTGGATGTTAGATACCACAATATCACATTTATGAATGGAAGTATGTTTTGATTGGATGATGATATCAATGTAACACTCACAAATGAATATGTTTGTTAGATGTTGCTATCACACCTTCATGGTAAGAAATAGAGGTATATTATGACTTAGTTGTATATTTCACCTTAGAAATTGTTATACAATTAGTGTTTGATATCACCATATTGCACACACACATAAAAACATGTTCACATGTTTACATGTTTACTTAAATTGGATTTCATAAGTTCAGAAATTCAGCTAAATCTCTGATGAGCAACAAATGGTTTGTTGATCGTGTGAGATATAGTTGAATTTCTGGACTTTGGTGATTTCTTAGGTTTTATACCTCTGGCCTCTGATTGGTCGCTAATATGTCATTTAGAAATTATTGTATAGAACGATGACTTGTTATCATAGCAAGCACAGTAACAACTTGTTTTCTGATTGGTTGTCAATGTCTTACTCTCATACTCAAGACCATGAAGGTTGAGAATTTTGCTCAACTTCAGCTGATCTCATTAGCTTAGTTGGTCAATTTATAACATTTTCGACTCAAAGTTGTTTGTAATTTTTATGGTGCTAGGCCCTGACTAGCTGTTAGAATTTCTTTTTTGATGTTCTGAGTACACATGTACTTGTAGATATCATTGAATCACTTGAATGAATGTCTTATCTGACAAGTCGTTGATACATGTATTACAATTTCAATCTCTTTTATACTTCGTTGTGTTTTGATTGGTAGATAAAATCACATGGTCATGTTTATAAATGTAGATAACTTTGGATTGGTCACAGTCCTCTTGTAATGTTGTGTTTTCTTTCTTGAACCAGAACAGAATTAAATTGTCATTTTTGTGGTTTATCTATATGTCAATTTATGCATTATCAAAGCTATACAAATGGAAATATCAGGTCATATCAAACTTAATGAAATTCTTAAATCCAATGAAAGTAAAATATATTGACCAAATATATTTTGCCATCTTAAGTAAATTCTTTTGCTTTGACTAGCTTTTGGGCTTGCCTTGGAAATGGACATCCACAAAAATACAAACAATCTTTTGAATTCTTTGTTCCGCATAATAAATAATTGCTTGATCCTCTTAAATGTCAGTTTCTCTTTAAATTCAAAGAATTTTAAGACAGCAAAGATGAAACACTTTTATGATATTTTGAAAAAATTTTATGCTTGTGAATGTAGGTGCTGCTAAACATTTCAGACCCAAAATATTTCCGTGTGAAAGCATGCATTACAACACTGAATAATTCACAGCAACTGAAAACAGATAATTGATTTTCTCAGACACCTTTAATATATAAAATGATAGATTTCCCTTAGTTATACGTCATTAACTTAACAGACTGGTTTCTGAAATTCACCACTAACTTAACATACATGCTAGAGAAATGCACCATTAACATAAAAGACATGCTTCAGGAATGCACCATTAACTGAGCAGACATGCCACAAAAATGCACTAATTTTTTTTAACACAAAGACTGCTGCAGTACTAGATTGTAAACACAAAAGACTGCTGCAGTACTAGATTGTAAACACAAAAGACTGCTGCAGTACTAGATTGTAAACACAAAGACTGCTGCAGTACAAGATTTTTAACATAAGTATGGGTTCACAATGGATCTGAATTTCAACAAAGCTGTTACAGTACTAGATTATATACACAACAATTTTGCACAGTGAAACACCCTTTCATCTTATTGAATTCATTCAACAAATGTGATTGAGAATACAAGAGTGATTGGGATTTCCATAAACTTAAGGAATGTACATGTTGATTTATATATTCAGAAAGATAACTAGAAAGTTTAACATATATCTTAAAAGTATTAAGTATGTAAAAATATGTTTACTTGTTAATGAAATGATGTTTTGTTACAACGTATCATATTTAAGAGGGTTCTTTACTTTTACAAGACATAAATTCATCACTTGTAGCAGGCTTATAAGCAGAAAAATAACAACTGTAAAATATGTGTCAGTGACATGCTGGTTTACAATCTAAATCTTGACTGATATTGCAGGTGCTGTTAGTTAGGTAGTCACAAAATACTTAACATACATGTACAATCACCACGGCATTCTTTTGAAGCCATTATGCCAGTGAAAAATACTGTAAATGGGATTATGCTGCCAAAACCAAAAACACATTTACACTTGAACTTTATACACTGTCTTAAACTTTCTGAAATTCTTTAGATTTTTCCTTTCCTCTCAGATACAGTATGAAGAATTTCAAAACTTTTGAATTATTTGTTTGAAATTCCCAGTGTATTACATGTAATTGTAGTCTTGAGTGACAATGTCATTCTTGGTCAAATCATGCAAGGGAATACCCAAAACCTCATTTTACTGCCACCCTGCCAAATCACTTACTACACAGAAGATGGCATTATCACAGGGCAACATTGAACTCATTTTTGAAATAGAGAAAGATAATCTACTGTATACCTGGAAATTTTCACACCTGTTTAATTTTTACCTTTGTTACCCTTAGATGAGAGGGCAAATTCAAAATGAACGCGAAATTTTCTCTCTAAATAATTGAAGCATGGACATATATAACACCGATGAGACTGTTGTGATGTAGGGCAAATGTAAGATGAGGTGAATATGATTTCTGTTGTAAAATGACAAAAATAGCCAGGGGCGAAAACAAACAGGGGGCGAAAATTTCCAAGTAAACAGTTATATTGACATACATGTTCATTTTTGTGCCTATTTACTGTTGCAGCATTTGTACCCGAGAATCAAATTTTAGCAGTTGATGAATCAAAGGTGTATTCTCCACCTGACAAGTTACAACTGCCTGAAACACCTGTCACTACAAGTGACTCTGCCTTCTCTATGCCTGACAGTGATCTGAGTAGTTCTGAGTCCTCAAGTCCAACGTATAGCAGGGAACCATCTGAACAGATACCTGACAACAGCCTTGTTCAAAAGGTATAAATTGGTGAAGTCTTGCTTATGTTGACTTAAATGAAATACTGTATAATCAAAAAGTTTTGTTGTGGTTTTGATTTCATTTATTTCTTTGTTTTCATTCATAAACGTAATTTAAACTATAAACATTCATTGTACTTCAGTAATAGAAATAAATTCCTTTACAAACAGGTTTTTTTTTTTGTGTCAACAAAATCTAATGTCAGTGAATTTGTTTTATTTTTAAAACAACAAAATTTTAGCCCCACAAAATTTTCTGATTACATCAACATAATTATAACCATGAAGCTGAAAATATTTGTTTGATCTCTGATACCTCTGCAAACAAATGATGAATTGCCAATATAGTTGTGTCCCTTTTTTTATGTCAGCCATTCCTTTGCACCTTGATTTATAGATCTGCAGAAATGTGTTGATGTATTCACTTGGGAGTACATCCATGTGCAGTGATTATACTCCATATTGATTATTTTGACATATCTTTTACTATTCTATAAATGACGAATTATTACTGATCAATTGTTTTTTGTTGTTTTTTTTTCATTCATAGCCAGCCATTAATAGATAAATATTGATTAATAATGGTACACTAGAACCTGTCTTGAAAAACAATCATTTTAGAAGATCACCAGTCCTGAAAAACACATTCAGAAAATTAGTCAGTCTAATCAGTCTTTAAATTATGGCTCTGTTGAAAGATCACTTCAATGCATTTCAATGGCTGATGAGGCAATCTCTCAAAACATCTTCAACTCTATCTTCTAGGGATCAACCTAAATCTTTACATGTCCTTCAGGGCAAGTAATCAGGATATTAACTTTTCTAAATGCCAATATGTCTGGTCTGAAAATTGAATGTATTAGATCTATGTATATGTTTAGTTTTTTGTTTAATAGCAAATTCCATGTGTCTGAAAAACATGGTGTCTATACACGATGCAGCTTTTCTTAGAAGGGGTAGCAGAAAACAAGCCTTCATCTTAGAAAGTTACTGCCTGGAAATCAAGCTCTTTATGAATTGATTTTCTTGTTTGGTCAGTATCCCATTGGTCAAGTGTTTGGTGACTTTCACTTGTCTAACAGCAGAATGAACTGTTACCAGACAAGGTTTATTGAGTCCTGTATTTAACCAATCAACCCCTGAAAAACAATGGACTTCCCTGTAAAGCAATGGCTTAGACCAGTCCAAATATGTCTTTAGGGTTGAATGAGTTAAGAAATTGTTGCAAAACATTGATGATATGTCCTCTGTCTTACAGGTAGCGGCAGATTTGTACAAGTACGACTCCGGAAACGTAACACCAACAAGTCGATCTTTAGCAAGGTATTTCAATCAGCTGATTTAATTTACTTAGAGAAAAAATTTGCTTTAAGTAATAACTCATATTCCTTAAAAGACAAATGTGAATATTTGATGTAAGTTAAAAGGTGTTATATCTGTAAATTGTTGATTAAACTTTGCAGTCTCTCTGTATTTTATGAATCCAAAATTTATGCCAAATTGCAATGTGCCATTTTTCAGCTCACTTGAACCGAAGGCTCAAGTGAGCTATTGTCATCACTCTCCGACTGTCCATCCATAAACTTTTCATACTTTTGACTTCTTCTCTGAAACCACTGAAGGTTTTTTGAAGAAAGTTGACAGGAAGCAAGTGCTTAAGGTCCTTTATTAAGTTTATAGTTTTCAGCCAGATTGGTAGAGGGGTTGATCCAGGGCGGGGCAGAATTGGTCTCAAAAGGTAACCCCCTCCCTTATAAAATCTTCTTCTCCAGAACCACAGCATGAATTGAAAAACGGATAATTTCTGGGTTATGTACATGGATCTATGATTCAAGTTTTTATTTTTTATAGAAATCGGAATATTAATTTTTGGTGCGTTTTTTAGGTCTTTTCAGACTTTGTCATTTTCTTTCAATTTTGCATGATTACTTCAATTATCTCCCCTTGCATTCACAATTATGCATTCATTTTATGTATTTTACTTGTATATAGGTGAAGAAATGTTTTTGTGCAAGAACTTTTCTGAAATGTAATTTCTGAATATTTTCATGAATTTCTTAAAACTGTAATATTTATGTTTTTGGTCTTCTTTCCACATTTGTAGATGGTTCTCAGGTGAGCGATTGAAGCCCTCTTGGGCCTCTTGATTACCTCACTATAATATAAAATGTTCACATGATCTATAAAGTATGTAAGATTTTTTAAGATATTGACCATAGCAAGATTCATTGCATTAATTTCATAACAGGTCTACAGATATACATACATGTAAGTGGGAGTTAATGACATTTATTACAAACAATTTATATGAATGTATCTTCAGTTCTACCTTTAGTCGCTCAGACAGTGTAGGATCAACTGGAAGCACTCCAGAACTACCAAAGCGACCTCCACTACAGCCACTTACGAGGAGTATAAACTCTGCTTTTGAAGCTTATGAGAAGCCTTTGCCTGTTGCAGGACATGTAGATAGGTTACAAGCCTCTGAACAGGGACTTCAGAACCTAAATGTACCCGCTAGTCCAACACCAAGGAGGGGTTCGCATGGCACCAGGGTAAAGTACTATTCTGAAAACAATTGTTGTTTGTCTAATCTTGACATTTCTTTAGATGCCCAGTTTAATTACCAAGACTTAAATGTGTAATTCAGATCTGAGAAGTTACATCAATCAAAGTATGATTATTCTGTGAGTGTTTTAAACAACATATCTAGTGAAATCACATATGTTTTCCTTTTCTGTCTTTATACATATCTCTGAGCTGGATCTGTATCTTATATTCTTTTTCTTTATTTCCTTATTTTCTGTTTCTCTCTCTGACCCTGTCTCTCTGTCTCTCTGACTCTGTCTCTCTTTCTCACTCTCTTTCTGTCTGCCTCTCTCTCTCTCTCTCTCTCTTTCTCACTCTCTTTCTGTCTGCCTCTCTCTCTCTCTCTCTCTCTGTCTGTCTGTCTCTCTCTCTCTCTGTCTGTCTCTCTCTCTCTCTCTCTCTCTCTCTCTCTCTCTATCTCTCTCTCTCTCTCTCTCTCTCTCTCTCTCTCTCTCTCTCTCTCTCTCTCTCTCTCTCTCTCTCTCTCTCTCTCTCATGATAAAAGGCAGTATGTTCTACATGTAGGCAGTTCTGTTTGATATCACCTATGGGCTGAACATTTTCATATTCCCAGTGAGACTATGAATGTTTTATCGTGTGGAATATTTGTCTTGTATGTAGTAATAACTATTGATTTTGAAGTGTATTGATATGAAGTAATCTTGTGTTTGGTTTTATGATGTAACTTTGCTGTACTTGAGGGGTTTATGTCTAGATATATAACAGAAATACACCCATGCCATTAACTGTCAAGCCTTTCTGGTAAAAGTAAAACATTGTATAACAGAACTGTATGATTTCACAGCATGGAGTCCCGCAGCAAAAATAAATCTGTAATTATTCTCTTGGCTACAATTATTATCATCATTTCCATCTATTCTTTTTTATTTATGTCTTTTAAATTTGATATTGAAATCAAAAGAATTATGATAATGATTTCTTTTATTTATCACATTTGAAGTGGTTTGTGTTTCTATATATTTCTCTTTGTACTGAAATTTGATTTGGATGTTCATGTGGCTATAGAATATTTTCTATCTTCCTAATCATTAAAGCAACATTTTTTTTTTGTATTTTCATACAAAAACTCTATTTTTTGGATTTAGGTGTATGCAATTGCAAAATAAGAAATGTTCTCTTAGAAAGGAAACTACATGTAGAATAAAGGGAGAGAACCAGTGACAAATATATAACTAAGTTTGTAACATATAAAATATTCCTAAATACATGTCTGCTACATTGCAATATTTGTTATTTATGTTCAGTGATGTGATCATGATCTTATTTACTAGATATTTTCCAGGAAAAAAATGGAATTATTTTGGTTTTTTTTATCAGTATATCTTTATGTGTCGGTGTTGTCTAGGTGCTATATCAATAAGCACATTTAAGATGAGTGTTTTAGTAATCTTGTACTCATAGAAACTGGTGTGCAATAATTAATGAATAATTAGTAGCTCTACATTCACTGTTTGACACTACTTAGTCCAGTGTTACACTGAATATTCCTAACAATCTGATATATCATGATACACGATGATACGCTATTCATATATTGCTATATATTGTGATACATGTTTGAGTCATGATCAGTGAAATCTGCTTTGCTTATTATGCATATTTTGGACCTCCGTGGCTGAGTGGTTAGAGCATTATGCTTCAAACCATGAAGTGTCTCACTTCTGGTCAGCACAGGTTTCAAGCCCCACTGGAACCTAAGCTGATTTTTGTGAGAAAGTTTGCCAGTTTACTTGTAGAAGGTCAGTGTTCTCTTTCCGGGTACATTGTAACAAGGTTCTCTCCTCCACCATTAAAAATTGGCTGCTACATATAACTGAAAAATCTTTGAATGTGGCTTAAAAAAAACATTCAAAATTCAATATGCATATTTTTGTTGCAGTCATTGGCTTCAGACAAGGATAACAATTCAGACCGAGCTTCTACACCATCATCTTTGATCTCCACAATAAGTAATGAACTGACAGATATCGCACAATCAGCTAGTAGTACAGTTTCGGAACTTTTCGGTAAGATTGATGGAGTAAACAATATATAGCACTTCACTTTTGTAAACTCTTTATATCTGTAGTTAGTAACGAGTGATAATGTGTTCAAATGACTTCATCAGAAACAGACTGTATAATCAGAAAATTTTGTGGGGTGAACATTTTGTTGTTTATAAAGTAAAACAAATTTGTTGACATTAAATTTCATATAAATAAAAAAAAAACATGTTTGTAATGGAAACTATAAGTATAAATAGGAGTAATGTATCTTATTTCTAATTTCATTGATAAATGAAAAACAACAAAATAAACAAAATTATAACCATAATGAAATTTTCTAATTCTACAACCTGTCCTAAATATGGTATATTTGTTCAGTGGTTCAAAACCCAAAGGAAGTTTTGAAATAAATTCAAGTATCGAGGACATCTTTTACAAAAGTTTCTAAATCATTAAACTTATACAGCTGCTGAACAAGGTATATCAATTACTGATATATAACCTCTTGTGAAACTCTTACCAATATATTGACTCATGAGTGCATTAGTCGATTAGATAGTTTGGTGATAAAAGTTCTTAATTATCATGAATATGCATGGTCTCAACTGTTGTATCACAGGTTGGATTCAGCTTACCAATAGATGTCCAGGGTGGCCTCTGTGGCTAAGTGGTTAGAGCATCATAAGTTGAACTATGAAGTCTCACTTCTGGTCATCGCAGGTTCAAGTCCCAGTGGAACCTAAGCTGATTTTAGTGAGAAAGTTTGCCAACTTAATTACTTGAGAAAGGCCTGTAGTCTGGGTATATTGTAACTGGGTTCTCTGCTCCACAATTAAAACAGGCTGCCACTCTCCAAAACTGGCTGCCACTCTCCAAAACTGGCTGCCACTCTATCCACTCTATAACTGAAAAATTATTGAGTGTTTCATAAAACTCTATTCAAAATAAAAAATAAATAAATAGATATCTAGCCATGATTAGGCAGTTCTGAGCAGCACAGCATTTTGTGTCTTAATTTTATTTTTACGTAAATCTATGCAGATTCAAAAGTTAATATGGAGGGCAATCATGAGCATTTATGTTATTACATGATAAAGATTTGCAGACTGGAAAATGTTTGCCATTTTACATGTATTATAGATATCTAGTACCTAATGTATCTTATAATTCATGAGTCACTTGAATGTTTTAATGTGTATGTCTGTAGTATGTGATAATCAAGCATGTTTATGTTTCAACTTTAGCGACCTCAGATGATGAGATAATTGAACAGAGATCTGATCCTGGTAATATGTCACATATAATTACCTAACTCATCAGGGACCATAGATTTTCTTATGTCATACTCAAGTCAAAATAACAACAACAACAAAATAAAATTGATAATAATGTGAATTAAGGAAATACCTTGAAAGAGAGCGCAGCTCCTTACACATGTGGGAAAAGCATTCATCGAGATTCTGTTTGGTCTCAGTAGGACAACACCTTACCCACAAAATGACATAACAGTTGCATTATGACGTCAAATATTTAGAACGTAATTTTATGTTCCAGTGCTACCTTGAACTTAGTCTGCAAAACGTTTGCTGGTTCAGTAGTTAAGTACCTCATTGTTAAACGTTTTTGGAAGTTGATTTTAGGTGTTCATGGAGAAAGAAAATGAGACTATAGTATAATATTGAATTTTGGGTAATTTATAATCAATAAGTTCCCTTCACGAACAGCCTTTGGCCATTTGAGCTGCGCTCTCTATTATCATTGATTACAAAAATGATATCAAAATTAAAATATGAAACCTTACCAGAAATGCTGAAATATCTTTCTTGTGATAATAACAATTTTGACCCTAGATGTTTTTTTTCTTTTTCTGAAGTTGGATTAAAAGATAATGTCTGATCCTAAAGTCTGGTAATATGTGGTTTACGAATGTTAATCAGTATAACCACATGTTAAAAATTACTGAACGGAATTTGACAGAATCATTTTGTTAACATATGAAAATGTATGAAACAAGAAAATCTATGAAACTGAGTGTGGACATGAGGGTGTGGTAAAAAGGCATGTAGGTGATCTTTGATTTCATACCCAGTATGGTATAGATTCTTTTGCAATTTTATATGTACATATAAGTACCAAACAGTCATACTTAATTTTATATTTTTCTTATTTTCAAACTTAAACATATATAACCACATTGGCAGGGTGCGTAATTCATATTTTTCCAGGGATACAAGGTGCTTGTTTTGGGACAAACGTGTACTTAATGCATGGCCAGCAGTTAAATAAGCATATGAAGCAGATTACTGATCGGAGTATATATCATGATTTATTTGTTATGTTATGGTGTCTTTATTGATTAGATACAATTATATTTTATAAGAGTGTATTTTTTTGTATAAACTGCTATATTTATGGATGGAATATTCAGTTTGCTAAGGTATACTTTTGGATCAGTTACCAAGGGAGGTAACTGCTGTACTTATTATCATCCTTTGCATTTGTTCTGAGATCTTACAGATTTTGTTTAAGCTCATTTGTTCGCCCTTTGAGCTTTTCCATTTAGTTTAATTGCATGACAGTTCTACTTTTCTGCTCTAGATTTCTATCTGGCTTTATCTGTACTGTTGTAGGGTCGACACGGAGTCCGCATCACCAAGGTCACAAGCCTGCTAAGCCGTTTGCCCCTCTTGGTATGTGAAACTCTCAATGTCCTGGGATTTCTTGGGATCTTTCAACACTGTTCAATCTGTATATCTATATGTATATTTATATTACATGGAAATATACTATTGCAGAAATTTTATATCATATATTATTTTACCAAATTATTTTCATAATTATAACCATCTCTTTGATAAGTAAGTATATAAGATCGACTGGCTTCTTAAGGTGATAAAAATATCATAAATTAATTTTTGGTGTAATAAGTGTTGTAGTAAGGATATATGTTCAGGTCACTGTAGTGTTTGAGTGATGTCTGAAATATGTGTAATAAAACTGAAATTATATTGACACAGATCAGATCCTCTGGCAGATGTTATACTATCAAAGTTGTTTATTGGATAAAAAATATATTGTGAATCAGTTTAATTAAGTAGATATAACAGTCCTTGGAGGGTGGTAGTGGAGATGGTCACCCTTGAAAATTTGGTTAACCTCAGTCAACTGGAAATACATTTTATTGGGGTTGACAATTTTTGCTTTGCTACCAGTCCTTAGTTCACAGGTAATACTGCAGTCAATTGCCAGAGAAATATTATCTTTCATTTGTTGATGTGAAACAATGCTGAACATTGTTAAATACTCTTTAAAAAGAAACCTCTAACTAAAAGTCAAAAGTCAAGGTCATCCCTCTATAAAAAAGTCAAAAGTCAAGGTTAAAGTTCTACATGAAAGTTTCATTAAATTTCATTAAAGTTACATTAAAATGTTTCTACATCAAAAATCAATCCAAAAGTCAAAGTCAAACTTGTATCTAAAAGTCAAATGACAAGGTCAATCCTCTGTGTTAAAGTCAAATGTCAAGGTCAAACCTCTCTAAAAGTCAAAAGTCCAGGTCAAACCTCTATCTTAAAGTCAAAACTCAAGTTGAAACTTCTGTCTAAAAGTCAAAAGTCATTTTCAAACATTTTTGTCTCTATGTTAAATGCAGTTCAGTTTCTACTTTCATTTTCTCAAGTCTAGAGAATATTCAAATATGTTCCCAACTAATAATACTTTTACTTTTAAAGATCATTTTGCTAAGAGGTGACTTTATTTGTATAAAATAGGCATAAGTGTTTTGATTGACATACATTTCTAGGTAATAGAAAAGCTTTAGTTGAGAAGTCTGGACTCGTAAAACATGCAACAAACAGAAAACAGAAAGAATCTCATAAACAAGGTGGATCTGATTCTCGCGGTGCCTCCAACAGGTAATTATTTGTGGTGTATCAGAAAGTTTTGAACAAAATGCCTGTGACTCATATTGTCGTTGCTGTTATATTACTTGGTTTTTTATGTTGAACTGTGTCTGTTGTTTTTCATTGATGTCAAGGTATGCGATGTTCATAAACTAATTTCAGGTTCCTTTTTAAAATTGATATGTCTATTTCATTTAGATTTTGTATGTACCATCTGCCAGGGAAAAATAACATGAATTTTGAATTCTGGGTCCACGGTACAAAAATATTTAGTGTTTTAACTATAGCAGAAAAATATTTGTTTGAAAATACATTTACTTTCTTCTTTATTTTGAAACTCAACATTAGGGATTTATGCATAGTTTGTGGAAAAATACAAACCATTGGGTGTTAACAAACAGATAATGTAAAAATTTATACTTGTTCATAAATAAATAAACTTTATACTTGTGCTTATCTGATCAGCCATTTTGTTTTTCTACAGTGAAAACCAGCAGTTCCTGAAGGAGATAGTTAACAGTGTGTTAGAAGGACAAGGTGTCAGTTGGTTAAAGTTGAGTCGTGTCCGCAAATTGATGGAAGATGAGAACTATCGTAACTTCATAGTCAGTCGGCTGAATAAAAATCTTGATCGGAAGCTGACAGATGATACCCCTCATCTGGAGGATGTGGTAAGATGCAAAATGGATATCAATAAATGATCCCTTATCTCATCAACACCTGTACTCACATTTAGACTTACCCAAATCAATAGATAGTATGGTCTAATGTCATAATTTGGGAAATTCTATGTCAATTTACACAGTTATAGTATCCAATTCACTTGAGTAACTTTGGTCACCTAACAAAATCTGTCATTGTACTTTTTTCAAAAACTTTTGAGGTCAGAAATAAAAAAAGTTGTTTGATACAGCCTCACTGACCTACCTAAAAACCTCTTACCCCAATTTTTAAAGCAGTTTTGGCAATTTTTTACTTATCAGAATTCTGAATTCTGCTCAATTTTCATATCCAAATAAAAAAAAAACCCAACTGGCCGACCAATATCTTAAATTGCTGTTTGCAGCAAATAAAATAGATCAGGAATTTAGAAGTCCCTTCGTCTCTCATTTTCGAGAATGTTTATGTGATGTAAAATTTTTGCTGATTTTTTTTTCAGGCTTTAAGTAAAACTGTGTACAAAGGTATGATGACACTTATCAAGGCTATAGTTCATGGATTGGAACATACTTACCAGAACCATGGCCTAGGAGGCATGGCAAGTGCATTTATGTTGCTTGAGATCGTACACACCCACTTCTGGGCAAAAGAGATACCTAGCATGGCCAACAGTGGTAGCAACAAAAGTGAAACCAGCATTACCCCTGAGGTGAGTTATTTCAAAAGTAAAAGTACTTGACCACTTTGGTCCAAATCAGAGTCATTATAAATTTTGGCCTACCTGCAAATCTTGGTTTTGGTTTGTTGATCATTCCATGTTGCTTGAGTTCTTGTTATGATAGATCAATTAAGAAACAGATCTGGACTGGATCCTGGATTGTGTACATATTTTGGACAGTTAAATTTTGACCACTTTAACACGGTGGCCATATTGGCCAAAAATTAAACCATGGTCAAAGTATCTAAATTTATATTCACAAATAATGTTGCCTTTTGCTGGAGACTTCCAGAGCTCTTTTATTGTGTTACCATGACAAAAGACCACAACTTTTAGTCATATCTGTAGCCCTCAATAATTGGATGATTAGAGAATCACACTTCATACCATGATATCTCTCACCTCAAGTCTGCATTAGTTAGAGCTGGTATAAGCTGATTTTGGGAATGTTTGCCAGTTTATCTGGTGGTTTCTTTCCAGGTAGTAATCAGATTCTTTCTGCCATCATTACAAAATGGCTGCCTTAAAATGTTGAGTGTGGCATCAACCACTATTCAAACTAAAGCAAACCCAACAGATCTATCTGAAAAATCTGAAATTTTCTTCTTCTTCAAAGTGTTAGAAACAGAGACAGTTGATGTTTATTGTTTCTGTTCTATCACAGATGCCTCAAACAGTGAGTCATTTAGTCTTTTATACAAGGAAATCTTGTGTAAATTGAGTCTAGGTTTCTCATTTGATCATGTCAGTGGAGAGAGTCGAGCATGAGGAAATAAAGTTTTGCAGCATTTGTTCCCTAATTGTACTAACATAAATAATGCATGTCCAAGTAGTTGAACTATACTAATTGAGAGTACCTTCCTTGTAACTAGAGGAAAAATTGGGCCCAGCAACATCAAATCTGAGTGTATTGTTAAGTCTGAGAATAGATCTTATTACGATAGCTGCATTGTTGTAACTTTGGACACAAAATACACATTCCTGAAAAATGTGACGCCAGGAAGAATTTATTCTTAGAAAACCTTTATGGCTGAATTTATATCATATTGCTGTTCAAAGTCACAGAACCTCATTTATTGTGAAATGGTCTATATTCTTAATCTAATCTGCATAGCTGATCAGATTTCAGATATAGTTCAGTTTAAGTAAAATTCCCAGACTGCAGTATTACATCAGTTTTATTGTGTTGGGCCCTGGGATGTTTAGAAGAATGTAAATCAAATTAATGTATAAAAGTTTAATACCAGTAGATGTTTACAACTTGTCATGTTTGTACTAACCAAACTGTTGCAGATCAACTCACCTTTTGGGAGTCACGATAGTTTGTCATCAAGAAGTGAAGACTCACCACAGAAATCAGAATCTCATAGTTTGCATGAAGAAAATATGGTTGCTGCTCTCGGTATGATTTTGATTTTGACCAGTATTAGATTTTGTCACATCAGTATTACAGCATGCTCAAAATGATACAATGTTTTGTAAGATAGGCATGCTGAATGCTTGATAACATAAATTTGATAACCATGCAGTGTGCTTAATAACTTTTTCAACCATGCTGGATGCCTGATAACACTACATGTGATAACTTGTCAGTGTTTGATGATGTGTTAACCATTTAGTGTGCTTGATAACACTACATGTGATAACCATTCAGTGTGTTTGTTGTTTGATAACACTACATGTGATAATCATTTAGTGTGTTTGTTGTTTGATAACACTACATGTGATAACCATTTAGTGTTTGATAACACTACATGTGATAAACATTTAGTGTTTGATAACACTACATGTGATAACCATTTAGTGTTTGATAACACTACATGTGATAACCATTTAGTGTTTGATAATGCTACATGTGATAACCATTTAGTGCTTGATAATGCTACATGTGATAACTATTTAGTGTTTGATAACACTACATGTGATAACCATTTAGTGCTTGATAATGCTACATGTGATAAACATTTAGTGTTTGATAACACTACATGTGATAACCATTTAGTGTTTGATAATGCTACATGTGATAACCATTTAGTGTTTGATAACACTACATGTGATAAACATTTAGTGTTTGATAACACTACATGTGATAACCATTTAGTGTTTGATAATGCTACATGTGATAACCATTTAGTGTTTGATAATGCTACATGTGATAACCATTTAGTGTTTGATAACACTATATGTGATAACCATTTAGTGTGCTTGATAACGCTACATGTGATAACCAATTAGTGTTTGATAACACTATATATGATAACCAATTATGTGTGCTTGATAACACAATATGTGATAACTATTAAGTGTGCTAAATAGGGGTGCGACGGTTTTGGTTAAAATGAACTGAACCTCTGATGTCGAACCAAATCGGTTTGGTTCTATATTCTGGATTTCAGTTTGGTTCGATTTGGTTAAAAAATTATTATTCAATAATGTCCTTCTAATGACTTAAACGACATGGCGTTTACTTGAAGCAGATGCCAGTATTAATGAAAAACATAATATTTTTTATCAGAATATGAAATAATTTATAGATGATAAATACAGATCTATATAATTTGAATGTAGATGTGATAATATATCCAGCCTTTAAATAACTTGCAGTTATTTCGTAACTTTTTGACTGTCAGAAGCCGATGACAATTATGCATAATTAACAGTGAGTAGGCAAGTCTTTCAAATAATAAACATGACATGCAGCGTTTACTCTGTCTAGTGTCTACACATCTACAGAGTTACTCTACTACCAGGTTTTTGACAGTTGGTCCGTGAACCTCAGCCTGTGGTATTCTATAGCATCTGGTAAATATTTTTTTTTTTTCGAAATGTAATTCTAAAGATGTAAGGATTAGATTAGATGTCAAGAGTAAAATTTAAACATAGCAATACAGCACATTTCTCTTACAATGTAAATGGAGAGAATATTTTGACTGCAAGTGTTCTATATAAGCAAATTACAATGTATTGCTGTATCACTGATCAGTAGCTCGTTAGAAATGCCACTGTGCCATGCACAGATTTTATCTTAAAGACATATAATTTCACAATATAGTGTAAGTAGAGATATGAACTAGAACCCACATACTGCTGTGTTGCACCACAGGGTCTCTTATTTGGGTTAGAAATATGTGCAATTTGCCAGACATGCATTCTAGATTGTGTTTATACTTCTGTGGATGCACTTGGAGTCCAGGGGTCAGCTGTTAGATGAACTGAACTGGAAAAAACCGAGAACTGAAACAGAAAAAAACGAAGAGAAAAACATCCTGAACTGTCTAACCCTTAATAGCCGTTGAAATATATTATTCTCTTAAAGATGACTCCCTGTCATGTGTTACCATATTCTGAAAACCGCCCAGTTTAATAATTCTATATACAGTGAAATCTCATGTTGAAATTGTATCAGTTGAAATTCCAGTTATGTCAAAATTGAACGACCAGTCCCGATTTTTTCACTATATATTTATACTACTTTTATTCCAGATGTCATGAAGTTCTTTTCTCCGAATTCTGCTTATCTTAAAGTATACTTCTAGTCCGAAGTATCAAAATTTTATAAAATAGTCACTTGTTATCTAGAAATAACCTTTGGCAATTAAATGTTTACTTTTTTGTACACAAACAAAGACACATTGCAATAAATTACATATACTTGTTTACCTGCAAAACATGAAACAATAAAACTCCTGTTAACTAGTCAAGGTGAAGGCTAACTTATAATTGTTTAAATCCAATTTAAAATCAGATGTAGATTGAATAAATCTATTCATTGACCAATAAGAATAGAAAATATACAAATAAAATTTTTTTGTTATTTCAACTTATGAATATCTCGACATAAATGACGTGTTCCAGTGAATTTTGAGATAACAAAATTCTTTTGCATATATAATCACGGTTGAGTGACCACTAGTTTTGAGGGACCACATTTTAAATAGCAGATGGCATGATCTCTCACGACAGATTCAGTTGTATGCATATATAATCCAAATTTTCACTTAAATACTCAAGATTTTTTTATATTCTTTTATTAGTCATTGACTCAATTATTAAAATGTTATATTTCTGCTTTTTATTCACATTTAATATTACATGTATAATTACACTGTAGTGCGTACTCACAAGATCTTCATGATTGATTATACTTGCTTTATTACAATATTATCACATACTGACTGTGTCAGTGCTGCCATTGTATGCTACGATCTGTTTTATTTGCACACTTTATTTTGCTTATTTTCTTTTCTGTTGCTTCTTATAAATGTTTGACTTTGTTTTGTGTCAGCTTCTCTTTATGTATAATGCTAGGTAGAGCGGGTGACAATTCTTCAAAATACAGCAGACAGCATGCTATCTGTGGTGAAAACGTATATATGGTGTAGGTTTAAGAAATATCACTATGTATATATGATATCACAGATTATTGACAGTGGTTTAATATTGATCATAGTCCATGTATATAGTAACCAATGGTACCACCTCCTGACCTTATAGTCAGTAGAAAATGTAATCAATTGCCAAGACAAAACAATCCATATCACCTTGATGATGATGTATTTTATCATTGTATCTTAGCATTTTCTCAGATGTACTAGTTGGCTTATGGAGTAGAGGTTAAAGTTCAGGCTTAACCAATAGCACCTTTCATGAAAGTGATTGGTACACTTGTTTTACTGTCAGTCTGTCAATACTTGTGTTTGATGTGACAGCTGGAGTAATTTGAGCCAACATTAGTCAAATACAGATTCTCCCCAAGTACCAGTTCTTACTAGGACTATGAACTGATGATCAACTTTGGTTTTGTGACTTGTATCTTACTAATAATTTACCAAGCACATTGGATAAATTTCCTGATTCATTGTTTGTCGTTGGTGATTATGTTTTTGTGTAGTTGAATCTTAAAGTTCAAATTTTGTTTTCGCTTAATCAAATGTCAAGGTAACATCAGGATCCTACATGTAGGTGACCTTGTCAGGTTTCTAGTTATGCTTTAAGGTCATGGATACACAGATGAATTGTGATTTGAAATAGAGTATAATTCAGTTTATATTTTATTTTTTGGCAAGTTCCTTAAGCAAATGCTGTTTTAAATATTTCACCATCAGTAGGCTGATTTATTATTATTTTTTAATTCATGACAGTTAGATCTTTTTTAGCCTAATACTTTTAGCAGTTGTCTGATGGGTTCTAACAGGTTTTTGTTTATTATGCATTAATTCTTTTGCTTATTTGCTTCTACAACTGGCACCAATGGCATAACAGACATTGTTGCCAGTTTTGCTGAACTTTTTATTGGTATAAGTGATTTGATTGGTTGGCAGGCCCACATCGTCATGGTTTCTCGACACATTCCGCTGCAGGTCACACTGTTACGGGGTGGTGGTCTGAACGTCCAAAACCTGTTTCCTCTGCTAACAACCACTCTGACCAATCAACATCTAGCAATAGCACAGAGTCAGGTTAGTACGTTTGTCATGTATGTGTGAAAGGTGAGTAATATGTCTTTATGATGTAATATTTGTGTCACAATGGAACAGCACGAATTTACTAATATGTCTTCTATACAGACCAATAAAAAAAAAATATATATATATATACAGACCAATGAAAACAATATATCTTATATACAGACTGATAAAAAACAATATATCTTATAAACAGAAATATCAAAACAATAAATTTTATATAAAGACTGATAAAAAACATTAGATCATATATACAGACCGCTAAAAAACAATATCTTATATACAGACCAATAAAAACAATATATCTTATATAAAGACCAATAAAACAATAACTCTTTTATAAAAACCAATAAAAACAATATATCTTATATACAGACTGACAAAACAATACATCCTATATAAAGATTGATAAGATATATTGTTTTGATTTGTCTGTATATAAGATATATTGTTTTCATTGATCTTTATATATATATATATATATATATATATATATATATATATATATATATATATATATATATATATATATATATATATATATATATATATATATTATTGGTCTGTATATAAGATATGTTTTATCAGTCTGCATGTAAGATATACAGACAGATCAAAACAGTATATCTTATATACAGACCAATTAAACAATATATCATATATAAAGACTAATAAAAACAATATATCTCATATACAGACTAATAAAAATAATATATCTTATATACAGGGATCAAAACAATATATCTTATATACAAACTGATAACAATCTGTATCTTATATACAGACTGATAAAAACAATATATCATATATACAGACTGATAGAACAGTATGTCTTGTATACAGACAGATCAAAACAATATATTTTATATACAGACTGATCAAAACAGTATATCTTATATAAAGACTGATAAAACAATATATCAATATATTTTATATACAGACAGATCAAAACAATATATTTTATATACAGACAGATCAAAACAGTATATCTTATATAAAGACTGATAAAACAATATATCAATATATTTTATATACAGACAGATCAAAACAATATATTTTATATACAGACAGATCAAAACAATATATCTTATATAAAGACTGATAAAACAATATATCAATATATTTTATATACAGACAGATCAAAACAATATATTTTATATACAGACAGATCAAAGCAGTATATCTTATATAAAGACTGATAAAACAATATATCAATGTATCTTATATACAGACAGATCAAAACAATATATCTCATATACAGACAGATAAAAGTCTACATCTTATATACAGACTGATAAAAACAATATATCTTACATACAGACTGATAAAAATCTATATCATATATACAGACCAAAGAAAACAATATATTGTATACACTGACTGATAAAAATCTATATCTTTATATACAGACCATTAAAAACAATATATCTTATATACAGACCATTAAAAACAATATATCTTATATACAGACCATTAAAAACAATATATCTTATATACAGACCATTAAAAACAATATATCTTATATACAGACCATTAAAAACAATATATCTTATATACAGACCAATGAAAACAATACATCATATACACAGACTGATAAAAATCTATATCTTATATACAGACTGATAAAAACAATATATCATATATACAGACTGATAAAAAACAATATATCATATATACAGACTGATAAAAACAATATATCATATATACAGACTGATAAAAATCTATATCTTATATACAGACTGATAAAAACAATATATCATATATACAGACTGATAAAAACAATATATCATATATACAGACTGATACAATATATCATATATACAGACTGATAAAAACAATATATCATATATACAGACTGATAAAAATCTATATCTTATATACAGACTGATAAAAAACAATATTTCATATATACAGACTGATAAAAAACAATATATCATATATACAGACTGATAAAAACAATATATCATATATACAGACTGATAAAAACAATATATCATATATACAGACTGATAAAAACAATATATCATATATACAGACTGATAAAAACAATATATCATATATACAGACTGATAAAAACAATATATCTTATATACAGACTGATAAAAAACAATATATCTTATGTACAGACTGATAAGAAAAAACAATAGTTGTATAGCTTAGTATCCTTATTATATATTTTTGTACTTAAAGTTATACACAACTACACTGTTATACACACCTACAATGTTACAGAAAGTTGACTAAGTGATTACTGAAATACATAAAATACAATTGTGTTGTTTTTACGGTAGTAATCACCAGAATGTATACAATTAAAATCTAGAATGTACAAAATTTAAATCTAGAATATATATGTAATCTTGTATAAACACCAAAATGTACAAAATTTAAATCTAGAATATATATGTAATCTTGTATAAACACCAGAATGTACAAAATTTAAATCTAGAATATATATGTAATCTTGTATAAACACCAGAATGTACAAAATTTAAATCTAGAATATATATGTAATCTTGTATAAACACCAGAATGTACAAAATTTAAATCTAGAATATATATGTAATCTTGTATAAACACTAGAATATACCAAATTTTACTCTAGAATGTACATGTAATCTTGATATTATATTGTCGTATTGAAGATATTGCTTGCAGGATTCAGTTGCATGACTTTTGATAATCAGATAACTTTGTATTCCTGTTCTAAATGTATCTTTGAACATTGTTTCTTCCCTGTTTCTGTCGCTGCAAATTTCTTCAACAGGTGCTTGATATTTTTTGCATAAAGTTTGACACTTTAACTGCTCTTGGACTATTGGTATGCATCACAGCTTATCCAATCAGGACAGATATTGCTTCTCTCCTCTTTTGTTGCCATGGCTTTAAATATTAACTTTGTTCTTAACTCCTTTATTTTGCTTGATCAGAAAGCGTCTAGTGATATATTTGACTATTATGATATAAATATCGTCTAGGCTCACCTATTTTGGTTAACGGAGAGGAATTTGAGAACATCGAGATACATAGTGTGAGTGAAATGACAATACAAGACCAGGGACTTGAAGGTAACCGCAAACTGATGGTGGACCAGAATCGTAATACCGCCAAACTTTCAGAAGGTAGGATACACTCAGTTTGGATTCCTTTTTTTTTTTTATCAAACTTAAGTAGTTTGTAGATATTAGGTACAATATTCTTGTAGCACTGAGCTTGTGTAATTGATTTTCATGCAATGCATAGAGAACATGCTGTTTTCAAAAATTATGTGGCTTTCCTCAAAGGATAAATTTTTTTGAAGTTCATTTGTGGATCACCTGACTCAGTAGTCCTATAACATAAGCCTTTAATGGTGAAAATAATTTGCTTTCATTGTTTTTTTTATCGAATCTTGCTGAACCATGAAGTCTTATCAGAAGTTTCTATTTTCTCATAGCATTCTGAAAGACTGCGAAATGTCTTGTACGTGACGCGCTTGACAATCTGAAAGACTGCGAAATGTCATGTACGTGACGCGCTTGACAACCTGAAAGACTGCGAAATGTCTTTTACGTGACGCGCTTGACAATCTGAAAGACTGCCAAATGTTTTGTATGTGACGCGCTTGACAATCTGAAAGACTGCCAAATGTCTTGTACGTGACACGCTTGACAATCTGAAAGACTGCGAAATGTCTTGTACTCGATGCGCTTGACAATCTGAAAGACTGCGAAATGTCTTGTACGTGACACGCTTGACAATCTGAAAGACTGCGAAATGTCTTGTACGTGATGTGCTTGACAATCTGAAAGACTGCGAAATGTCTTGTACGTGACGCGCTTGACAATCTGAAAGACTGCGAAATGTCTTGTACATGACGCACTTGACAATCTGAAAGACTGCGAAATGTCTTGTACGTGACGCGCTTGACAATCTGAAAGACTGCGAAATGTCTTGTACGTGACACGCTTGACAATCTGAAAGACTGCGAAATGTCTTGTACTCGATGCGCTTGACAATCTGAAAGACTGCGAAATGTCTTGTACTTGACACTCGATGTGCTTGACAATTTGAAATGAGGAGAGACAGTTTCTATTTTCTCATAGCATTCTGAAAGACTGTGAAATGTCTTGAACTTGAACGTTGACAATCTGAAAGACTGCGAAATGTCTTGACAATCTGAAATCTGAAAGACTGCGAAATGTCATGTACATGATGCGTTTGACAATCTGAAAGACTGCGAAATCTTGTACGTGTACAATCGTGACGCGCTTGACAATCTGAAAGACTGCGAAATGTCTTGTACGTGACACGCTTGACAATCTGACACGCTTGACAATCTGAAAGACTGCGAAATGTCTTGTACGTGACACGCTTTTTCTCAATCTGAAAGACTGCGAACGTGATGTCTTGACAATAAAGACTGAAATGCGCTTTTGACAATCTGAAAGACTGCCAAATGTCTTGTACGTGACGTGCGCAATTGACAAAAATGTCTGAAAGACGCTGACGAAAGACTGCAAAAATGTCTTACGTACAATCTGATGCGTACTTTACAATCTGAAAGACTGCAAAATGTCTTGTACGTGATGCGCTTGACAATCTGAAAGACTGCGAAATGACGTGATGCACTGAAAGAAAGACTGCAAAATGTCTTGTACGTGATGCGCTTGACAATCTGAAAGACTGCGAAATGTCTTGTACATGACGCGCTTGACAATCTGAAAGATTGCGAAATGTCTTGTATGTGACGCGCTTGACAATCTGAAAGACTGCGAAATGTCTTGTACGTGACACGCTTGACAATCTGAAAGACTGCGAAATGTCTTGTACTCAATGCGCTTGACAATCTGAAAGACTGCGAAATGTCTTGTACTTGACGCGCTTGACAATCTGAACTGAGGAGAGACAGTTTTCATAGCATTCTGAAAGACTGCAAAATGTCTTGTACACGATGCGCTTGACAATTTGAAATGAGGAGAGACAGTTTCTATTTTCTCATAGCATTCTGAAAGACTGCGAAATGTCTTGTGCACGATGCGCTTGACAATCTGATATGAGGGGAGACAGTTTAGAAAAGTGTTTCAGAATAGTATATACCTCCAGCCAGTGATAAGGTAAAACTCAAGAAGTAAACTCAAGACTGTTTCAAACATTGTCAAATAACCATTCTAAGTTCCCACAAAAAATTTGTTGGTAACTTGCAACAAGAAAATGTTGTCTTCTAATAAGAGTTTGTGGTTCAGCATTGATAGTAAAAATAAATAAGAATTTAAAAAGCATTGACAGTAAATTATTTGAACAAATGAAAGCTTATATCATAGTACTACTGAGTCAGGAGACACAATGTGTTCCATTACCATCTTTATGTGGATGTTTCTTGTGTAATCTTTTGAATATCTTAAACTTCTTAAAAACCACTAAGTTAAATTTATTCAAATTTTGTTTGTAGTTTCTCTGAGCTAAGTGTATCAAAATTTGAAAACATCACAAATGCTTGTAAACCTGGGTGCAGGTTACTGTAGATATAAGTAATGCCCTACTGGTCATTTGTTAACTCATTCACCCCTAAAGACACATTTGGACTGGTCTAAGTCAATGATTTGCCAAAGAGTTCATTGTTTGTCAGGGGTTAATAAGTTAAAAAACCCAGATAAAGAGCTCTGTGCTAGCTAGTTTGTAGATGAGCCATGCTACACAAACATAGATGTAGGACATAGGTCGGCATGCTTCATAGCAGCACTGCCTGATTTGCATTTATTTTTTCCCTCCCTAACCTCTTGTTGTAATTTGTTCCATTTTTAGCCAAAGGAAATACCTTGTACCAATTTATTGACTTTGTTTCTATTTTATTTCAGGCCATAAATGTGAAATATTAGTGACCGGTACAGAACCAGATTGTAACACTGCATCACAGCTGGACGTGATGCGGCAGATGGTCAAGAATAAAGAAATGATGCATTCGGAACCCAAATTTGATAAACGATGTAGTATCGAATCTGAGGCATCCGAGGCAAGTACCCTTATCAGCACTAGTTCTGAGACACTAGGTGAGGAGGAAGGGAAGCGGAGAAAGCGTATTAATCACCATAGCATACGAAGCACCCTGTCAGATAGTGAGATGGAGATGTCTGGGGTGAGATCATTTTTGATGGATTGCTAAGTCTGATGTTAGATTGTTTTGTTGTTGTTTCACATCTCAAGAATTTCTCATTTATATGGTGAAGTCATTAGTTGTCAGTGAAGTTCCACAAATTTTTACCTTGGACATGGACTGATGCCATCCCATAAAATTCATGAAACTCAGGTTTATGCCAAACGTTTAATGAATGAACTGTTTGCACTTCTTTTTAAGTAGTCTTAGGCTTGGCCCAGTACTGGCAATTAAATCTTTCCTTCCTGTTCGTTAAGGGAATTCTGTAACCAGTGCGAGAGGTGTTAAAGCATAAATACAAATGTGTATTGCATTATGGTAATTTTATTATCAGTATGAGGTCAAAGTATGTATCATGTCAAGCGAAGCTAATATTTCCAAACAGCCCAGCAATATAAAAGTGAAGAATCCTAAGATTGAATACAATTTTCATAACTCACGTTTATGGCACGTGACTCAAAATATGCAGAAAATGTAAACTGGACAGGTCTAGGCTGCCACCAATCAGGAGTATATATAACAGGTTACCAGGTTACTGTGTTCATTTCAGGAGTATATATAACAGGTTACCAGGTTACCGTGTTCATTTCAGGAGTATATATAACAGGTTACCAGGTTACCATGTTCATTTCAGGAGTATATATAACAGGTTACCGTGTTCATTTCCCTTTGTATATTTGTATGAATGTTGTGTTAGGCCACAGTCAACAATTTTTCAGTTATACTGTGGCCACCAGTTTTTAATAGTGAAGGAGAGACCACCGGGAAGAGACCTTCCGTAAGTAAACTGGCAAACTATCTTAAATATCAGCTTAAGTTCCAGTGGGACTTGAACCCACACTGACTAAAGAGGCCACAGAGGCATTTGTATGAATTTTGTTCTATATCTAGCCTGCATATGTACATATCTGTTAGCAAAGCAATTCAATATCGCTATGGCTGTATGAAATGTGGTGATATGTCCCTATAAATAGTCAGTGTTCTGTTGTTTTGTGTGTTGTCTTCAATACCAAGTTCATAGAATTCCCGTGGTTTATTGTGCATTCGTATCTGCGGAACTTTTGGAAATGGGTAACCAATCAGTTGTCATTTGGTGCTACATGGTGTTAAGCGGTCACTTTTCTACTTGCTGTTTATACATGGTCGGATATAGAAATTTATCAATTATAATGATAGTGTGTGTATATATATATATATATATATATATATATATATATATATATATATAACTGGGGTAAACAAATCTTTTACAATGATGTTAAATGATATAAAAGAGCGATAGACAAATCTTTTATTTTGATGGCATGTGAGAATGAATTTGAAATTTATCAAATGAAATGCATTAATGAAAAGATAAATATTTGTATTTTTAGTAGATTTTATATCTTAACGACTCCTCTCCAGGTAATTTTGTGAATAGTCTCTAACAAGTTACTGTAGCATGTTGGAATTTCTGCTTTTTAACATAAAAAATGTACTTTTCTTCAAGTAAGAAAAATGTTTGTAAATGATGATAAACTTGTAAAATATGTATATTTCTGTAAAAAAGAAAGCAACACAAAAACACCACCACCTGTCCACCACCAAAAACAACAACAACAACAAAAGAGATTCAGCAACAAATACACAGAAGTGTACATGATACAGTTTTAACCATAAATTGTTTATCAAAATCTTTGAATCGGACTTAATCTGTGGGCAGTTTTGTATCATCCTAAAGTTTATTTTTACACATTTTTTATGCTCCCAATATGGATGAGCAGGGACATATTGTCTCAGTCTGCATATTTCTCCATTTGTTTATATCTTTACAACATTTTTGTTTTCCTGAAAATTTAAACAATTTCTTTTTTTGAAGCTTTTAAATTAATCATACGTAGGGATAAGTTAATGGCCAACATTTAGCAAATTTTTACCAGAGTTATGGGACTTTTAAACTTTAGCATTTCTAAAACTCATTTTGTTGTTTTTGCAGTGCTTATAACCATATCATTTTTTTCTTTAGTTGCTGTATATTGGGAAATTTTTGCACCTGGATATTTTCAGCCTCATACGACAGAAAGATATTCGCCCAATTTTAAATTCACCCAATATCACTTTAGTCTTGTGGATGGCATGTATTTATGTGTTTCAGTTATTTAACTTAAAAGGTTTTCTTTCATTCTAAATTCACCTTCATCTCACAACGGAAATTGTGAAAATTAAACGGGAGCAAAAAATGTCCTGATATACAGTCTTTAGAGAGCTGACATTTTTTTAATTCCTAACTCTGACTGCTAGGAATAATCGTTTGTCTGTTATGTGTTGGAAAACACAATATCCATTTACTTTGTAATCTCCATGGTAACATTTTATTGAAGCTGTATGGCATACATAAAATAAACTATCTGTACAACAGGCAGAATTATACTTATGGTACTGTGGGATTTTTCTTTTATGTTGTACCTTTATATGTTTATTTATTACATTAACCATAAAACTAAAATAAAAGGGCTTTTCTGGATATTACAAAATATACCAAGATTTTAAATGACAAAAATACAGTGTTTCTTGACTTAAAAACAAGATTATTGGTTCAAATTTAAAGATAACGTTAAAAAATGAACCCATTGTTGAAATATAAGTAAATGCATTGTATATTGATAATATTAATGGCTAAAAGTATTGAGATATGTTCAGCAAGTTATGAAAATCAAATTGTAAGCATGTTTCTGGAGATACCTTGTATTTCATATTCTTTTCTCCCACACTTGCCTGTAAAACAGAATGATTAATTGTAAAAAGATAAACCTGTCTTTCTTTTCCTCTGGAAAGACAGCTCACACGTGCTGTGACATCACAGACACATTATCTAATTTTTGAACTTTGAACGTGGTTTTATTGACATTTGTGCTTTTGTAAAGACTGGAAATGTGGGAGAAAAAGAATCAAACATGATTGTTTGTTGTGGACAGAGAAATCTTAAAACCCTGGGGAAAGAACTGACAATCCAGAACTCGGGAAAGCCTTGTTCTGGGTAGTCATGTTCTTTCCCTCTGGTTTTAAGATTTCCCTGTCCACAACAAACAATCATGTAAGATTCTATTAATCTTTTTTAGATGAACTTTCATATGTTGTGTTAAGAAGCTCTGGGTAATTTGAAAGATCTGTTATGATGGGTCTATCAACTGCCTTTGTTATGATTTTGTTGACATACCTTTTTATTGTGTCTGTTCTCTCAATATACTTCAGTCTCACATCTGAGGTCTCTACTAGAAATCATTCATACTATAGCTATTCTCACAAGTAATCACATTTTATTTTCAGATTGTGAACTATAACAAGAGGACACGGTCCCCGAGTGTTTGGTCCAACAAGAGTACCTTAAGCACTGGATATAGATACCATGAGGGTCGGATGATAAATACGTCACCTCTTCCTCTTAGTCCTGAGGGCAATAGAGTCTACATATTTGAGGGACTGACGGGTAATTAATGTTATGGTTACAGTGACTTGTTACTGAGTGTTGTAGGCCACTTGTGGTGGTCTAGTTGTGGGATATTTAACTTATAAGCAGTAAGTCCCAGTCCCAGCACCATCAAACTTAACAATTTACTCAAGTCTGAGAGTATCATCAATTGGCCTGCTCAGCCAATCAGATTTCAGGATTAACTAAAGTTTAGACTTTAGTGATAATTAAATTTTATGGTGCCAGACCCTGGTTTGAATTTCTGGTATTAAGTCATACCTAAAACTTAAAGCAATTGGTTAAAGAAGTGATAGTCCAAGCTCTTTCGGATAGACTTAAAAACTCAGGTCCTTGGCAGGTAGATGAACCCTCACTACATACATCTTCATGTGTTAAGTTATCACTTAATATTTAAGAAAAGTCAAGTAATCAGTAGCACATATGTTACCGCAGTTGTTATTACTCTGTAATCAATTATCCTGGTGTCATCCTTCAGTAATCACTGAACAATGTCCTCTCTCAGTAATCACAGCTAAATATCAGTTCTTAGTAATCACTGCCTAATGCCCTATCTCAGTAACTGATGCCCAGTGTCCTATCAGTAATTACTGTTCAATATCCCAACTCTGTAATCACTGCTCAACACCCCATCTCTGTAATCACTGCTCAACAACCCATCTCTGTAATCACTGCTCAATATCCCATCTCTGAAATCCCTGCTCAATATCCAATCTCAGTAATCACTGCTTAACACCCCATCTCTGTAATCACTGCTCAACACCCCATCTCTGTAATCCCTGTAATATCCTATGCTGTAATCACCCCATCTCCAATCTGTTAATCACTGCTCAATATCCCATCTTATAATCATGGCTCAATATCCAATCTCTGTAATCACTGCTCAATATCCCATCTTATAATCATGGCTCAATATCCAATCTCTGTAATCACTGCTCAATATCCCATCTTATAATCATGGCTCAACATCCCATCTCAATAATCACTGCTCAACATCCTATATCAATAATCACTGCTCAACATCCCATCTCAATAATCACTGCTCAAATCCCATCTTTGTAATCACTTCTCAATGTCCAGTCTCGGTAACCACTGCCTTTTCATAGAATTTAGATTTCTTAGGTGTGTTTAACATTTGATTGGTATTTTGACCATACAGGTAAAGACCGGAGTAGACTATGGGATCAGATGCAATTTTGGGAGGATGTTTATTTAGATGCTGTGGCACAGGAGAGAGATATCATAGGCATGGATCAAGGTCCTGGTGAAATGATGGATAGGTAATTGAGTTTGGTTATTTAAATAAATACAAATGCTTCTTACAAAAATTTCATAAAATTTTATTTCAATATTGTTTACTATAACATATTATACATACGTATTTTGTACCTGCAGATAATTAGAAAAAGCGAGAATGTATAGATCACAAGTATTTATACCTGGAAATAACAAGACAAAGCGTGAATGTATAGATTACAGGTATTTAGTACCTGGAGATAAAGAAAAAGCGTGAATGTATAGATTACAGGTATTTAGTACCTGGAGATAATGAGAAAAAGTGTGAATGTAGATCAAAATTGTGTGAATGAGAAAAAGTGTGAATATATATCACAGGTATTGTGTGTACCTGGAGATGATGAGAAAAAGTGTATGAATGTATTTGTGTGTACTGTGGATCACAGGTATTGTGTGTACCTGGAGATAATGAGAAAAAGTGTGAATGTATATATCACAGGTATTGTGTGTACCTGGAGATAATGAGAAAAAGTGTGAATGTATATATCACAGGTATTGTGTGTACCTGGAGATAATGAGAAAAAGTGTGAATGTATATATCACAGGTATTGTGTGTACCTGGAGATGATGAGAAAAAGTGTGAATGTATATATCACAGGTATTGTGTGTACCTGGAGATGATGAGAAAAAGTGTGAATGTATAGATCACAGGTATACCTGGAAATGAAAAAGCTGGAGATTGACCTGAGAAAAAGTGTGAATGTATATATCACATATTGTGTGTCACTGGGTATTGTGAATGTATAGATCACTGGTATTGTGATGATATGAGAAAAAGTGTGAATGTATAGATCACAGGTATTGTGTACCTGGAGATAATGAGAAAAAGTGTGAATGTATAGATCACAGGTATTGTGTGTACCTGGAGATAATGAGAAAAAGTGTGAATGTATAGATCACAGGTATTGTGTACCTGGAGATAATGAGAAAAAGTGTGAATGTATAGATCACAGGTATTGTGTACCTGGAGATAATGAGAAAAAGTGTGAATGTATAGATCACAGGTATTCCTATCACAGGTATGTATTGTGTGTACCTGGAGATAATGAGAAAAAGTGTGAATGTATATATCACAGGTATTTGTACCTGTGTAAAAAGTGTGAATGTATAGATCACTGGTAAGGAGATAATGAGAAAAGTGTGAATGTATAGATCACAGGTATTGTGTACCTGGAGATAATGAGAAAAAGTGTGAATGTATAGATCACTGGTATTGTGTGTACCTGGAGATAATGAGAAAAAGTGTGAATGTATAGATCACAGGTATTGTGTGTACCTGGAGGATGAGAATAATGAATGTATAGATCACAGTGTGTACCTGGAGATAATGAGAAAAAGTGTGAATGATCACACAGTTATTGTGTATCTGGAGATAATGAGAAAAAGTGTGAATGTATGTGATTGTGTACCTGGAGATAATGAGAAAAGTGTGGTATGGTATTGTGTGTACCTGGAGATAATGAGAAAAAGTGTGAATGTATAGATCACAGGTATTGTGTGTACCTGGTACCTGGAAAAAGTGTGAATGTATAGATCAAAGGTGTGTGTAATGTATATATCAAAAGTGTGAATGTTGTCACTGGTATTGTACTGGAGATAATGAGAAAAAAAGTGAATGTATAGATCACAGGTATTGTGTGTACCTGGAGATAATGAGAAAAAAGTGTGAATGTATAGATCACAGGTATTGTGTATCTGGAGATAATGAGAAAAATTGAATGTGTAAATCACAGGTATTGTGTGTACCTGTGGATAGCAAGAAAAAGTGTGAATGTATAGATCACAGGTATTGTGTGTACCTGGAGATAATGAGAAAAAGTGTGAATGTATAGATCACAGGTATTGTGTATCTGGAGATAATGAGAAAAAGTGTGAATGTATAGATCACTGGTATTGTGTACCTGGAGATAATGAGAAAAAGTGTGAATGTATATATCACAGGTATGTGTGTACCCTGAGAAAAAGTGTGAAGATCACAGGTATTGTACCTGGAGATAATGAGAAAAAAAAGTGTGAATGTATAAAAGTGTGACCTGAGATAATGAGAAAAAGTGTGAATGTATAGATCACAGGTATTGTGTGCCTGGAGATAATGAGAAAAAGTGTGAATGTATAGATCACAGGTATTGTGTGTACCTGGAGATAATGAGAAAAAGTGTGAATGTATAGATCACTAGTATTTTATACCAGGAGATGGTGAGAAATAGCACGAATGTATACACCACAGGTATTTTTACCTGGAGATAACAAGAAAAAGCACCTATATATAGATTCAAAGGAATTCTTTTTCCTGGGATTAACGATAAAAAGCACCTGGAAAATATCAGATAAAGCATCTGTATATTCATTATTGATAGAGAAGTAATTTGTTCTGAAAATACAAAAAGAACGTTCTGTTAAAGAAAACCGGGGGTGTATGATTGAAATGTTCTTTGCCTTGTCATAAAATGTAGCTAAAGAAATTATTCATGAGTATGAAAATGACGATTATAGATGTATCCCATTATTATCACCCCCTCATTCCAACATCACATCGAATGAGAGAAATTGACATAAGTTCCATTGTTCGCTAATCATTTTAAAGTTAATGTTTATACTTTTTTATCAAATAGTGTATCTCTACTTTCGTCTTCCAATAAGACAACTCTCCTTAAATCTACAGGTATATTTTTTTACCTATTTCTAATCAAGTGGATCAGCTGAACGTGGTAGGCGTTAAGTGTCTGATGAGAAAATATCTTTGATATTAAAAATATCTCGGGTATTTTCACCTGAAAATTGAAAATACACTTTACAATTCTATAAAATCACATGTTCTCTTTCTAATAAATTCTGTTATTATGCCTCATAGATAAGACACAGTCAACAATATGGAACTCTCTGAGGTGTTCCAAACACAAACATATTAAACAAAAATGTCAGATCATAGCAGAGAGCATTTTCACCTTCCTGAAGCTGAAGAAATCAGTCAAATTCTGGAAATCAAACTTAGTGTTTGTTGGATCTGTATGTCCATATAATAAACAATTTACTGCTCTGATTGTAGGGAGAAATGAAGATTTGTTTACCCAAGGTGTGTCATTTCCTGAGGGCTAGGCTGCAGTGGAACCTGTCTTGAGAGACCACCCCATTTGCCACTGAAATGCGGTCTCTTAAGACAGGTGGTCTTTCAAAATAGGTTTTATTTAAAGCATTATTTAACCAAGTGGTTTTCATAATGTGGCCTCATAAGACAGGTGGTTGTTTATGAGAGTGGTCAATCAAGTCAAGTTCCACTGTAATTGATTTGAATAACAAAACTTATGCTCCCTAGATGGAAAATCAGGGGTTATATTGTTTTTAGTCTGACCCTTGTCTTGTTCATATTTCCGTTTTTTTGTTCTCAGCATATTGGTTTCCATTAAATAACTTGTGTTTCTTTCCTTCATTTTTACGCAAAACCCAGTATTTTGCTTCATGTAGGTAAAATCTCATTTGACTTTGATTATGTTCAACATTTGGCAGTGTTTGAGTTACAGCACTTAAATATCTTGATATGTATTTAAACGTTTAGGTATTTCTCACTTGGTAATACTGAGAGAAAGCGCCTAGAACATGATGAAGATAAACTTCTAGCATACATGTTGTACAACATCACCGCGTTTATGGTGATGATGAGAGTTCACAAACAGGAAGTGAAAAAGAAAATCCGGAGATTGCTCGGCAAATCCCACATTGGTCTAGCCTACAGTGCAGATATCAACAATTTACTGGATCAAATTGTTAATTTGGTAGGTTGCTTTCATTACTTTAGTAGGTCATCTGTACAGTTTCTGGATCAAATTGTTAATTTGGTAGATTGCTTTCATTACTTTAGTAGATCATCTGTACAGTTACTGTTAAATCAAGCAGTGATTGGCATAATTTACTTGTAGACTGAATTAACTATTGGCCTGAATTAACTGCTAGGCTGAATTTACTTTTATGTTATTCAATTTTAGTTTAATATATCGTTAGATTATCTAAGGCTTGGTTGTGTTCACCAAATATTTCAGAAATTTACTATTAGATTATACAGGGATTGATTGAGTTTACTTTAGATTATACAGAGCTTGACACTGTTAGGTTATACAGAGCTTGACACTGTTAGATTATACATAGCTTGACACTGTTAGATTATGCAGAGCTTGACACAGTTAGGTTATACAGAGCTTGACACTGTTAGATTATACAGAGCTTGACACTGTTAGATTATACTGAGCTTGACACTGTTAAATCATACTGAGCTTGACACTGTTAGATTATACAGAGCTTGACACTTAGATTATACAGAGCTTGACACTGTTAGATCTTACAGAGCTTGACACTGTTAGATAAAACAGACCTTAACACTGTTAGATTATACAGAGCTTGACACTATTAGATTATACAGAGCTTGACACTGTTAGATCATACAGAGCTTGACACTTAGATTATACAGAGCTTGACACTGTTAGATTATACAGTGCTTGACACTATTAGATTATACAGAGCTTGACACTGTTAGATCATACAGAGCTTGACACTTAGATTATACAGAGCTTGACACTGTTAGATTATACAGAGCTTGAGACTGTTAGATTATACAGAGCTTGATACTGTTAGATTATACATAGCTTGACACTGTTAGGTTATACAGAGCTTGACATTGTTAGATCTTACAGAGCTTGACACTGCAAGGTTATACAGAGCTTGACACTGCAAGGTTATACAGAGCTTGACACTGTTAGATTATACAGAGCTTGACACTTAGATTATACAGAGCTTGACACAGTTAGGTTATACAGAGCTTGACACTGTTAGGTTATACAGAGCTTGACACTGTTAGATTATACAGAGCTTGAGACTGCTAGAATATACAGAGCTTGATACTGTTAGATTATACAGAGCTTGACACTGTTAGATTATACAGAGCTTGACACTGTTAGATTATACTGAGCTTGACACTGTAAGATTATACAGAGCTTGACACTATTAGGTTATACTGAGCTTGACACTGTTAGATTATACAGAGCTTGACACTGTTAGGTTATACAGAGCTTGACACTGTTAGATTATACAGAGCTTGACACTGTTAGATTATACAGAGCTTGACACTGTTAGATTATACAGAGCTTGACACTGACAGAGCTTGACACTGTTAGATTATACACAGCTTGACACTGACAGATTATACAGAGCTTGACACTTAGATTATACAGTGCTTAGATTATACAGAGCTTGACACTGTTTATATACAGAGCTTGATACTGTTAGATTATACAAAGCTTTACACTAAGGTTATACAGAGCTTGACACTGTTAGATTATACAGAGCTTGACACTGTTAGGTTATACATAGCTTGACACTGTTAGGTTATACAGAGCTTGACACTGTTAGATCTTACAGAGCTTGACACTGCAAGGTTATACAGAGCTTGACACTGCAAGGTTATACAGAGCTTGACACTGTTAGATTATACAGAGCTTGACACTTAGATTATACAGAGCTTGACACAGTTAGGTTATACAGAGCTTGACACTGTTAGGTTATACAGAGCTTGACACTGTTAGATCTTACAGAGCTTGATACTGCAAGGTTATACAGAGCTTGACACTTAGATTATACAGAGTTTGACACTGTTAGGTTATACAGAGCTTGACACTGTTAGATTATACAGAGCTTGACACTTAGATTATACAGAGTTTGACACTGTTATGTTATACTGAGCTTGACACTGTTAGATTATACAGAACTTGACACTGTTAGATTATACAGAGCTTGACACTTAGATTATATAGAGTTTGACTGAGTTAACATGACTGAGTTAACATGACTGAGTTGGTCCTATTTGATTAATAGAAGACAAAAACAGATTTAAGAAAATTATTCAGTCATTTTTGTATTTGAGTTTCCTGTATTTATATTTCTTAACTTGAATTTGCAAAAGATTTATTATCTGACCATGCTAGATGGCCAGAGAGCAGATTTATAGACTAGATCAAGATGTTACCTCATTCACCCCTAAAGACACATTTGGACTGGCCAAAATCATTGATTTTCTAGAAGAGTTCATTGATTTTCAGGGGTTGGTGAGTTCAAATATTACACTGCATCTTATTATAAGAAACTGATATACATATATTTTATACATGCCGTCAATCTCTTGTTAAATATTTCTGTTTTATTACAGCATGGAAATGATATTGATCTCCGACCTATGGGTAGTAGGTTTATGCAGAAACAATCATTTACTGTACATTGGGGAGGGGATAATACTGGTGATATGTTATTTATGGAGGTAAGATGGAACTCTGGTACTACTGCAGAATCAGAAAATTTCATGGGGTTAAAATTTTGTTGTTTAAAAAATAAAAGAAATCTGTTGACAATAAATTTCGTTGAAATCAAAGACCTGTTTGGAAAGGAACCTAATACTATGTATAATGTATTTAGAATTTCGTTTTGGTTTAAATTCTGTCGAACAACAAAATAAACAAAATTAAAACCAGTACCAAAATTTTCTGTTTCTATAGTATTAGACTGTCTGAAATAACATCTGTATTTTTTTCATCAAATATCCTAGAAAAAAGTTGAAGGCATTTTTTTACCTTTTTTTCTTTAAAAGGAAATGGGTATAAAAATAGCCCTATATAAGTTAATAATCTGTCAGTAATTTTTTTATAAAATTTTAATGATTTTTACTATCTTTCAGTCTATTTTTAATTTGTTGCATACTATGTTCTATAATACTGTATACCTAAAAATTCATTCACATTTAATTTTAGTCATACTCGTCCTTATGATTAGAGGGCAAATTAAAAAATAAATAATTGAACCACAGACATACATGCCCTCGATGAGACTGTGGAAGATTGAGTATCTATCTATTCTGTCATAAAGTAACCAGGGCAAGAATAACATGGGGCAAAAAAAATCAGGGGCAAAAATAACTAGGGGCGAGAATAACCAGGGGTAAAAATAACCAGGGGCAAAAATAACAAGGGGCGAGAATAACCAGGGGCAAAAATAATCAGGGGCAAGAATATGCAGGAGCAAAAATAATCGGGGGCAAGAATAAACAGGGGCAGAAATGACCAGGAGCAAGAATAACCAGGGACAAAAATAATCAGGGGCAAAAATTTCCAGGTATACAGTATGCTTATCACGATAATATGATTTAATCAGAAAGATGATAAAATCATTGTAACTACATTTTTCCAGGTGTGTGATGACTGCATCATACTTAGAAGTGTAACCGGTGCAATATGCGATAGATGGTGGTACGAAAAGTTAGTCAATATGACGTATTGCCCTAAAACCAAAGTTTTATGTCTGTGGAGGAAGCATGGGGAGAAAGTGCAACTTAATCAGTTTTACACAAAGAAGGTAAGTTTTGGTTAATTTTAATCTGTGTAATTCAGTCAAGATTGAAATGGTATTTGTACAAGTTACTATAGCTGTAAGTGAATGAGTTGCAAAGGTGTATCTGGTGTGTGTGTCTGTGTGTCTATGTCTGTATGTTTGTGTGTCTATGTGCTGTGTGTCTCTATCTGTGTATTTATGTGTGTGTGGTGTGATGTCTGTGTGTGGTGTTGTGTGTGTGATGTATGGTGTGGTGTGTATGTCTTTGTGATGTGCATGCATGTGTGGTTGTGGGTGGGTGTGTCTGTCTGGTGTGCATGGGTGTGTGTGTGTTCATGCATGGTATGTAGATGGTGGATTCTCTGGTTTTGTCTGATACTTTTTATTAGGAAGAGCTTGTGTCATCACCAGGAGCTAAGTATAACAAGTTGAAGTCACAGGTTTTTCAGTAAGACTGAAGACAGATCCTTTTCACAGTAGTTTAAGAAAATCATGCAAATATGTGTATGTGTATACAGAAACAAACAAAAACAAATAGGATTAGAAATGTAGTTTGCAGACTTCTGTGATTTTCTAATGTACTTTTCTAACATGTTCAATGTGCAGAAGTTGAAAATAACTAATACAAAACTCAGAAATTCCAAGAAGAATGATAAACACACCA
Organism: Atrina japonica; assembly: GCA_030159075.1. NCBI lineage: Eukaryota > Metazoa > Mollusca > Bivalvia > Pterioida > Pinnidae > Atrina > Atrina japonica. Next base: position 455,797 of record BROG01000547.1, read on the forward strand.
AAGTTTGGTTTTATTTAAAAAGACCAGAACAAATGCTTAAGATGATAGTTTCAATATTTGTATGGTTGCAACGTGAAATGAAACAGATTTTAAAGAAGTTTATAAATAGAAAAGTTTGTTAAAAATATTGTTTTTGTAGTTTAGTTTTACAAGTGAAAAAATGATTTTACAACATTGTTTTTATTTTATGTAGTGTCGAGAACTTTATTTCTGTGTGAAAGAAGCTATGGAAAAAGCGGCAGCAAGAAATAATGGAAAATTACCAGGTACGTCCAAGATCACGTTGCTGGGCAGGTGAAAATGATGTTGAAAGTAAAGTCAAAGAGTATCATAGATAAATTTTGAATATCAAAGTAGCGAAGTCTTACAAAAAGATACATTTGAATAAAACAGGAAAATTTATATTTGATAAATTTAACTTTTTCGCAATTTAGTCAGGATGAAAATATTAGATGGACAGCAACATAGACAATCTGTATTAGATTCTGTATCCTGATGTTTTTGCCATGATTAATTTTGCCCTGATTTAACAGAAAACATATTTGCCCTTTCTTAACTTTGCCTTGAATTATCATAGTCATGGGTAGCATGTATGTTTGATGCTTTTGACTATTGACTTTGATATTTGCACTGGCAATTGAAATTCCATCAAAGGACTAAAAATTAGGGGAGGGGATGGCAGGCATCAAAACTTCAAGTATCCAGTATCTATAGGGCCAAGTAAAAAAATACTTCTGGTTCTCAGACACTGCCATGTGCAAAAAGAAATTGCTGATGAAACCATTTGTTTCACATTTCATAAAAAAGTCACTGCCGCGTGGCAAGTAAAAATGTCAGTCATTTCAAAAGGCTTAAGTTTCGAAAATGATCCATTTCTTTCTATTTGTAATTCAAAATGCATTTCTAAAACCCAATTAGAAACTAAAATAATTTTTTTATTGACAATTCAACACGTAAATCTTTATCTCATGCCCAAATATATCACAGAACACATTGTGTGTTTTCTGCTGTTGTTTGCAGTTTATGGAGGAAGTGAAAGTTGGGTTTTAAATGAAAGAACCAATACTGAACGGAACTGAATTTGAGGATGTGTTAAAATGATGATACATGTGACACTATATAGTGTATAAAAGTTTTAAAATCTGAATTAAATGTAAGTGAATGAAAAAGTACAATAAGTTACTGTGAACAAACGTTTTAATACATAAAAATGGATAGCTATTGTTTTCAAAAATGAAACTTTTGGAATTTGCATTGATTTTTAGACACATAGTTGTTACATTTTGTACAGCTTTGTAAAATAGTAATGATAATGATTGATGATAATTATGATGATGCATTTACAATTAATTTTCTTGTAGTTTCAAAATATTTTTTTGTTTTTGATAAATATATAATCTTTTAGCTACTTTATATTTTTGTTGATATTTCAGTTTTAGAACAAAGTGAACAAGACAATCACATAACTTTTTATTACATTTTATTGAAGGTCTCAATAAAAGACATTTTTTTATTACATAAAGTCTTCTTATTATCATGCCTTCAAGGTATATAAACAATAATTTTGAAATAAAAAGTAAAAATAGAATACCTACCTACCTTGCCCATTTTGGAAGGCTAATTGTCTGAGAACCAGAATATTTTTGTTACATGGCCGAAATCATCTTATTTTAATGCCTATATTTTGAGTCGTATAAGAGTTATTTCTCTTGGGTCTCGCTCTATAAAGTATCAAAATTCACATTATGTATATATTGTTGATAGTGTTGGACCTCTGTGGCCGAGTGGTTAGAGCATCATACTTTGAATGATGAAGTCTTTCTCTCCTGGTCAGCGCAGGTTCAACCTCGCTGGAACCTAAGCTGATTTTTGAACCTAAGCAGGTTTTTTTGTTAGTTTGAAAGTTTTTTGCTAGCTTGCCAGGTTTTTTTGTTACAAAGTTTGCTAGTTTGCCAGGTTTTTTTGTTACAAAGTTTGCTAGCTTACCAGGTTTTTTTGTTACAAAGTTTGCTAGTTTGCCAGGTTTTTTTGTTACAATAGCTTGCCATTCCCAAAAACTACTCCTTCCTCGACCAAATAACTGGAAAACTGTTTGAGTGTGGCATAACACACCATTCAGAATTCAAATTTAAAAAAACAAATGGAAAATAGTCTCACAAGATTGCTATATAGTTTGAGTATTCTTGACTTTAATACAAACAAGTGGAAGTATAAATGGTAGAACAGGTATGCTTATGTAAAAGATGTTAAATTTCTGCCATTGTTGAGTCAGTGAAATAACAGGTAGAATATATATAGTACATGTATGGCTAATCAGTAGGGCTGCAACGATACACTGTAATGATGATACAATACGTATTGCGATTCGTACCTGATGATACAATACATTTACGATACACAGGAATAAAACAACTAAGTTGAAAATTCAATAAATGACATCATTGCATTTCTGTGCACTTACTTTTAAAAATAAAGTTTTTGTTTTTCATATCCTGTTTATTCTGTTTTGTTTACTTTTAATATGAACTAAATGAGATTTATCTTGTTATATAAATTAGTGACTACATTTGTGGAGAAATATATTCGAGAAGGAACATCATATTTTGACTCAAAATCTTAATCAATTTTCTGAAACCATCAGATTCTACACTACTGAAAGGTCGTAAATAAGTCACAAGAAACTGAGCTATTGCTTTTGAAATAGCCGTGGCCCTCAGCAAACTGATTGATAACTTTGTGTTCATTGATTGTTGCAAACTATGTTGCCACTGCGAACCTACAATTTATTTTAACTTTAGGCTTCGATTCATAATTTATAATTTACGTTTGGATGATGTCGCTTCATGTCAAATGACACGTTTGTCAACTTCATAGTTTCATCAGTTATGTAAGGTATATCCATGTTACAAAGACGACAAGTGGTGCAAGTTTTTCATACTTATGTTGATTCTCCTGACATTTGTAGCTTTTTGAACCCCGTGTGAGCCCATATTGGCGACTTATATGATGAAGGTGCCATGGGGGCACAAGTTCGTCCATTTTTCTGGTGAGTGAACTGCTATTCATCATGTTGTTTGTCAGTAAACTGGAAATAGAGTATACAGTCTAAAACTGAAAACGGATAAATCCGGAAAATATCGCGGGTGTATCAACATATCGTGTATCGTACAGAAGGTAAAATACTGCGATATATCATAGTTCAGTATATCATTGCACTACTACAAATCAGTAGGAATGTTTAAACATGCCATTGACACTGAAGGGGAGTTAACTCTGAAGTTACTTATTGAAGGCTACCTATAGGAGTAAAAGTGTCTTCAGTTGTTCTGTCAGTACATCAAAATCAATATGTTTTGTAAATATTCCTTATCTGTTGTGTAGGTCCTGAGCTTGGAGGAGAATTTCCAGTACAAGATTTAAAGTCTGGACAAGGTGGTTTGTTACAAGTGTGTATGGAAGGCATTGGTTTGCTACTAGCTAACAGCAAGGTATACACCCATCTCTTACTGATCTACTCACTGTTTGGTCAGTAATCATTGTATAGCCATTAGCATATGTAAAGCAATATGAAAAAGAAAGGAATTTGAGTTTTATAATTTCAATCATATAACCTTTGTGTAAGTACTTGTTGCAGAAACATTACTGTGTTTAAAGATAAAAAAGTTATTATCAGAAAAACCCTTTCAACCCTGTAGACCATAATGGACTAGTCTGAAACATTAGAACAGAGCACATCACTGACATACTCAGGGGTGAAAGGGTCAAATGTGAGATATTTCATTTTACTGGAGACACCTTTGATTAAAGACTGGAATCCCTGATTTATTACAGAGAATCTCTGTCAGAGACCAGTCTAAATGTTACATCATGTGTATTTAGAACAGTGCAGCAACAGTAAATAACACAGATCAATCTATACATAATTTAATCATTTCATATACTGATGTGCTTATGGCTATACAACTTGTTTATATAGTTAATTCAACACAATGTATAAAAGATACTGTAACCAGGTTCAGACAAAGTCAAGTTTATATGTATATTCTGTTGTATTGTAAGTAAAAGTTTTGATTTCAATTTCCTGTGGGATTCTATGTTCTTGTCATCCCTGGTTACAATATCTTCAGTATTGATTGTCGCTATGTGCAGTGTGCTTACCTACTGAACTGTGTATCTGTAGTATCTGCTATCTAAAAGTTTGTACTGAACTGTGTACTAGAATAAAATGGTATCTAACAGTTTGTACTGAACTGTGTATCTGTAGTACATGGTATCTGACAGTTTGTACTGAACTGTGTATCTGTAGTACATGGTATCTGACAGTTTGTACTGAACTGTGTATCTGTAGTACATGGTATCTGACAGTTTGTACTGAACTGTGTAGTACTAGAAGTAAATGATATCTAACAGTTTGTACTGAACTGTGTATCTGTAGTACATGGTATCTAACAGTTTGTACTGAACTGTGTATCTGTAGTACATGGTATCTGACAGTTTGTACTGAACTGTGTAGTACTAGAAGTAAATGATATCTAACAGTTTGTACTGAACTGTGTATCTGTAGTACATGGTATCTAACAGTTTGTACTAAACTGTGTATCTGTAGTACATGGTATCTGACAGTTTGTACTGAACTGTGTAGTACTAGAAGTAAATGATATCTAACAGTTTGTACTGAACTGTGTATCTGTAGTTCATGGTATCTAAGTTTGTACTAAACTGTGTATCTGTTGTACATGGTATCTCACAAGGGACTAGAGATTTTGTCTGCATCAGCCATTTTGACTTTGATGTAATTGTACCAGTACGGGGATACACAATATAAGTCTATAATTACATATATTTATTTTGCTTTTATGTAATGATACTATAATAATTCCCAACAACTTTCTCATACATTTAAAAATTTCCCTGTGGAAAAAATTGGCTGTGGGATATACATATTAGTTTATATCACTTAGTTTTGACTTTGATGTAATAATACCAGAACCAAGACTCAGTTAAGTATATATCACTTAGTTTTGACTTTGATGTAATAATACCAGAACCAAGAGACTCAGTTAAGTCTATATCACTTAGTTTTAACTTTGATGTCATAGTACTAGTACTGGAATACACAGATGAGTCTCTATCACTTAGTTTTGACTTAGGGGTCATGGTACCAGTACTGCAATACACAGATGAGTCTATATCACTTAGTTTTGACTTATATGTCATGATACCGGTGCCGGGGATACACACTTTAGTTTGTATTTCTATTGTAAGTCAGTGTTATGTATGCAGTGTTGTTTTTGTATGTGTGTGTTTTCTGATTTTTGCTATTTTCCTCCTGAATATTGCTTATTATTTCAAATGAATTGAAATTGATAACACAACATTAAAACAAACAAAAACATTTCACTGTATTTCACTTACATGAACAACAATGATATTATTTGAATTATTTTATTTTGATTAAATCTAACACAAAAAACCCCCACTGCTACAAAGGTCAAGAAATTGGGTGTGGAAACATAATGACATTGACTGCATAATTGACACTGCCAGCTTTGTATATCAGTGTCATCAAAATTTCAATTATGTCATGGTGTCAGTTATGTCACAATGTCAATAATGTCACAGTTTTCTTTGCATTAGTCAAATTACAATTGATAAGGTGTATAGGAAAATGCATCACACTGCAGAATTTTAATTCTAGCAAACGTGTGCACTAATCGGGTTTCTGGTGTATTTCACTTACCTATATGGTGTTATTTATGGACGCATTTCTGCCTTTAAAACATCATATTGTATTCATTGTGTTTAAATTTCATCAATTTGAAGATAAGGAGGAGAGTTTTGAGTTCTTCAAGAACTCTTGTTTTGTTTGTGGGTTTAGCATTGTAGCAAAGATGTTTGTAGTCAACAGTATCCATTAATCATCCATAAATATGCCACTGAATACAAATTTAAATTCATTGACAGTATCAGAAATGAATGTTTATTTACATGATCTCTTTGTCTTTTTGAGTCAGCAAATTAAAATAATTTTAAACAGTAGTTCTAGCTTCCTGTGATAACACTTTCTAGCCATTAGGTCTTAGAAAAAAGTTTGGTGACACTTTCTGGCTATCAGGACTTAGAGAAAACTGTGGTTACACTTTCTAGCCATCAAGGCTTTTGGAAAACTGTGGTTAAACTTTCTGGCCATCAGATCTTAGGGAAAACTGGTGACACTTTCTGGCTATCAGGACTTACGGAAAACTGTGGTGACACTTTCTAGCCATCAAGGCTTTGGGAAAACTGGTGAAACTTTCTGGCCATCAGATCTTAGGGAAAACTGGTGACACTTTCTGGCTATCAGGACTTAGGGAAAACTGTAGTGACACTTTTTAGCCGTCAAGGCTTGGGGAAAACTGTGATGACACTTTCATGCCATCAGGTCTTAGGGAAAACTGTAGTGACACTTTCTTGCCATCAGGTCTTAGGGAAAACTGTAGTGACACTTTCTGGCCATCAGGACTTAGGGAAAACTGTGATGACACTTTTTGGCCATCAGGACTTAGGGAAAACTGGTGACACTTTCTAGCCATCAGATCTTAGGGAAAAATGTAGTGACACTTTCTGGCCATCAGATCTTAGGGAAAGCTGTTGTGACACATTCTGGCCATCAGGTCTTAGGGAAAACTGTAGTGACACTTTCTGGCCATAAGGTCTTAAAGAAAACTGTGGTGACACTTTCTTTTTTTTTTATTCTTTTATTTGTTTGATTTTGTATATGTATTTTGTTGTTTTTTTTTCTTTTTTCTTTTTTCTGTTTGGCTATCAGATCTTAGGAAAAACCATGAATACACTTTCTGGCCATCAGGCTTAGAAAAAAGAAAAAAGCAATTGATGATGCTTAGCCATACTTCTTGACTTAGTTGTTGTCAGTAAAACATCCCTGTGTAGTGTAAGAGAGACTTACAAAAATTGAATCACATGACTAGAAGTCAATAAAAGATGGAATAGATGAATGTTCCAATGAACAAATGAATATTTATGGACATTTTATATATATAAACAAACTATGTACCTTCTGTTAAGTTGTTGTCACAGGTATATAATGAATCAGGTTTGATGTAAACATTCGGTAAATTTTACAGTCGATATAATGGCCTTGTTTGCAACTACTATGTTTCACTTAATGACATGTTGAGTAACCTGTTCGGTAGCATATTTTGAGTGGTCTATACCAGTTGTAACGAAAAGTTATTCATCACTTGAAAATTCATTTGAAAATGATTGTGGACTCACGGCGGGTGTGTCTGTCAACATGGCATGCCTACTCCTTCAAGACACCTGATCCCACTCGTTTTCCTGAGATCCATGTTCACCAGAATTCCAAATTATTAGTCACCTGGACATCCTGAAGATTGATAATTTGGAATATGTGAATTATATCCTGAAGAACTCAGAACTCTCTATGTATCAAAATTTACATTGTAATATTTAGTAAGAATAACAAAATGCCAGCTGTTACAGAAATGTGAAGCATTTTCTGTATGTGAAGTAAGGTCAGATTTTTGCCTTTGTTTCACAGATTTATCAATATTTATTTATATATATTCTTTAATATTGTACAGTTTAATCACACTTTTTCACTTTAAACTACGGCACATATTTGTGGGGTCCGATTGTCAGTATCTTAAGAATTTTGTGTTTTTACACTTTTTTTTACTTTTCATTTTTTGGCTTTTAATTTGCTTCCACAGTAAAGTGATTGGCACATACCTCTCTTTTGTTGATATGTTAATTGGCTTTATGTTTTTGATAATTTTTAATGAAATTGTGATATTTCTGATTACCTTTTTTTACTGAATTAAAAAAAAAATACAAAGTAGATGTAACCCTGAAGACTTGCCAGTTATACTGATCCTTTGTTATCAGTTAATCATAATGCTTATTTCATAGTCTTGTTCATGATATGTCACCTGATATAAGTTTATGCAAATTCCAACTCTTGTACAGTGAAACCTGTCATATCTGGCCCATTCTTTGCTTTTTGTGAATAGATACATGCTGAAAGGTCACATGACTCACATGTGATATATTATTGCAGTAAGTCATCAAAGGGAGAGAAATCTTGAGACTAATTCTCAAGTGTGAGATGAGATAGGTTTCACTGTTAAGTTTTGATCAAATTTGCTTGTGTCATACTGCAAATCATGTCTTAAAGAATTTCATTGGTTGATGACTATACATAGTGTCACAGGGTATGAATGATGAGCTATTTATAGTAATTGTGCTATGTCACTGAATGAATCCCTGAAGGAAATTGATGAAAATTATTAGCCTCATTATTACCAATGGAGAAGGGCTGGATAATTATTATCATTTGAATTTCTATGCAGTTAGATCAATTGATATTATAAAAAGTATATATATATTTTATACTTCCTTAACTGTATATCACAGTTTTTGGTTCACCCCTGAATTCTTTGACTATGTATATCACAGTTTTTGGTTCATACCTGAATTCTGTGACTATGTATATCACAGTTTTGGTTCACCCCTGAATTCTGTGACTATGTATATCACAGTTTTTGGTTCATACCTGAATTCTGTGACTATGTATATCACAGCTTTTGGTTCACCCCTGAATTCTGTGACTATGTATATCACAGTTTTTGGTTCATACCTGAATTCTGTGACTATGTATATCACAGCTTTTGGTTCATACCTGAATTCTGTGACTGTATATCACAGTTTTTGGTTCATACCTGAATTCTGTGACTATGTATATCACAGTTTTTGGTTCATACCTGAATTCTGTGACTATGTATATCACAGCTTTTGGTTCACCCCTGAATTCTGTGACTATGTATATCACAGTTTTTGGTTCATACCTGAATTCTGTGACTATGTATATCACAGATTTTGGTTCATACATGAATTCATTAAAATTATCTAATTTGAAAATTTGAACCACTAATCATTTTGCAGTATGACAACTTTTATGTTATGTTTTCTCTAATGGATGGGGGATTATATAAAATAAAAAAATATTTTTGTAAGTCAGTGTGAAATAACAGCTATATACTTCTTGTAGATGTATTATGTTTTCCTAATGCAGGTATACTAATGGATACAGGGGGGATTACATATAACATAAAAAAATAATTTTTGTGAAATAATACAGGTATACTCACTATCAGCATGGAGTTGAAATAATGTACAGGTATACTGACATACAGAGGTGAAATAATGTACAGGTATACTGACATACGGAGGTGAAATAATGTACACATATACTGACATACAGAGGTGAAATAATGTACAGGTATACTGACATACAGAGGTGAAATAATGTACACATATACTGACATACAGAGGTGAAATAATGTACAGGTATACTGACATACGGAGGTGAAATAATGTAATATACTGACATACAGAGGTGAAATAATGTACACATATACTATACTGACATACAGAGGTGAAATAATGTACAGGTATACTGTACATGACATACGGAGGTGAAATAATGTACACATACTATACTGACACTACATACGGAGGTGAAATAAATAGGTATACTGACACATATACTGACATACAGAGGTGTGAATATAATGTACAGGTATGTACAGGTATACTGACATATGGAGGTGAAATAATGTACAGGTATACGGAGGTGAAATAATGACATACTGGAGGTGAAATAAAATATATCTACACATATACTGACATACGGAGGTGAAATAATGTACACATATACTGACATACAGAGGTGAAATAATGTAAGGTAATGTACAGGTATACTGACATACGGAGGTGAAATAATGTACACATATATACGGAGAGGTGAAATAATGTACACATATACTGACAAACAGAGGTGAAATAATGTACAGGTATACTGACATACGGAGGTGAAATAATGTACACATATACTGACATACGGAGGTGAAATAATGTACAGGTATACTGACATACAGAGGTGAAATAATGTACAGGTATACTGACATACGGAGGTGCACATAAATAATGTACACATATACTGACATACGGAGGTGAAATAATGTACACATATACTGACATACAGAGGTGTAACACATATACTGACATACGGAGGTGAAATAATGTACAGGTATACTGACATACGGAGGTGAAATAATGTACATGTATACTGACATACAAAGGTGAAATAATGTACACATATACTGACATACGGAGGTGAAATAATGTACACATATACTGACATACGGAGGTGAAATAATGTACAGGTATACTGACATACGGAGGTGAAATAATGTACAGGTATACTGACATACGGAGGTGAAATAATGTACAGGTACACAGACACACAGAGGTGAAATTATGTACAATTATGTACAGAGGTGAAATAATGTTTACTGACATACAGAGGTGAAATAATGTACAGGTATACTGTACGGAGGTGAAATAAGACATTCGACATACAGAGGTGAAATAATGTACAGAAATAATGTACACATATACTGACAAACAGAGTTGAAATAATGTACATGTATACTGACATACAGAGGTGAAATAATGTACGCATATACTGACATACGGAGGAGAAATAATCTACACATATACTGACATACGGAGGTGAAATAATGTACATATATATTGACATACGGAGGTGAAATAATGTACAGGTATACTGACATGCGGAGGTGAAATAATGTACATATATAATTGACATACATACGGAGGTGAAATAATGTACAGGTATACTGACATGCGGAGGTGAAATAATCTACACATATACTGATATACGGAAGTGAAATAATGTACGCATATACTGACATACGGACATACGGAGGTGTACAATATACTGACTACACAGGTATACTGACAAACAGAGTTGAAATAATGTACATGAATACTGACATACAGAGGTACACAGACACACAGAGGTGAAATAATGTACAGAGGTGAAATAATGTACGCATATACTGACATACGGAGGAGAAATAATCTACACATATACTGACATACGGAGGTGAAATAATGTAAATGTACATATATATTGACATACGGAGGTGAAATAATGTACAGGTATACTGACATGCGGAGGTGAAATAATGTACATATATATTGACATACGGAGGTGAAATAATGTACAGGTATACTGACATGCGGAGGTGAAATAATCTACACATATACTGATATACGGAAGTGAAATAATGTACGCATATACTGACATACGGAGGTGAAATAATCTACACATATACTGACAGAGTTGAAATAATGTACATGTATACTGACATACGGAGGTGAAATAATGTACATGTATACTGACATACGGAGGTGAAATAATGTACAGGTATACTGACATATTGAGGTGAAATAATCTACATAATGTACAGGTATAATGACATATTGAGGTGAAATAATCTGACATACAGGTATACTGACATACGGAGGTGAAATAATCTACACCTATACTACATACATATACTGACATACGGAGGTGAAATAATGTACAGGTATACGGAGGTGACATACGGACATACGGAGGAAATAATGTACAGGTATACTGACATACGGAGGTGAAATAATCTACACATATACTGACATACGGAAGTGAAATAATATACACATATACTGACATACAGAGGTGAAATAATGTACAGGTATACTGACATACGGAGGTGAAATAATATACATGTATACTGACATACGGAGGTGAAATAATGTACAAGTATACTTACATATGGAAGTGAAATAATATACACATATACTGACATACAGAGGTGAAATAATGTACATGTATGCTGACATATGGAGGTGAAATAGTGTACACGTATACTGACATACAGACTTCCACGTATCTATTTCATTTTTAAAATTACATTCCAACTAACCCAAGCATTTATCATATATTGAACAAGTAGAGATAAAGTTACATATATAAATTGAAACAGTAGAAATTTGACAAATAGTTAAATTTTTCATCATTGTTTATGTTGCCATGGTAATATATGTTGTGGTGATGGCCATTGTCATGTGATGGCATTTAATTTTTTTACTCTTTCTTCCCTCTCTGCTAACTGTTTTCATGGTGACAGGAATTTGAGGTAAATGTTATGTGTGTGTTGCCTAGCAATATCTATTTGATATCCAGTTGCCTTAGTTACACCAATTCATTGTTTAACATATATATATATATATATACATGTATAGATGCATTAAAGCCATACAATCTTCTGAGATGAAACACAGATGGGTCACCAGCACAATTTGTTACAGGATTAATGTTATGGAAGGGAATATAGGGGTTGCATAGTGTGTGTATTTTTAATGTAGAATAATGACTGAATGGCTACCTTTGAGCAGAAGACCAATAGATTTAGATTCCTTGATCTGTTGGATAAAGTGAAATGTATGAGAGAGAGAGAGAGAGAGAGAGAGAGAGAGAGAGAGAGAGAGAGAGCATTTAGTTTTTTGTTGTTTTGTTTTTGAACGAGAATTTTTCAGTCATCTGGTAGTGGCCAGTTTTTTGTGGTAGAGGAGAGCTCTCAGTTACAATGTAATTGGGAAGAGAGTCTCCCATGGTTTAAAGCACAAAATGCTCTAATCACTTGGACACAGTAGTTTATTTGTATGCTATAAATATGCAACAAAAAGGGAGGCAGTACAGATGATCTGTCTATCTTTACAGTCATCAGTGAGTTACCAGTACAGCCTGTATAAATTGAACAAATTGTCATAAATCCTCTTAATTCAATCTTTTGTCCAGGATATTGTTGCCATTCCTGTTATACAATTTTTTTAAAGTAATCTGAGTCACTCTGGTAGGGTAGCCATTTGCAATCCTGTCAGTCACATGTCAATTATGTGCAAAATCTTTAGAATAATTTCAAATTTTCAACTGTTAGGCTACTTCTTTTTGACTTTGATATACAGCACCTTTAAGATAAAGAAACAAAAAATATTTGATCATGAACCCTGGAACAGGGCTTTTGTAGTTAGGGTAGATTCTGAGGTGAAGGAGACTTCTTTCTGTGACTTGTTAATTCCAAAGTTTATAACACATGTTTAATTTTCAGTAAAACATTCTAGATACCGTTACATCCTGTATGGTTTTTCAGGTTTTGTATGTGGTTATGTGACCCTAACACTTATGTTTTGGATTTAGATTTTTAGAGAGTGCTGGCTGACTCCTGAACTCCATCTTAGAGCATTGTAGGGTTTTTACTGCGGTTTGCACAATGTGGTTTGTGTTGTACATTAGTGGACAGATGAATGTTTGTCTTTTTAGATAGAACAGTATCAAATTTCTTTTTTTTAATTTTGAGTTTGTATTTTGTTTTCTTTTCACTCTTTGATTTTTCCCCTTACCAAATCCAAGATATGATATAAATTTTGGAGGATTAGAATTGAAATTGATTTCATATTTCCACACATGTCACTTGTCAATATATTTCTTCACATATACCATAAATTCGGCTGGACGAAATTCTACATTAGGTGTGGCTTCATTTCACAATCACTTTTGTGTAGTTAAGTCTGCTTTAACATTTTTATTTCAGTCATTTATTGAGCTAGGTCGAATCAAGAAATGTTTCACGCAGAAAGGCGGGATTTTTGTCTTAGAGGAATTTGGTAAGGTCACCGCTATCTTGTTTTTCTTCATGTCTTTTTTCTCTAGTTTTTGTGATATTTTAATTTGATGATGTTCCACCCAGCTTCGTTGTTGTAAAATGTGTAAAGTGTTAGTATCTGTACTACACAAGTAGCAATGGATTTACATACAAATATCACAACATTCTTGTTGTTTTTTTCTATGAGAAAAAACAAAAAGATATTTATTCTTATAAGTTTGCATGTACACTCTTGTATGTGTGTGTGTGTGTGTGTATATATATATATATATATATATATATATATATATATATATATACAGTGGAATCTTGCTAAATCAAAATTGGATGTATCCATGTTCCAGTTTATTCATACTACTTTTATTCCGGATTTCTCAAAGTTTTTATCTCAAAATTTTGCTTATCTGGAAGTATTTTTCTGGTCCAAAGTATTGAAATATTATAGATTGTCACTTGTTATCTCAAAATTACCTTTTACAATTGAAGGTTAAATTTTGTGCGCAAAAATCACTACATGAAATTACTTGTTTACCTGCAAAACATGAGACAATCAACTCCCATTAACTAACCAAGGTAAAAGTGTAATTAACAATTGCTTAAAACCATTTGAATTAAGCACTGCCCTGTGAAGGTTTATTTGTTGTCCAATAAGAATGGAAAATAAGTAAATGAAATTTTTGTTATTTCGAATTCTGGATATCTCGAAGTAAACGGGGCGGTCCCATGAATTTCAGGATAAAGATATTCCACTGTATATGTAATCACATGAAGTCAAACACACACACACCTACACACACACACACACACCTGCAGCCACACTGAAACACCCACACCTACAGCCACACATCCACAACCACACCCACATACCTAGTCACACTGACACACCACAACCAAACACCTACATACACATACATACAAACACTCACACATACACCCATACACACAACATATGCATAAACAAATACACCCACACAATTGAATACTGTTGAAAGTATTCTGTTTTATTAGAAAATTATGATAAATGATGGTGACAGGTCATGACACGAAACATTGCAAAAGTAAGTAGATTTGAAAAAAAGTGAAAGAGACATGTATGTAAATAAATGTAATAAGTTTGATAATTACTTTTACTACATAAATGTCTGTTTCTTCTGCTGAAATACACTGGGTGGCAACATTATGATTTTGTTTGTAAGACAAATACAATTAATACCTGTCTGTTACTACAGCAAACAAGGAAAATGTCACCATTTAATATGTCATAGATTCATTATCTTATTTACTGACTAACACATAACACGTTTGCTTTGAATGCAATGGAAAAAAGTAAAATAAGCATTCTTTTGAAGAGCTGGAGATAGCTGTTTTATCATGAAAAGGTAAATCAGGAATTGTCCAATATTGTTGTAATGTGTATGTTACCATGTTACTATAAGTGACCATATAAATATAATTGTTTATTATAATCTAGGAAATGATAATTAATGTGATATACATGTATTTGATGTTTCAGCATGTTTCTTGTTATTTTGTACATATCTTGTGCCATGCTTAACAGCAAATGTCTACATTTTTACATATTTTTCAAATATCATTACACACAAGCATTATGTTTATCATTTTGTTGCGTTATTTCAGTTTTTAGACTTTTTTTTACTCCAGATCTTTATTATGGTATTTTATGTTTAGCATGACAAGTTATCAGTATTTTGTTGACATTGTCATCTGACTTACTTTGTAATTCAATACAGGAATTCTAGTTGAACACACTCAGTATTTTGTTGACATTGTCATCTGACTTACTTTGTAATTCAACACAGGAATTCCAGTTAAACACTCTCAGTATTTTGTTGCTTTTGTCATCTGACTTACTTTGTAATTCAACACAGGAATTCCAGTTGAACACACTCAGTATTTTGTTGACATTGTCATCTGACTTACTTTGTAATTCAACACAGGAATTCCAGTTGAACACACTCAGTATTTTGTTGACATTGTCATCTGACTTACTTTGTAATTCAATACTGGAATTCCAGTTGAACACACTCAGTATTTTGTTGACATTGTCATCTGACTTACTTTGTAATTAAATACAGGAATTCCAGTTGAACACACTCAGTATTTTGTTGACATTGTCATCTGACTTACTTTGTTATTCAATACAGGAATTCCAGTTGAACACTCAGTATTTTGTTGACATTGTCATCTGACTTACTTTGTTATTCAATACAGGAATTCCAGTTGAACACTCAGTATTTTGTTGACATTGTCATCTGACTTACTTTGTTATTCAATACAGGAATTCCAGTTGAACACACTTAGTATTTTGTTGACATTGTCATCTGACTTACTTTGTTATTCAATACAGGAATTCCAGTTAAACACTCTCAGTATTTTGTTGCTGTTGTCATCTGACTTACTTTGTAATTCAATACAGGAATTCCAGTTGAACACACTTAGTATTTTGTTGACATTGTTATCTGACTTACTTTGTTATTCACTACAGGAATTCCAGTCAACACATTATAAATATTGCGTAGATGTCATTTGACTTCTGTTCTAATTCAGTACAGGAATTCCAACTGAACACACTCGGGATTTGAACTGAAAATCCATATAAACAAGAGTAATTGATTTTCATAAAATATAATGAAAAAAATCTTCTTAGGAATATGTGACATTTCAATTTAAAATTAATATTTTTAATGTAACATATAATTACAATTTTTTGATGGGTTGATGTAAGAATTTTAGACCCATACTCCCAATAATTATCTTTTATGCAGATCAGTTTCTGCTCATAAAACTTACAATAAACAGGAAAATTTCATTTTGAAGAATATCAGTTTTTTAGATAAGTAGAGAGAGAAGTATATACAACACTAGATCAAAGTAAACAAGAAGGTATACACAACACTTGATCAAGGTAGACCAGGAAGTATACATAACACTTAATCAAGGTTAACAAGGAAATCTACACAAGACTTGATCAAGAGCAATTCATTTTGAAAAATCCATATTTAAGATTGGTAAACAAGGAAGTTTACATAACACTTGATCAAGAACAATTAATTTTGATCAATCAGGACATGTAGTCACCAAATTCATCAAATACAGCTTACACCCGTTATAACCCATTAGAACGCCCTCCATTATAATGCCAAACCGGCATAAAGACCAGGTAGCTTGTTTACTTCATAATTCGACTGGAAAGGGAGATAACTCGAATATCGAATGTCATAAACTGGTATTCAGTTGTACAATGTATGAACAAAGTGTAGAAGTCAGACGGGGACCGTCTTACGAGTGTCACACTTCCGTGACAGTTGGAAAAAATAAAAATGTTGTGTGTTTACACAGCAATTATCACACGTCAGGATATAATTATGAGTAGATGAGATATATAAACTTAAAGTCTTTGTAATATCGGCCTGTCAAAGAGTTATTCTAAACAAAAACGATGAAAGTTAACATTTTAAATGTTTCCGGATTAATGTTAGAAACAGATCTAGATTTTCCACTCGTCAAACATGTACTGCTACATATCTTGATTTTGCCCATTTTAATATGGTGGCCAAATTGTCCAGACTTAATAAATAGACTGAATTTACGATAGTGAGTTTATACAGGATAGATATACAAAAGGGATTAAAGACAGGTCAAAATGAAAATGACCATACCTCATAAATAGTAAACCTCAATACATTACCAAACCTGTTATACTGCCAAAGTTCAGGAAAACATAAGGTAGTGGTATATCGGGGTGAACTGTACATGGATACTGCAATTGGACATTTTTGTATAATTATGATATACAATTGTAAATGATGATGGAAATTATTGCTAATGTGAAGAAAACATCAGAAATGTCAAATATGTTTAAACACAATTATGTGGTTGAAATTATCACTATAAATTAGTATTATAAGTACCAGAAGGACAAAATTGAGATATACATAAAACAAACTTGAACTTTTCATTTTGACATAAGCAATTAGTTTTCAGTATTTTAAGTTAGTTTAGATGGATATAATTATAACACTTCTGTAGGAACTTTCAGTTTTAATTAACCAGTCTTTTTAAGGATGTAAACATGAAGCTAACAGGAAGTACTTTCATAAAGTACACTATGCATGCATATAATTTGTAACATGATTTTATTATTTTGTTGAATCAATAATTAAGGCAACTAAACAAAAATATATTTCCAACTGTTAAATCTTTCAGTTTTTATAACTTGGTATTTAAGTAAGTCAATAGGTATTCTGGTTATTTTAACATTGCTACCTAATTCAGTATCCACAAATCTGAATCAATACTGTAACAGGGAAGTACATGAAGTATCCATAAATCTAAATCAGTGCTTAATTAAGAATATATCCACAAAACTAAATCAATACTGTAACAAGGAAGTACATGAAGTATCCATAAATCTAAATCAGTGCTTAAACAAGAATATATCCACAAATCTGAATCAATACTGTAACAAGGAAGTACATGAAGTATCCATAAATCTAAATCAGTGCTTAAACAAGAATATATCTACCAAAACTGAATCAATACTGTAACAAGGAAGTACATGAAGTATCCATAAATCTAAATCAGTGCTTAAACAAGAATATATCCACAAATCTGAATCAATACTGTAACAAGGAATTACATGAAGTATCCATAAATTTAAATCAGTGCTTAATCAAGAATATATCTATAAAACTGAATCAATACTGTAACAAGGAAGTACATGAAGTATCCATAAATCTAAATCAGTGCTTAATCAAGGATATATCTACAAAATTGAATCAATACTGTAACAAGGAAGTACATAAAGTATCCATAAATCTAAATCAGTGCTTAATCAAGAATATATCTACAAAACTGAATCAATACTGTAACAAGGAAGTACATGAAGTATCCATAAATCTAAATCAGTGCTTAAACAAGAATATATCCACAAAACTGAATCAATACTGTAACAAGGAAGTACATGAAGTATCCATAAATCTAAATCAGTGCTTAATCAAGAGTATATCCACAAAACTGAATCCATACTGAAACACAGAAGTATCCATAAAACTAAATCAGTTCATAAGCACGGACGTATCCACAATACTAAATAATAATTAAACAAGTCTCAGTATAGACTAAATCAGTGATCAATCAAGGAAGTATCCATAAAACTAAATCAGTGATTCATCAATGACATATCCATAATACTAAATTAGTAATTAAACAAGGAAGTATCAATAGTACTAAATCAGTAATTAAACAAGGAAATATCCATAATAATGAATCAGTAATTAATCAAGAAAGTATCCATAAAATTAAATCAGTATTTAATCAAGGAAGTATCTATAATACTAAATCAGTAATTAAATAAGAAAATTCCATAAAACTAACATGAACATTTCACTTCATTAGTATATTAAGCATAGACAAAGAAGTATAATTGACAGAACTTTTCATTTTTTGAATCTGTATCATAAGCAAGTAAACTAGGATAAATCAGTTACCAAAAAGAAAAACCATTTCATTTTGATTAATCTGTATTTGAAATAGATGGATAGGGAAGTACAAATAACTTTATAGCAAAATTTATTATCACAATTTTAAGTACTTAAACAGAAGTATCCATAACAATATAGCAGAAACATTTCTCTTTAAATAGGTGAATAAAGGTAAATATATAACTTTCAAGTAAGTTGTTGGTTGGTTGTTTTGTTGTTTAATGTCACACTCAAGAATCTTTCACTCAAATGGAGATGTCGCCAATGAAGGGCTTCAAAGTTTGGTCTGTGCTTGGCACTTATGGCCATTGAGCAGTGAGGGTTCTTTAACGTGCCAACACCTATTGTGACAAACGACCTCGGTTTTTACTGTCTCATCCCAAGGACAGGAAACCAACCTGCCGCCGGCTGGACTCGAACTCACGATCTTACAATCAAGAGTCGACCGCGCTACTGATTGAGCCAGGCCGGCGCTGTAAGTAAGTAAACAGGGACATTTACATAACAATTTAGCAGAAACATTTCACTTTGAAGAATCAGAATTTTAAACGGGAAAATAAAGACTTTAACTTCATATACAGATCACTTGACAGATCAGTTTTATGTAGGCAATTGTTTACACTTTAACCTGTCACAGACTTCAAATCAAATTAAATTTTAAAAAATATACAGTTCTCTTCTGATATATGGCACCCCATTATAAGGCTAAACGACATAACACCACTATTTCTTGAAGTGCAAATTTCCTTCCATATAATTCCTCCATTGTAATCCCAAAACCCGAATACTGCCATCCACCACTAATTCTCCAGTACAAATTGTCATTTATGCATGCTAAATCCCTTGACCATTTTGTCAGACCAGGTGAATTAACAGGTGTGAGAAAAACTGACGATTGCTTGTTTACTTCATTACGCAAAGTGAACATCGAGTGCCGCTATATATAAATCTCCATACCTGCCAACTATTCCGATTTGAGCGGAACAATCCCAATTTTCATATATAAATTCCCTGTTCCAAATTTGCACTGTCCAGTTCCAATTCCCATTTTCTCGTTTAGACACAGAATCTTATAAACCTTTGAACTCATATTTGATATTCAAGCTTAGCCATGAAAGTATATGATTACACAGCAATTCACATACCAAGAAATAATGACGAGTAGATGGGGGATATAAATCTAAAACCTTTGTATTTCCAGTCTAAATCAAGGAAAACAAAAGGTGGTGAAACATCGGGGGAGAACTGTATTTCTTTCAGATATAAGTGTGACAAAGTGTTTTTGCATAGTAATCTTAAACTTGTATCAACTGGTGTGGGTGAAAGAAATACCCGGCTTGATTCAGTAAATGCTGATAAAAGTGTGGAACATAAAACTGAAATAAGTTTAAGAGTCTGTTGAAATCTGTTAAGGTAAGTCAAGTCATTCTAGTAAAATATTTGGGAATATACAATTTTACTGAGGTATAGAAAGTTTGATAATCAACACATACAAGGTACCTGAAATATTCAGGATAATTATTTGAATACTACACTATATGATATTTGTACTGAAGCATTTCTTTACATCAATCAGTTATTGTATTATTTCTGTTATTTAGATTCCAAAAATAGGCAAGTAACACAGCACAAGTTCAAATCAAGAATGGTAAGTGGTTTTTGACACAAAAGGTACATGTGAGAGTTGTTGTGCAATCTTTATATTATTTCCCGTGTATTGTGCTTCTGTAATTTTATATTTATATATACTATATTTCCTTATTGTATTATTGCTAGCTGTATAATATGCTTTTATCCAGATTCTTTTTCAGGTTACCTGAGTCACTTAGGTGACCTATTTACCTGAGTCACTCAGCTGATCTGTCTACCTGAGTTATTAAGCTGATCTGTTTACCTGAGTAATTCTCAGGCCTGTTTACCAGAGTCACTTTGCTGACCTGTTTCTCAGAATCACTCAGCTGAACTGTTTACCTGAGTCACTCACCTGACCTGTTAACTTGAGTCACTCAGCTGACCTGTTTCTTGAGTTACTCAGCTGACCTATTTACCTGAGTCATTCAGCTGACCTGTTTATGAGTCATTCCGCTGGCCTGTTTATCCGAGTCACTCAGCCGACCTGTTTACCAGAGTCACTCATCTGACCTGTAAACCCGAGTCTTCCAACTGACCTATTTATCTTAGTCACACACCTGACCTATTTACCTGTCACTCAGCTGGCCTGTTTACCTGAGTCACTCTGCTGACCTGTTTACCAGAGTCACTCAGCTGACCTGTTTATCTAAATCATACACCTGACTTATTTACCTGAGTAACTCTACTGACCTGTTAATATGAGTCACTCAGCTGTCCTGTATATCTGAGTTACTTTTCTGCTTTGTTTACCTGAGTCACTCAGCTAACCTGTTTACCTCCTGAGTCACTCAAATGACTTGTTTACCAGAATCACTCAACTGAGTTGTTGAGACCAAAATCACTTAACAGACCTGTATTACTGACTTTTGTGGTAACTTTTGATCATTTTCGTCATCTTGAAATTGTGGAGCAATTTCTTTTTAATATTGGTATGATCCCTGGAGGCTTTATGGTACACTCAGGTATCCAGGAAATCCCATGAGACCTCTTTTTATTCATTATCGCTGCCAACACTTCATCATTTTAAGTGCTTTAGATATAAAGGTGATTTTTGTATTATATTTTTTTATTTCAATCTTAAGTTTTTTGTAGTATGAACAAAATTGCACAGAAATAAAGGCTTTAATGATGGAATATATATAAACAAGTATTGGAATGGCAGAACCCCGAAAAAATGAACTTTTTATCTGTTGTAATTATAGTGATGTAGAACTTCTTATCTGTTGTTATAATTATAGTAATGTAGAACTTTGTATCTGTTGTTGTAATTATAGTAATGTAGGTAATATTGGATACATGTATTTGTACATGTACTCAGCTAGAATTTGTGCCTCACAGGTGAACGATAGGGACAAAGGGGGTACCACTAGTATCATGTCATTACATTTCTCTTCTCATAGCAAATTTAGTTATGAATAAATTATTTTAGTGCAATATTTTGGCTTTTAAGAGCAATGTCCATAATTCCTCCAAGAACTACACTGTAGCACTGGTCACAGGCTGATAGATAAATGTGTTCGTATTAAAAGTGATGGGTCAAGAGGCCACAGAATTGCAGATGTACTCCTTACAAACTAAAAAATTAGTCCATTTAAATTAGTTTTGAAATGTGATTGATTATAATCATAATGTATAATACAGTTAGTTAAATTTATTTAACATATATATTGTTAATAAAAGTTAACCTTTCTAAATATTAGTATGTGATAATACCAAAATAATATGTATAACTTAAACGTTATTTTGGCGAATAAAAGAAAGAAACAGTTATGTATTATTGCAACTGATGTAATTGTACCTGGGGTATTGTAGCTTCATAAGTAAGTAATTTTCCCTATTTATAATCTTTAAAGATAAATTTTTGATCTAGAAAAATTTCAAAATCCATCTATTTTTACATTTTAGATGAAAGATGTTCATGATATTTTATAAGAATATTGATCATACTAATTCTGTCATGGATACCTTATCTGCGCCAGACATACATCTCACAATTTATCATGGTCTTTTACTGATAATGCAGTATGTACATCCATTCCAAAGCTTGTCACAATATTTCATCTGAAGATTTCATTTCTCTGTAATTCTGTTTGAGCTTAGATAGAGATAGTTCTTGAACACTATTTAAATGCCTTTTTGTTTCTGCATTATCTCCCTTGATCAAGTATTTTAGTAATTTCCTGCATGGTTAGCAATTTTTTTGCATAATTTGTTCTGTTTTTGCCAATAGGCCAATCAGATAGCACTGATGATGCATCGTGTGTTTACTGTCCAGCATGCCAGAAGACGGTCAGTCACTGACCAAGAGTATTCACCCAGTATGATTTCTATTTTATTATTTGAAAATCAGTTTCTTCACAGTGCTGTAGTGCTTGTAGTTTATCCATCAGAACACCAGCAGTCTGTACAACATATTTATAATAAGATCCTTTGGTGCACATGCTTGCTAGAGAGATTAGAGCCAAACGCTGTCAAACTTTTTAATGTACATTTTCATAGACTCGTGTGCAGGGTCAAAATTTGAAAAAGCTCATTTCTGTCTTTGAAAGTACAAAATTGTTCCTTTTTCTTCACTATGAACCTTCAACACATTGATTTATAATGTGAACAAGGTATTAAACAGGCATGCATCTAATAAATAAATCAAGACTGAATTAAAACTTTCATCTCTAATAGCTTCTTTAGAAATTTCAATTATTTTTCTGTACAAAATGCAATTCTAATTTTTTGAAAAATTTTGTTTTCATCTCATTTTTCATCAGCGTGTTTTTTGTTTTGTTTTTTCTTGGACACCTGAAATTGTCTTCCCCATGTCTCACATGCATTTTATGCCTACAACAGTATTGAATAAAGACCAAGACAGTAATTTAAGAATATAAAATGACAACAAAAATGAAAAATATATATATGAAATTAGACTTATGTTCTATGTACAGTGTGGTAAAATCCATATAACTTGGCGAGGCAGAGTCTTGTGAACCCCTTTTTGATGTGGACATATTTAAATTTTAGGTAATGCTTTAAAATGACACTGGCAAGAGTAATCATTCTTACTTGTTGTCATACCTTGGTTATACAGTTGGTGAAAAAAATATGCTTTTCATTTGAAGCTTGTCTCAGCTGAAAAGTGAGTAAAATTGACTGTATTATAATCAAAAGTTTACTCCACATAGTTATCTGAATCAGAAAATAGAAATGATCTTCAAACCTTATTTTGTTTGACTGCTGGTGAATCTGTACGACACTGTTTTGTAGTCACTTTGCCGTTATCACATTTAAATCTTCTTGCAAGTGCACAAAGATGTATATACATGATCGCATTAATTCACCAACTCCCTAAAACAATGGACTCTACTGCATTTCAATGGCACAGCCATTTGTCTTAATGGGAAGAGTTGTTAAATATAATATTATTTTGCTGCACAATAAAGTCAGCTCTCTTTGTTTTGTGGGCTGTATTATATATCATATGTACAGTGATTAATTAAATATATGAGTAAATCTTTTCTTACATGTAATGGTTCTGTTTTGTAAATCATGCAGGATAATTTCTAAAAAGAAATCAAGCAAAAGAGAGAGAAGGAGAGAGAGAGAGAGAGAGAGAGAATAATTCATAAATTTGATATGAAAAATTTCAACAGCATTAAAAACAGTGTTGAAATGTTAATGCACCCACAAAACAATGCTTAAAGTTGATTTACATATTTAACATGCAAAAACATAAGTATTTGCTATCAGTAATGCATTTTCATTAATTCTGGACAAACTTTTATACTTATTGCAGCTACACCCACTTTGCTTTGCTCAGCAAATATTATATACTAATTGGTTTGCATTCACTAATGATAATTAATTCTTGTTTCTCATCTTTTTACAATCAAATTTTCAAGTATATAATGTGATAAAATTGCTTTTGGAAAATATACCTGTTACTGTGTTTATTGTTTGCTAACTTATCAACCCCTGAAAAACAATGGACTCTTTTGTAAATCAGTGATTTAGGCAAGGCCAAATGTGGCTTTAGGGGTCATTAAATTCATATTTGGATTTGAGTGTTTATATTTAGTTTGATTGATTATACATTTCATTTGTCATTTAGGTGATTTCTTTGGATTCTGTACTCTGAACTTAGGCCTACACATATATAGTAATTATTCACATGTAGATATTTACATATTTCATGGTAAAAATTCAGTTATGAAGCTCAGTGGCAGAAATCACTAAATTTACTCAGTTACTCAAGCTTATCTTTTATTTCATTATTTTGACTATATAATCATTTGTAAAACATATGGGTTTGAGCGATTAGGAAACATATTATTATTCATCATTCACATATTAAGTTTTAAGTCACACCTTTGATTTTTCTGTAAAAATGAATAAATAGGTTGAGTACAGTACTCAATATTTGAGTACGTACTAAAACATTTTTTTAAAAATATTTTTGATATTTTCTTCAAATGAGCAATAATTTAAACCATTATTTACAATTCTATGCCATCAATATACAGGCATGTCCAATTACAAAATAAATTTTGTGTGTTTTTACCTTAAAATCATGAAAAGTTAGTTGAGCTTGAGTACAGAATACATTGGGTGACTTCGGACCCAGATTTCCAGATTTAGGTACTTCCGGCAGGCTAATGGTTTCTTCCTGGGTACATTATAACCAGGTTCTCTCCCCACCAGTAAAAACCAGAAAAATTGTTGAGTGCGGTATTAAACACTATACAAAGTTAATTTTGATAAAATATCAGAAATGAACTACAATTTAATGATTCCCCAACTTTATGAGTTATATTTCCAAAAGTATATTATTTGATTTTAGAGAATTCTGAACTCTGAAACTG
Organism: Atrina japonica; assembly: GCA_030159075.1. Lineage (NCBI taxonomy): Eukaryota > Metazoa > Mollusca > Bivalvia > Pterioida > Pinnidae > Atrina > Atrina japonica. Next base: position 481,381 of record BROG01000547.1, read on the forward strand.
CAGTCACTGTTTTACAGTTCAAGGATTTAGTTTGATCTAACATTTCTTGTTGTTTGTTTGTTTATTCTGAATTTAACATGTTATGCAGGAATTGAGCTATTTTATGTAATTCAGAATTTAGAGGTGTATTAGGGCATTGTCTTCATTTTTTGGAACTGTATTCATAGGAATCTAGGTTTTATATACATACAGTGGAACCTCTCCTAAACACCACCTCATTTTCAGGCCACAAATTTGGCCTTTTGATAAAGATTTTATGAGTACAAAACCTCTCTTATGAGACCACCTCACTAATCAGACCACTTTGAGTCAGTCTGTTAGGTGGTTTTAATAGTGAGGTTCCACTGTAACACCTCACTAATCAGACCACTTTGAGTCAGTCTGTTAGGTGGTTTTAATAGTGAGGTTCCACTGTAACACCACTAATCAGGCCACTTTGAGTCAGTCTGTTAGGTGGTTTTAATAGGGTTCCACTGTAACACCACTAATCAGGCCACTTTGAGTCAGTCTGTTAGGTGGTTTTAATAGTGAGGTTCCACTGTAACACCTCACTAATCAGGCCACTTTGAGTCAGTCTGTTAGGTGGTTTTAATAGTGAGGTTCCACTGTAACACCTCACTAATCAGGCCACTTTGAGTCAGTCTGTTAGGTGGTTTTAATAGTGAGGTTCCACTGTAACACCTCACTAATCAGGCCACTTTGAGTCCATCTGTTAGGTGGTTTTAATAGTGAGGTTCCACTGTAACACCTCACTAATCAGATCACTTTGAGTCTGCCAGTTAGGTGGTCTTGATAGCAAGGTTCCACTGCAACACCTCACTAATCAGGCCACTTTGAGTCCGCCAGTTAGGTGGTCTTGAATGAAGGTTCGACTGTAACACCTCACTTATCAGACCACTTCGAGTCAGTTGGTTAGATCGTCTTGATAGCAAGGTTCCACTATACATATATATTTCAAGTTCTCTTTACACGAATATTTTAGGTTGCTTATTAAGAGTTAAAGCCCAATACCGATTTTAATTCATTATTTAGATAATGTACAAAAGTGAAGCTATACAAATATCCATAAAATCTAGACTTATTCAGTGGATGTGTCTGAATGCAGTGTGAATTGAGCTTACATGCAGTTACATATCATAACATTGTATCAATTTAAAAGGTCTTTGATATGTCTGAATGTAGTGTGAAGCTATTTAAAATACAATTTGCTATTTTTTACATTGTATCTTAATTTGAAGTAATGTTAAGAATCTTCAATGTGTCTGGATGCAGTTTGAATCAATGTAAAATGCAATTTGCAAGTGATGACAATTCATCTGAATTTGAAGCCATGTTAAAGTCCTTGAATTTCTTTTTTACATCAATTCCTTGGTAAAAGAATCATATCTGCATTTGTTAAATATCTTAGAATTTTATATACTCAGTAATTGTTTCACAAAATCAGCTTAGGATACAGTGAGGCCTCAAACCAGCGCTGACTAGAGTTGAGAGACGTTTAAACGTGATACTCTAACCATTTGGACAGGGAGGCCCCAAATTTCTAGAAATTGATGTTTGTGATAAATGTTAATTTGTAACCTATCCATTGTTGGGCGAAATATCTTCTGAGTCATCACAGCAGGTATCTGTTTAAGAGTTATCTCTCTTTCCATATGATAAAGGTTAGTCCCTATGTTGAAAATCAAACTTATCCAGCAATGAGTATTGTAGTCTACTTAATGATAAAGGTATAAATATAAGTCAAACAACAGAAATTAATTGCTACTAAGTCTTGTACAGCTTTATTATACAAATGATGTGTCTAAAATTGTTTTTTGAAGGACTTGTTTTTTTTGGGGGGGGGGGGGGGGGGGGGGTGCTGAGTGATTAGAGCATCGCACTATGAACCATAATGTCTTTCACATCCTATTGTATTTCTTATGTAAAGTTCATGTATAAGTTAGAAGCAGAAATTATCAATTAACATAGTTATTGATCAGATATAAATCCGGTAGGTTCTGTAAGGTTACAATAACCACTTCGTTACTAAGGCCAAATGAAAAAAATAATATACATGTACACAGTGTAAATTAAATGTAATAGAAACCAATTGATGTTGGTGTAGTGAAGAAGATGTTATCAGCTTCACAGCAATGTCTTATAAATATTCACCAACTTTGAGCTTTTATTCAATGAATACTTTGGTATCTATATTTTTTTTATATTAAAATCATACTTTTGAACTTGACAACTACAACTGTTACAACTGTTTCATGGTTGAGGTCATATAAAGATTTCTTTTTCCAGTCTTGCAGGCAATATTTTCAAATCTAATATTCACATCTTTCACAAATACTATTCTATATCTAATGATTTGTTGAATAACTTTGATCATGTTTAAATGAATTCTATTTTTACTTTATGAGTTGATGTGGACTTGTCTAAACTACAAGTAAAACAAGGGGCCTTCTTCGCTGACTGGTTAGAGCATGGCGCTTTGAACCATGAAGTCTCTCACTTCCTGTCAGCGCAGAGTCCCACTGGAACCAATGCTGATTTTTGTGAGAAATTTAGCCAGTTTACTTGCAGAAGGCCGGTTGTCTCTTCCTGGGTAAATTATACTCAGGTTCCCTCCACCAATAAAAACTGGCCGCCGCCATATAAATGAAAAATTGTGTGGAGTGAAGCACCATTCAAAATTAAAAAAAAAAGTTAAACAACCTACCTGGAATATAAATGGCAGTAATGATTGTTCATGGCTTATTAATGAATTTACTTTATGAATGCTTTGGTAGTAGTGATTTATATTTTTGTTGTAATTTTTATTTACATAAATTATTTTTAAATGCCTTTGTAGAACTCTAGAAGCGTAAATAAGTATTTTTCTACCCAATTATATTGCAACAAAGAACAGTCATACATTGATGTGTATGAAAAATATTAGATGTGATATGATAATGAAGTTGTACCGGTAATTGCTGTCTTTTTTCTTTCAGGTTTGTAATTGTTGTCTTTCTATCTAGTCTAAAATGACCATTTGTAATGACCATTTTTCTATTAGATATTTAAAGGCTGTCTTTCCTTTAGATATTTAATGTCCATCTTCTTGTTAGATATTTAATGGCTATCTTTCTATTAGATATTTAATGGTGGCTGGCTTTTTATCAGAATTGTAATGGTCATCTTCATTTCAGAATTTTAGTGGCTGTCTTTGTACCGTATCTGACACGTGACCGTTGTTTCTATCAGACTTGTAATGGGAGACCTTTGTTTCTATCAGACTTGTAATGGGAGACCGTTGTTTCTATCAGACTTGTAATGGGAGACCTTTGTTTCTATCAGACTTGTAATGGGAGACCGTTGTTTCTATCAGACTTGTAATGGGAGAGCGTTGTTTCTATCAGACTTGTAATGGGAGACCGTTGTTTCTATCAGACTTGTAATGGGACCGTTGTTTCTATCAGACTTGTAATGGGAGACCTTTGTTTCTATCAGACTTGTAATGGGACCGTTGTTTCTATCAGACTTGTAATGGGACCGTTGTTTCTATCAGACTTGTAATGGGAGACCGTTGTTTCTATCAGACTTGTAATGGGAGACCGTTGTTTCTATCAGACTTGTAATGGGAGACAGTTGTTTCTATCAGACTTGTAATGGGAGACCGTTGTTTCTATCAGACTTGTAATGGGAGACCTTTGTTTCTATCAGACTTGTAATGGGAGACCGTTGTTTCTATCAGACTTGTAATGGGAGACCGTTTTATTCTATCAGACTTGTAATGGGAGACCGTTGTTTCTATCAGACTTGTAATGGGAGACCGTTGTTTCTATCAGACTTGTAATGGGAGACCGTTGTTTCTATCAGACTGGTAATGGGAGACCTTTGTTTCTATCAGACTTGTAATGGGAGACCGTTGTTTCTATCAGACTTGTAATGGGAGACCGTTTTATTCTATCAGACTTGTAATGGGAGACCGTTGTTTCTATCAGACTTTTAATGGGACCGTTGTTTCTATCAGACTTGTAATGGGAGACCGTTTTATTCTATCAGATTTGTAATGGCTGACTATCTTTCTATCATATTTGTAATGGCTGTCTTTCTATCATAATTGGAATGCTTGACATTTGTTTCTATCAGATTTCTTATGATTGTCTCTCTTTTTGTTTCTAGGCTGACCAGATTTGTAATGTTTGTTTCTTTTTTTGTTTCCAGGCTGACCAGATTTGTTATGCAGTTTTGTGTGTCTTCTCCTACATTGCAGCAGGGATGGAACGACAACAACAACAGATGCAACGCAGACAAACGTGATATTGCAAAATTTCCCTATGTCATTATAAGGTCTACACTTGTTGTACTGTATTACTGATGTAATACCAGATAACCTAGACAGTAGGGTTGTCTTCCTGGTCTCGACCTCCCATACTACACAGAACACAGGGAGAACTTAATATTTTGTTTGTCAGTGGGCAGTCTAACATTAAAACATTATTGTCAGTCAGTCATGAGAACTTACATTAATCATGGCATATTCTTAAATCTGATTGGCTGGAACATCAGTTCAGTAAAACTTTGTCATGGAAATTACAAGATCAACAGTTTTCATCCTAGATTTAACAAATATCAAACAATTAGTTAATGAATTGTTTTTGTCATATTCTTTCATAAAAACGTAATTAGCTGAAATTAATGGATTACTGAAACCAAAGTCTTTTTATTCCCAGCCCAGAGTAGGAAATATATTAGAATTATTATGAAGTGACCTCCGTCATGGTCTTTATTAACTACTGTTGTAAGCATCCAATGCATGTGGAGCATGGGGAAGACAACTGAATTTAAGATGTCAAATATTTAAAGTGGTGTAGATCTTACTCTGACAAAACTTGTTTTGTTTGCTCAAATATTATCAACGATTTGATGTCAAAAATTCAGAATAAATTCTTTTTACCAAAGATATTTGCCAAAATCTTCCATTACTTTTTACTTCCTAAATGACCTTGTGTTGGCATTACGTTTTGAAGTACTGGACTTAATTTCCATTCCTCTATTTTTTGTGCTGATTTACATATACATAATAAGATATTTTTGTATTTTGAAGAATTACCTGTCCAAAAAGTAATTTATTTTTACATATAGAAATCAAGATTAAAGTCTCTATTTATTTTATCTACTAACTTGTATTGTCTGTGTTGCATAATATTGTTGTCGTGAAGAAACCGCTGCATGCAGGATCGTCCTGTGAAGCCATGGAAACCATTGCCTAGTTGTGACAGTTATGAAATGCATACTTCAAGGAATCAACTCCACTGATAGTCAGGAAAATATCAGTCAGCTTCTGTTGTTGTGTATTTTTTGTTAACCGTGGAATTTAAACTAATGTAATATTGGAAATGCATACATTTTTCATTAATTAGTAAACCTTTCCAGTAATTTCTTCATTGATTTGAGATTTGATTTCCTCTGTATATTAATTGCACGTAAAACACAATACATTGAATAAAGACATTCATGTACATGGATCATGATATACACAGGATTTAACAATCACACTTGTTACATTACACGGTAGCACTCCAGTGGTATTTACTAAGCATTTGCGCAATCAAACACCAATGTAGTGGAATGGGACAAGTTGAAATCTCTAGAAAGAGTCATTTCATGAATAGAGATAATTTCATCAACATATGCTGTTTCCACTTACCCTTTTTGACTTTAAATCAAGTACAATTAATTTGAGTCTTTCAGAAACTGAAAATGGAAAACAACACAAACTGTTGTCATGATACCATTCGTGAAGTAAACAACAGTATCTTAACTCCCTTACCTCTCAGAAACAATAGACTCTTCTATAAATCAATGACTTGGGCAAGTTCAAATGTGTCGAAAGCGTTGAATACAATAATCATAAAATGACAACTGCGTGATAGGTCTACCAAGGTAAATTGGCACATGTTTACAGACACAATAAGTCTGCATTAAATCATAACAGGTGTGGCAGGACTCTTGTTGACACAAATGTAGTAGAACTTTAGTAATGCATGGAATCCATGCAATACAGTACGTTTTATCTATACAACCTATGTTTGGAAAATAGACTATTGTTTTGGTTTTTGGTAGAACCCGGATGTGCCACTTATCATGGTAGACTAGAAGTGCAACACGAATCTTGTAGATCAAGACCTGTAAATAATGAAGTTTGATTTTCTTTGATTCTGAAAAATATGATTTTTTTTCAAAATATTTTTTATAACAACTAATTCAGTCGATGAGATGAAGTATGTAGGACAGGATTTCAGCAAATATCAAGAAAGAGCTAAACAGTTTTGGAAGGTCATTTGTTTTTCATTTTATATTCTAAATTTAATTATATTTGTATTATGGTTGATTTTGTTCTTGTAATCGATTGTCTTATACTTTGAGATATAGTTATACTACATGTACACAGAGAGAAAGAGAGAGAGTGTTTTCTGTGCCAAACTTCTCTACATTGATGCTGACTGGATTTTTCCTGACTAATTTACTAATTAAGTAAATCTTTAAATTGCAACATATTTACTTCATTCTGTCACTGTAACATTTGGCTGTTATCCTGTATGCAAACTTGAAAGTGAAAATGTGATAGACTTTGTTTTCTACAGTTAAACAAATAGCACATACTTTAATTGTTACGGTAATGTGAAGTTTTGTATAGAAATGATTTGTTCAGGTTTGATAGTATATATAAATATGTATTACAATGTTAATGTAGTTATATAGCCTTAGACACGTCAATGTTGTTCTTGTTGTTCTTCATTAGATAGAGATATACACATTTTGTTTAAATAATGTATGAGCTTTAAAATCATGGCAGAATTAATGCATGTCTGCCATTACAATTGTATTATGATCTTACGATATTGATTCTCTTAACTTTAACATACTTAATCTTGCATTGTGATATATCTTAGTTGCCAATTTTCATCGAAATTTCAACTTAATGGTGTAGAAGATCGCTCTGCTGTACAGTGGAACCTGTCTGGATAGATCACCTTGTCAATACAGATGATCTTTCAAGAAGGTGTACAGGAAGGTTACTGTTTTAGGAAATTAAAAATTGTCTTATTTATTTCCCTGAACACTCTGGTTATTGGCTGTGACCAGCCAGGTAATTGCTGTATTATTCCTGATCATACCTTTTCTGAAAGATATATTAAGCCTGCTTATTTTTAAGTACATAAATCATTGAGGTTCATTACGAAGATGTCAAAGACACACATTGCGGCCTGTACAGTTACCTCATTCTATTACTATAATGCAGTGTAGAAGCAGGTACTCTTTAGGTAAATACCCTTTCAGTAATTAAATATGACGGCAAAATGTCTTAATATTTTTTTTAGGATAATGAATATATATATTTAGGAAATTAGTTTAGTAGATTAAAATTTGAAATTTGTCAAACGGTGAAAATTTAATCAAAATAATTCATGTGAATAGATCTGCTTTCGTTCATTTTTATATAAGAATTATATATATCCTTACTTCGCAGTTATATCGTACTTAATAAACAAAAGAAAATTTAAGTTGATTTTCGTAATGAAATTAATAATCATGAATAATGTAACAATAGTTTCTACAGCAGTAATTTAATGGTCACAAAAAATGGAATTCTTAATTCATTTTGGCGCAGTCCCAAATTTCTATCACTAATCTAGTAACCATGGAAATAGTTTAACTTTTTTTTCTATGATAGTCATCAGAATTAGGTTTTTAAAAGAATTTGCGCCAATGATTAGACAGGTCTTTTATCATCAAATGAATGAAACCGGAAATGTATGGGAATCTCGGCTGTAGACATTGATTATTTTATCGACCGATTAAATGAAACCATGAAATCTAATTAAATACTGTTATATATCTAATCGAGCCTTCAGTCAATTCATTTGATACCGCGGATTTGACTACAGCTTATTTACAGAATTTAATGAAATGTGTTCAATGCTTAATGTACTGTTAGATGTAAATTAGAAATATATATATATATAAGTATTCATCCAATTCGTTTCATTTTGTGATAGTTATTCAAATGTGTATTACTTGTCTGTTTTTGTTTTTTGTTATTCTATAGCTTGTGTTGAATTTTGTGTTTTTCACAATAAATTTTAAATACTGTTATACGACTTTACAGTAGAAATCCATAAGTTTATTGAACGTAAACCACCCTAAATGATAAAGTTCAAGGAAAAGTGATCTGATATCATTTGATCATTACTTTTTTAATTCTGAAAACAAGAGAACTCTTGTATTATTTTCTTACTAAGAGCCAATTCAAATGCGTTTTAATTGCTTTGATCCTAAGTCAGTAACATTCAGGAATCTCGTGTTATGTTTAATTAATCCCCATAATACACAGTAAACTGACGTATTTTTAACCTATTTATTTGTTTACAAAAATCTATTTTACCCTGTTACTATAACAACAACAGGTTAATGGTATTTTTATCAATGTTTACCACTAATTGGCAAGATAACTTGAACTTGTATGTTATTAAGTACAACAGTTTAAGGTCTAATGACTTGCACAATGTGAAAATGCCTGTAGAGTAATGGGCCTTTATTATCAGTTATACAGCGTTTAAAGTAAACATTTCGCAAAACTTACGGTCGTTATAACTATCTTGTTTGCAATTACTGTATTTCACTAAACTCTGAAATCGCGGCGGGTGTAACCTGTCGACAGGGGATGGTTAATTTTCAATAGAACCTGATCCTAGCTATGGATCATCCTGGGGTTCATAAGACTTGTATGCCTTGGACCATTTGACGGTTAACGCTTTGACATATGGGCTTTTTATATAAGAATAGTTATTTATTTTTTCTGAAGGTATCCATTGTATAAGAGGTCGAAAATTGATGCATGGTAAGGTACTATAATTATTATATCCTATGATAGGTATGTCCCATGTTCAGATATAAATGACCAAACGTCAAAGGGGGAATTAATATTGCACATCAGATTTGTTGATATATTGTAAAATCACTGATCTCGTAGTTAATCTTAATAATTAGAGACCCGGTCTGGCTCAGTCGGTAGCGCGTTGATCCTGCGACAGGTTGGTTTCCTGTCCTTCGGATGTAACAGTTAAAATCGAGGTCCAGTGTCACAGTAGGTGTCAGCACGTTCAAGAACCCTCACTGCTCAATGGCCGTACGTGCCGAGCATAGACCAAATTTGAAGCCCTTCACCGGCATTGGTGACGTCTCCATATGAGTGAAATGTTCTTGAGTGGGACGTTAAACAACAATAAACACACAAACAAACTTAATGATTAGATAAAACATTCTAGTAATTGATTGTTCCTGTACAATAATCACAATTTGAAATATAAGTCTTTCATCTACAGAAAACAGATTTTTACCACATTTTGATTTTAATTTTATTCCGGAATTTACCAATTTCGCGACAGAAATATGCGAATTAAATATATAACTTATACAATGGATACCCCAAGTCTATGCAGTTATATTCAACCCATCAAACTATTTAAAAAACAAGTTTATATGAAAACAGTATTCCGAAAGTTTATGCGAAAAAAAGTATTACTGACAATATATGAAAGAGAATCAGAAAGACACGATGACATTATTATTTTTCATCCTTTTTTTCTACCAGTTAAAGTTTCAGTGATTCATTAAATACTTTGATGAATTTTAATTTACCGGTTGTAGAGGTACATTACTGTAGTTCTATCTGTATTGTCATGGTACCAATGGTAGATTTTCTCCTACACTCGTCTGTTTCATGCCTTTCAAACTGAAGATCGGATATATTTGATTTATTGTCCAAAATTTCAATGTACCTTAGAACTTTGGATCTAATAAAAGATAATCTTCTTGTTTTAGAAAATGGTGTGTTCAGATAAAAAGTAATGATAATCTGAAATGTCCCAATTCCTTCTGAGTTAATTTGAAGTTAATCTATTTCGAACTCGATTTTAAAATGTTGGCAGTTCGATGTGATTTTCGTGGTCGCCAATTATTTGATATCTGTACCATCCAGTTGATGTCAGAACACTTTCCCAGTAGAATGTTGTTTGATTTTAAAATGAGATGCTATGTATGCATATACAATTAAAAATTTGAACTTTTGAACAACGTTTCCAAAAGTTTTTTTTTAGAACCACGTATAACCAACGCATTTTTCCACTGCAAAAGTTTAATTCACTTAACAATGAAAAACGTTTGTCATACTAGCGGTTGATTCGTACCTTCTTCGTTTTAAATACGGATCAGTTGTTTGGTTTGTCAAGATTCGGACTGTGGGGAATTGTGACATGCAAATGTTATGTCAGTTTGTGGTAGTTATTTGTTAGACGTATGTGCAATAATCTTATGTTGACTCTTTTACGAAAAAGTAATAAAATATGTAAATACTGTATATTCTCTTGTTTGTATGTACCGAAAGAATTCTTAATTAGTGGCATGTCACATGTTAGCTGATTATGTCTTTGTATAGCTGAAAATCTCGCGTTTAATTCCGCAAAATTGACAAGCTACTGGGAGAGAAGATCTAGAACTCTAATGTAAATTTATTTGATGGAAAAGTAACAAGAGACAGTTCATCAACATTTGTTTGACGATATATATATATATATATATATTGACGAATTTCATTTTAACAGTGGGCGCTTACATTGATTCGATCTGTTACGTACGATGATCCGATAGTGATCATACAAAATGTCTGACCTATTCATCTGCAGTTTTGAGACAGCATTACAATGCAACCAGGGCTTTGTTCCAGGGGATTGTGTTATTCCTATTCATGCATTTTTTGTACGTTTATGATATTAACCATGCTAGAAAATTAACTAGAATGAAATTCTTAATGAAAAATGTCATATATCCACTAAATGTATTTGTACTGAAAAATTCAGGTTCGAACTACTTGTAAAACTAGCATGAATGCATTTATGCTATGTATTGATTTCATGGGAGATAACTCCCATAAGTAGTGCAAAAGCGGAAGTCGGTATCAATTAGGAATCATGGTGGTCTAATTTATTAATTCAGATGCATACAAATGGCGCTGATATGGTGAGGTTGCACACGAAGTTATAGGTATACGTAGAGTTTGTTATTTGTACCTGAATACATATCACTGAAACATTTACAGAATATGTATAAAAAATCTCGGGTACCAAAGTATAAATCTTTAGGGTGTCCAGGATATAGGTATAAATTGGGCGAACACGGACCTCTGGAAATCAAGAGGCGGGATCAGGTGTCATGGAGGAGTAAGCATCCCTGTCGACCGGTCACTTCCGTCGTGAGTCCACAGTCAAATCCAAAATGAAATACGCGAGAAACGAATCCTCATCACAATTGGTACAGACGTCTCAACAACCGCCATCGAACTGGCAACTCAATATTTAACTAAGTGAAACAGAGTAATCGCAGACAATAATATTATACCAACCGTTGATGGATATAGACAATAACAAAACGAAAGCTGAAATGCATGTTATACACGGGGCTGGTGGAATGTATTGATAACGTAATCGTATTCTGGTACTCGTAAAGACATTGACACATGCGTTTCAGCTTTGTAAAATTTCCGCCATACGTCAGACGTTGTGAACGTGTTATTTTCCTTTAGGTGTAAACAAGATCGTAAAACTACTATAAACGTGGATATTTCCGCGGGTTGTTAAGTACGTGTGTTTTGTGAACGGAGGGGGGGTTGTCTGGGCCACTTGACCATTTTTGTGGTTGAAAATCGCATCTAACCATCTCTGCTTGAAATTTATAAAACTTTCGCTTTCGAATTCCCGGAAAATCACAAACTTTCGATTTCCCGGAAATCCCCCATTCGAAATTTTTTGGCAGGGGGGTTCTGGGCCACTTGACCATTTTTGTGGTTGAAAATCGCCTCTAACCATCTCTGCTTGAAATTCTCGGAAAATCGCACCTGGAAAATCTATTTTCGCTTTCGTTTCTCGGAATCTATTTTCTCTTTCGTACAAAAATCGAGTTTTGTAACTGAGCCACCTTTACACCAGCTGTTACAAAAAAATCGATTTTTACCTGTTCACAAAACAATCGATTGTTTAAATATCAACCATTTAACTCATAATAAAATGACTTAAAGAATATTTTTCAAATAATAAAAAGAGAAATGCTGAGCATAATAACTTTCATATACGAAAGCGTAACGACGTTTTTAACCCGCCAACCTGCAGAAATACGAGCCCGAGAGGCCAATCGGGAAAAATTACGCTCGATTCTACATTCGGAATTACGAGAGGGCTACCTAAAAATGCAGGAAAAGATTCGCGAGAGATTCAAACGCGAATCAGAAGACATCGAGGCAAACAAACAAAAATCTTTTCATAAAGCCGCGATGGTAGAGCTTCGGGACAGATACGGCGAAGAATTCGAACGGACCGGCACCTTTAAAAAATTCTATCTGTCGTTGCAAAAGGATGTTAGCAAGCATAGACAGGCGACCGACGTGCGATCGCTATTGAACACATTTCGAGGTGAAGTCGAGGGCGAAATGGCAGCTCAGCTCGTGCGAAACAGAAGCGCTCCAAGAAAAGGCGCGAAAGTTCAAACGCGTTTTAGAAGACGCAGAAACAGACGTTCGAAATAAACGAGACGGCTCTTAATAATGACATAAATTTTTTTATATAGTATAAAATGCGTAATAATAAAACCAGATTTTGCATAATGCCGCGAATGAAGCGCTCGTTTCCCTGTCCCCGACGAGCCATTAAGGGCAGCCTGTTTTGCAGCCAGCATAACCACATTGTTAAAAACAATCTTCACAAAATTAAATTATGCGTCTTATGTAATCATCGCACGACGTGGCGATTCCTTCTGTGCGATTCCTACGGAGGCATCCGCTTGCGCCAACGGAATATTAACTCATTTTTAGGTTGGAATGCCGCCGACTCGCATCGATCTCATAAATCTGTATTCCCTCGGGGGAATATGGATTTTTCAAAAAGAATTTGAAAATGACACAAAATAATTATTTTCTCATGATAAAACGAGAGATGAGTTTATTAAGCAAAAAATTTCACAATTTTTTTTATCGTTGCATATTTACAATAAATATGCCCCCCCCCCCCCCCCCCCCCCCCCATATCGTATAACCTATCACGCCTTTGAGGCCATGAAAAAGCCTACGGATCCTCCACAGCGCGAACCAAAACATCTAAAATCGATTTGTTGCGAGAAATTAGAGCTTCCCGACATATTTTTGAGACGTCGCATGGAAAAAAGATTTTGCAAGATAAAAGAATTTATTCTCAGACTTGATGAGGCGAAGGCCAATAATCAGCGGCTCTGGGCCCGCTTTCTTAGGACAGCGGCGTTTAAGTGTATGTTGGATATAAGTAACTATATATACCATCTCAAGAGGATGGCTGGGTTATTTCAGTTAGATCTGGATGCCTATTGGGATGTGGCGTCGGAGCTTGAGTTGTGGGCCGATGTGACTGACGACATAGGTAGTATCTATTATGACCGGGGCAGCGCGGGCGAATTTTATTTTATTATGTCTTTATAATTTTTATAGAAAAATCGATGAGTTTTTAGAGGCAAATACCGGCTTAGATACCGAACTTGTTTTAATCTTTATTGCGAAAGGGCGAATCGGTGCAGCAATATAAAACCCCCACCCTCGCAAACCCATATTCTGTGGTAAGGGGGAATAGAAGGTTCTTGGGAATGTATGGAGGCCGACGACATTTTGTGAAATGCTCTCTTTATAAATCTAACGAACAAAAAAATTTCATTTTGAGACGAGTTTTTTCTTTCTCGCCAGCCCGCAGCAGCTCATTCAATTGTTTGTGCAAATCCGGCCATCCTCCTTGACGCCCTCCGCCGTCGGCTTTTTTTCGTCCGATTTTTTATCCAGGGATATTTGTTTTAATTCTTTCTTCAAGCCTCTATATTTCTGTAGCTCGTTACATATCACGGAAAATTCCTCACTAGAAATTTTACCATCTCCAAGGGTTCTAGAGACCAAATCCGAGATACTATCCAATTTGCTTTCGGCCAGGCATTTAATGTGCATATGTTTCTCGCACTTTTTAATTAGGCGCCGTCGATTTCTGTATCTAATGGTGGATACAAATTATTTTTGCTCATTTTTTATTAACGCGAAAATATTTTTTAACTCGTCAGAGACGAGGCGGGGCACCTCCATGAGTTGCCTAAGCATTTAAAACGATTACGCCGTGAATCGACCCCGAATTTGATGGTTTATTTGCCGAAAAATGTAAAAACATCGCCCGATTTCACTTCGATCGGCGGGTTTATCAATTTTTCGTTTTGTAAGAGCTCCTTTCGACATCGTTTAAGATTAATGTCAAATTTAACTCGCCCAACAAACCCAGCCATATAAGTTAGCCATCGAACAATAGTTTAATCCCCGGTCGTTTCAGTCTTTCGTTTTTGATGTCGAATTGAAAGGTATTCATCATGCGTTTACTTTTAAAGATGTGATTTATATCTTCTTTCATGTCTTCTAAAATGTCTTCCTTCAGCTCTTCCATTTTTACTTCCTCGTTTAAAAAAAACATTCATCGCCATTGTTTTATTTTACAATTTTTTTTTCTCTAAATTCTAATGCATGGGACAACCGTTATTGTCGATCAAGTCGCCATTTTCGTCGCATAAATCGAGTTTTATATCGGTAATCATATGGCGACGCAATCTGAAAAAATCCGGCTGTTCCATTTTTTTCTGATACAAGGTTCTGAGGGCGAGCGATATCGGGATAGGCTATGATTTTTAAGACCGATGATGGTCGGCCGTTCATAAAAACACCGTCGACCAACCCACCCGCGTGATAATTTAACATTGCACACGGCCTTAAATCGATTGGATTTGCTATATTTTTCGGTAAATAAGGTGTGGCTCGGAAAACCCAACATTTTGGCTAATTCTTCCGGAAATTTTTCGGCGTCCCCCGTTTTAGCAACGACGACCACCTGCGGGGTATTCTTGTTGATAAATAGTTTTTTCAGATAACCGCTAAACATTACGGATATCACGTATAGAATAATTTCCCTCCTCCAGTTTATAAAAAGCGGCGTCCCCCTGTCCACGTTTCTGTTATTCGATAAGTATGTCATTTTTAATGTTATTAAGACCGTTCCAAAAATCCATGGTTTTTACGGCTACATACCAATCACTCTCAGTATTATCTATGTAACTCGTTAATTTTACAGGCTCACCGATATTCGTTATTAAATAATACATTTTTCTATAAAAAGTAAAATCTTTTTATAAAAATGTATTCGAACAAGAGACAATTAGATTTAAACAATATCGATATTTATGTGTCAAAGGACAAATATTTTCACGCATCCTTTGAAGATATCTTTAAACCAAGGAGGACGGAACCCCGAAATATTACGCCATGTTACGCCGTTGGTATCAACACCCGATAAAAGGCTTCTGGCAAAACCAATTGAATTTCGCGGTTTGGTGCGCAACCACGGACTGCGGGGTATCTTCTCAAAATTTCGCCGCTCGAAGTGAATTATCTAGTTCACGTTTACTATCAAATCCGTCGAATATTGAAAGAAATGTCGGTGCCGCTACCGAGCAATCCGGATTGGAATTCGTACACGAATAATATCGATATTTCTGCGTACGAAAGAATTTGCCGCGAATTCGGCGTGTCGAACGATACGGACTGGAAAATTAAAAGCACCATTTTCGGCATTTACGAGACGAAATGGTCAACATTTATCCTTGATGATTTATTGGATAAATACACCCTCCCCGGTATCGCCAGAATTGATGCGTCTATGAGAGTTTTTGTGTGGGCAATTTTAGTATCTCATTTTCAATCGCGATCTTCTATCGTCGGCGCCTCGGCAGCGTCATTGGATGCGGAGAAACAATTTCTAGCTAACGTCGAGGATGCAATTAATAGGCCGGTGAATTTGTCAGCCGATATTTCTTGTTACGAAGATTGTTTAAGATTTGCCAATAGTAAACTCTATTTCGTTATATACCCCGGGTTTTATATGATGCCCAGCGATATGGAATTAAAAATTGACCTGAATATCGTCGATTACAATAACGGAATTCTGATTGCGCCGAAAAAAACAAAACCGGGTTTGAATGTTGAGTTGAATTAAAAAAACATGATAATGTTAGAGTCTCTGACCCACAGGTTTCCAAACCGGATTTACGGAACGAACATGAAGACCAAAAAACCGCCATCCTAGCGATTTCATTAATCTCGTTTCTTATTTTCGTCGAGTTTGGATAATAACAGACCCACCACCGCAATCCCGAAAACCCACAAATGCTCTCCCAATCAAATCGCCGTTTTACCCAGAGTTGACAGTAACCACTGGATAACCCCGCCCAATATCCCGGTAATGCTTCACCGAATTTTCCTGCCAATCTCGCCAAAAGTTTACCTATGGCGTCTAACTGTGCTTTCATCCATTGTTTTAATCCACCCTTATCTGATGGCGGTGGTGTTGGAGCAGGAGGGGTAACTGTCGTTCCGGGTATTAATACTTCTACCAAAAAAAAAAAAAATAAAAAACCGATTGTTATACCGATCGTGGTCAATTATACCTTGTTCCCTGAACAAATTCGCGATTCTCTCTCAGCGGAAGATTTTTATTTATTAAATTGTGAAAACTCTCGCGTATGCTACTAAGATTTGATTTTAAATCCCCCTTTAAATTAGCAATGACTTCTTTCCTAAGCTCTAACAAATCTTGCGTCTTACGAATTTCCCTCTTGATATGTTATTTATTTTTCGGATTATTTTCTATATCTATCTCCGATTTCTCCAATTCTCGTTCGAGTTCGCTCTTTTTCGATTCTTGAACTCTCAACTCGTGTCAAGGCGGTTTTAACTCCTTCCTAATCCCTTATATCTTCTAACGTAATTATAGTTTGTGCCGATTCGGCAAATCTTTCAATTCTTTTAACATATGTTTGATCGCTCATGTCAGTCATATCTATATCTTCTATGAAATTTTGAGCCTCATTTGAAAGCTCGTTGAATTGTCGCGCGGGGAATTCTTCGCCCACACCCAATGCTCTAAGTAAAGTAACCCCGTGTATTTTTAAACTGTTAACCGCTTAAAAGTTTTTTGGATTACTTTTCTGCGTTAATTGGACCCAATTGCTCCCCCATTTAACCCATAACCGCCCCTCGGTCGATGATATAAATTTTAAATCGGCTTGAATTCCTCTTTCGGAAATTCAGTTTTCCCACCTATCCCGTAAAGCGGCGGTTGTTTCTTCGGTCGCTAAATTATTTTTATCTAATCCCGGCGGCAAATCATCTCCACCCGCCCAATTAGGAGTTGCTGGAATGTCGTCATTATCGTGAAACGTAGTTTCATCATCGTCGCCTAAAAGCGGCGCTTCTTCAACGACATCGAAATCAGTCATTTCTATATCTGCCATTTTTTATAATTTTATAATATGAAAAACATGAATAATTATGGAGAAATTTTTAGCCCCGACAGGAGGCTACTAGTACCTCACGGTATAAAAAGGTATTAGGCAGTCCGTTACGATTTTGCATAACCCGTCGATCATTGCCGAAGACCAAACGTTGACAGTCAGGTTTCCCAATTTGAGCGAAAACGACGTCATCGTTCCCCGATCGGCGCGTCTAGCATTCAATATCGAGGTCGAAGTAGAACGGGCTTACACAACAACGTCGGGCGTAATATGGTTAAAAAAATAGAAATTAAAATCTCGGGGAACACCATTCAAACGATCGACGACTCGTACAAATTTTTACTGTATGCCGATCTTTGGCGTACCAAGGGATACAGACTAAAGCTTTGAATGTTTTAAGAGCTAAAGCCGTTCCTAAGTTACCCCGAAACGTTTCGGAAGATTTCGAAATTGCTCGGCGTTCGGTAATCGGTTTTGTATCCCCTTGGATTTTGAAATTTTGGAAACGAGCGAGCCGTTTTATCAAGCGGGGCTACAAGATCGAATAGAATACATGCAAACGTTCAACAACGCTTAACGCCTGGTATTTGCTGGAAGCGGCGAGGAAGGTAAGGTCGTTCATTACAAAATATCAAACATTTCCCTAGAATTTGGAAAAGTTATCGACGTAAATCTTGCCCGATCTATCAGACAGAGATATGCCGGAGATCACGCTTATCATTTTAATCAAATACTGCGATATCGTAAGACTACAATAAAGAAAAGCGACACCATTTAAATTTTCAAATCAATACTCCGGCAAAATCCTTGAGCGGCATTTTATTTTTGTTTAAAGATGATTTAGAGCCCAACCCCGAAAAATTTTATAAACCACGAAAAACTAAAGTCGAGACCACCATCGAAGGACAACCCAACCAATTATTCTGCAAGGAATGCGGGTGCATCAACAGTTTGAAGAGATTACAAAATTCTTTTCACCCGGAATTAATCGCGAAAAACAAACCGAGGCTGTAAGCAAGGAATTATTGCTGTCCGAAATATCCTTGGGAATATACCATAGTGCCCACTATGGCTTGTGGCTCGATTTACGTTTACCCCCGAAAATTATCTCCATGGGGCAAGTCGTAAACTTCAAAGTATTTCCAAAGGTATTTCCGTATGGAAAGAACGACAACCAGATCGCGATAGCGACACTCTAGATGTTTACATTTTCGTCGTTAGGGACGCTCAAATTAATATGGTGGACAGCCGATTTAAGAACGTTAGGTCTTAGGCGGGTTTCCAACCAACGTTTAAAAAATGTTTATCAAGCAACCCCACAGCGCTATGATTGTCGGTAGTACGGGATGCAGTAAAACGCACTTCGTTTTAGACCTATTGGAAACGGAACATACATATCGTAATATTATGTCATTCTATCGAATTCAATCGCGCGTATCGTTCGAGGCCTTGGATAGGCGAAGATATTAAGAATCCGAATGACAAACGAATTATCATCGTAGACACGGTATCCTCTAAAACGGGTTAAGAAAAATTACAATTTTTATTACGATTTTTCTACGAAAAATATAAAAGATCTTCCACTTTATACATCATAGACGATTGCTCGGCTACGAAGCAAATAAAAAAGAAAGCGGATTCTTTATCGATGTTAGCATTTTCCGGACGACACGCAAAGCAAAGCGTGTGGGTTCTAACGCAGAGGTATAATTCGGTAAGCAAAGATTTTTTCAGCCAAATCAAGTGGCTATGTCTGTTTTTCACGACAGATAAATTTTCGTTCGCCGTAAAACTTGACATGAAAAAGTTATTGTCCCAACACAAACATTCTAAACTGATTTTATGCATGGAGCAGCCCTGTGAATATAATTTTTTTTTTTCATTCGAGACGGATTTAAGTAATTTTTTATTGAAAAAATATGAAGCCTCTGATCGAATTGTTAATATTTATACTATTATTTTTAATAGTTTTATACATAATACCCCTTTTATTTATAGCGTTCCTGATATTGCAAACCGAGCGTTATCATAGAATGGAAAGATTGCTACGGAGAATTATTCAAACCATATAAATTTTTTTAACTCTTTTAATATGAACGTTGAAGATTTGCTAAACGAAAATCTAAAAAAAAGAAACGTTAGATATTACGACGAGAGATAAATTATCCGCCATAGTTGCAGGCGGCAAATCTAAACAATTTTTAGGCAAAGATCTGATACCCGATTACATTTCTCGAATGACAAACGAGCAGATCGAAAAATTATATCGTTTGTACAATAGTCGTTTAGGCGGACTGATGCCAAAGGCCATCGGGAATTCGCTAATCAGCCTTTACGCTTAAGGTTTGTCACACTTTTTCGAAATAAAAGATGCCCCAAATCTGATCGACGAATTATCGGAAGATCCGTTCATAGACATTGCCATTAGTGAGATGTGTTGCGAGCTATATTATCGCTACGGTATGTATTTAGCGCCGTTCACCGCGGCCCTTACGGCTAGATATATAACGCGAAGGCGGGTTGCAAACCCGCCCGGCAGCATCGGAGATGCTGTTAATAAAAAATCTTCCGATATAGAAAAAGAAAATGAATCGGGAAGAATTGGTGAAAATAAAGAATCCGAAACGTGTAGCAGCGGGCCGTAAGGGGGCAGAAGCCAGGCTACGAAAGAAGAAGGATGCTTCAAGCAATGCTAATGGCAACGATAGCAATGTATATCCCCTGGCATTGGGCCGTTTTAGGCGGTAGCGCGATTTTCGCGGCATATTTATTAGGCAGGCTATCAACCTCGTCGGAGCCGCTCACGGTAAAAATAGAGGAAGAAACACCGAAAAACAACATTCACGAAATGTATTATTATTTTTTTATTTTTCTAATTAAAATGGCAAGTAACGAAAAAGGTTTAATAAACACGGTTTATCATGCCGCCGTCGAAAAGGAAATTGCTGTCGGATATGCGCAACTCTTTAAAAAATTCTTAAAAAATGCCTGCCCCATGACTAGATTTTGATCCAAAAGATGTTGGTATTCTGATGATCGATTATGCTCTATCCGCGTATACGAAAGACATGCTAATTAAACGCGGCATTATACCTGCAGATATAATAAAATTAAAAATATATTCGCAAAAGAAATGGCTACAATTGCATTAATGATCGGTTCGGCTCAGGTTAACGCTTTGGCTTTCTCCGGATCGCAATTATTGTTTTCAAATCACGAAGAGCAAAAAAGCACTATGAAGCTATCGAAAAATAAACAGCGGCTAGAAATGCTTGGAATCGTAAAAGACAAAAGAGATTGGATTTTCTAAACGAGCGTTTAAGAAAAGGACATGCTTTGTACATATTCAAAGAAGTCGATAATGCTATGCGATTATATTCTGACATGACAGGCGATGAAGAAATGCCGCCCGAACCAAATTTATCCGATTTTTACGTACCTGGCGAATAACAAAAAGAACCGAGAAATCGCTTTTGTTTTGATAGGAGCGGCTTTAGTTTTATATTTTCCCGATATATTTAGCTAACCACGGTTTTTCGTAAAAGCATAAAATTCGATGTACTTTGGTTATTATGAAGCCCAAGCTGAATATATAATTTTAGTGTTTTGTAATGAACGACATATTCTTTTTTTGTTGCGCAAATTCGGCACGAGTTTGTGCGGCCCCAGATCGCTTATACTATTGTCTGCCATAAATTTTCGTTGATAGGGGGAGAGATCGTCGAGAGAGACTTTGACCTTTCGGGAACAAGGGGATAGTCGTTTTGGCAATCGTCCCCTCGGATATTTGAGATCGACTTCCGCGATATAGCCCTTGCCATCTGGGGGCGTACACGGATCTAACGTACTATCAACCCATTCGAAGCTCTTGTAAGGGAGGACATGCGTCATTGCCTCCAAATAAAGGCTATTGGCATCTAAATAGACGATAAATTCGGACGGCTTATTGGCATCGAGTCCGGGTAGGGTATGATACCAACAAGGATCGAGACAATAGGTCTGTATTGACATTTTACGAAATTCTTCAAAAACTTTGGTCAATAAAAGAACGTCGCTTTTCAAATACAGGTCGTGATAATCGCCGATATTTTTACACTAAAAATTCGCCCAAACGGCCCGAGCGTGATCGTACTCGGCGTCGGAAATATTGCTATCGGAAAGCTTAGAATAGAAGGAATTTTTGGGAGGAAGAGAAGCTTCGTCGAAGCGCAAAAAACTATCGATGTATTCATACGGGTAAATACCTTTTTGCTTCAAAAGAGAGATTTTATCATCTCCAAAAACACATGCCATAATAGGGAAGATGGATAAATTCGACACGAAATCTGCCAAATATCGTTTTAAAAACTGAAAACTATCAATGAACAGCAGTTGTCCTAGTGAGAAGCTGATAAATATTTCGCCGTTTTGACAAATGCAGGATATCTTGCCCTCGGACTTTCCGATTTCCGAGAGAATTAGATGCGAGTCGTACCCCCGAAGATTGTGGAAAACGACGGGAATGTGCGTTTTTTGTTTGGCGGGAGTGATATCATCGTTCGTTAAGATGATATATTGTCGAGTTTTATGATATTGGATGCTATACGCGTAAATCCCGCTTGCGAGGAGCTTTTTGAAGCGTATATCGAGTTGCATCTGAAATTTATAGGGCTTGTTTCTTATTTCTCGTTTTGAAGTTCGGACATCGCGGATTTGAAGAGTGCCTTCTGCTTCTGCTATGCGAGCTAGGTCCTCGCGGGAACGTCCGCCTCGATGTCTTCTAAAGCGCGTTTGAATTTTTCGCGGTTTGGAATCTTTTCTTGCATTTTTTGATATCCTTCTCGTAATTCCGAATGTAGAATCGAGCGTAATTTTTCCCGATTGGCCTCTCGGGCTCGTATTTCGGGCGGATGGCCCGTTAAAAACGTTACGCTTTCGTATATGAAATTTATTATGCTCAGCATTTCTATTTTTATTATTAGAAAAAATTTCTTTAAGTCATTTTATTATGGGATAAATGGTTGATATTTAAACAATCGATTTTTTGTGCACAGGTAAAAATCGATTTTTTTGTAACAGCTGGTGTAAAGGTGGCTCGGTTACAAAACTCGATTTTTGTACGAAAGAGAAAATAGATTCCGAGAAACGAAAGCGAAAATAGATTTTCCAGGTGCGATTGTAGAATCGAGCGTAATTTTTCCCGATTGGCCTCTCGGGCTCGTATTTCGGGCGGATGGCCCGTTAAAAACGTTACGCTTTCGTATATGAAATTTATTATGCTCAGCATTTCTATTTTTATTATTAGAAAAAATTTCTTTAAGTCATTTTATTATGGGATAAATGGTTGATATTTAAACAATCGATTTTTTGTGCACAGGTAAAAATCGATTTTTTTGTAACAGCTGGTGTAAAGGTGGCTCGGTTACAAAACTCGATTTTTGTACGAAAGAGAAAATAGATTCCGAGAAACGAAAGCGAAAATAGATTTTCCAGGTGCGATTTTCCGATAATTTCAAGCAGAGATGGTTAGAACCGATTTTCAACCACAAAAATGGTCAATTGGCCCAGAACCCCCCTGTCAAAAATTTCGAATGGGGGATTTCCGGGAAATCGAAAGTATGTGATTTTCCGGGAATTCAAAAGCGAAAGTTTTATAAATTTCAAGCAGAGATGCGATTTTCAACCACGAAAATGGTCAAGTGGACCAGAACACCCCCCCGTACACATCACACAAGTATGTGATTTTTTGTTGCGTTTTATTTAACGCGAGGACAGCAACGTACTTTGAGCAGTCTCGTATTAAACGACGACTCTTAGCATAACTGTGCACTGGTACAGGGAGTTATTTACACGAAAAACTCTTCATTACTTATAAAGTGTAAATTACCCCTCACGTGTAAATGTCCACGTTTACAGTATTGGGGGCGTTTCCGTAATTGCACTAGATCAAAAAACACTTTTTTTAAATTTTTTTTTAAAATTTTGAATGGTGTTTAACGCCAAACTCAACAGTTTTTTTTATTTATATGATAGTGGCCAGTTTTTAATGCTGGAGGAGAAAATCCGGCTGTAATGTACCCGGTAAGAGACCACCACCCTTCTGCAAGTAAACTGGCAAACGTTCTCACAAAAATCAGCTGAGGTTCCAGAGGGACCGGAACTTGCCGTGACAGGAAGTGAAAGACTTCATGGTTCAAAGCGCGATGCTCTTAGTCTAACCTTTCGACCACGGAGGCCCTTGTTGCAACATACCTGTATATTGACTAAACTAAACAATATTGATATATAAATGACGATGAAATTTATTAGTAGATCAGTCGCTCATAAAAAGGTATTGTCCAAGTAAAAATACGTTTTTAATGAAACTTATCATCGAAATAAAACCATCCGTACTGTTACCAGTGAAAAACAAAATGTTTATCATAATATATTCTTTCATGATAATAATTATTTTTGTATGAGAGTATCCGCGTTAGTCTTATTATAAAAATAAATTGGGTCATTATTTTCTTCTGACAAAACGGCGATGAAGAAGGGAACGATTTCACCTCTCCTATATATTTTCTAAATACGCGCCTATCGGAGATCACAGTCATAAAACTTTCATTTTTGTTTTCTGCAAATAAAACAAAATGGCTACCACCTATGCTCGCCACCTTAGGGAATCAATAATTTGAATATTTCGAACAGAAACTGTTTATTTCATTTGTTATTGGTATGGATAAATTACTCTTTAGTATTTTAGATCTCTGCTGTGTTTAAATCAACAGGGAAGTATCAATATTTTATATTTAATCAGCTCAAACAACTCGCAAAACAGATACTAACTAATACTGTACTTTAACAGCTGCAGATGCTAGTCCATGTTAAAGCATGCCTTCATAAATTTACTTGTCAATGTTTTCTAATCAGTAGGATAGAGTACAAGAATAAGTATAGACCCACTTTCAAATTATTGATACTGATTCTTGCCTTTATACAATAAACTCACATTTTGAACTACGTGTTGATAATGAACATTATTTGATTAAAGATGCTAATGACAATCGTTTTTATACAAACAAAAGTTCAAATGTTCATTTTGGTCATAGTCATATTTAAATAAAACAGGTTAAAAATAACACCTGGTCGCAATCATTACAGACAAACAGGTAACTTGACCTTTCAGTTTGTACAACATTGTAATTTCAAACAAGGGCATTTTGCCGATTTTAAAATCTGTGTAATGTTGATTTTGGACGAGATATGATAATACTTTATAATTCGTCTGACATTTTATTTTCAGTGATGTCAAATGGGTTTTATTCATTGCGTGTCATATTCATAATCTATACATTTTAATAAAGATGCATAGAACTACAGGGTGTATCAAATGTCCATTGATGTTGTGATATCGTCCAATTTGAACATTTGGCAGATGAATAATAGGATATGTCATACGACATATTGTTACTACATGTATAACACGCGAAATACAGAAAACATTTGTTATGGAGTCCTATTATAACGTGCTTTACAGCATTCTAGAACAGTAAATTATGTATTCCTAATTTTACGGCAGATGTAGAAATATCTATCTATCTATCTATCAATCTATCAATCTATCAATCCATCTATCTATCTATCTATTTTTTATGGAAACCTTTTGTTCAAGCATCTTACACACTGGCGACATGATTTAGATTTAAAAGTAGTCATGATAGATTCAGATAAACAGTTGACAAAATAATACCACTTCAAAGCCATCTTACACTGCAGAAGATATCCGCGTAAAACATATTCCTTCTAAGTTCTTTGTATTAACCAGAATTGAAGTTATTATCAACGTAGAAGAACAGAAAAATCATAAAACATGTCAACACTATTTCCATCACATTTACCTTAATTGCCTTGTAATCATATACAGTTTTCCATTTTTGTATCATATTTTTACTTTGAGATCGGACAACACAAGAAGCAATTACCCGTACACAACAAATACAACAGAAGGCAGAAAGATGAAGAATGATTAAAGGCCATGTGTACATTGGAAGTTATCCAAGAATAACAGCAAACAAATACATTAGATCTAATAATATAAAAATAACTATTGAAAAACATCGCACATGAAAAGCGGGTTCTTTTTTCAAAGTGGACTGAATTCGAGATCAATTTAATCAGTTCATCACCTATAAAAATATTTAATGTTTTTTGGATGTAAATTAAGGCTGTATAATATAGAATTACACAGATGTAAATGACTACTATAAAAACAAACAAACAAACAAACAAAACCAAAAATACAAAGTGCTTGTGATCAAGTTAACATAATGTGTAT